>JAIWNF010000010.1:600000-928852 GCA_025093555.1 Circinella umbellata | reverse complement strand
AATTTACGAAGAAGTAAAGAGAATAGCAAATGATCGTCATATCTCTTTTTCTGATGCAGCACAAGCTTTGGAAGATACAAGACGCGATTTAAAAATAAGTATAGACAAACTAACCAAAAAAATATCAGAACAACATAAAGAACGACAGTGATTTCTTTTTATTATTATTTCAATTGCTCATTTCTCATTACTGTACTTTCAATTATTAAGCTCCAATATTTCATTATCCACTCTCCCAATTACTACATATTACTTACATACATACAACTTTACATAGTCCATACAATCGCAGCAAAACAAATTTACAAAAAAAAAAAAAAAACAATTTTACAAAAAAACATAAACACAAACACAAACAAAAACACAAACAAAAAACATTGAGTGTTACATCTCTTCCTCTCTTTTCCTCTTTCGCTTTTCCTATTTCTTATATTTTCTTTATCAATATAACAACTTTATTATTATTAAAATACTATTCTCATTATATTAAATAAACCAGTACCAGAAGTGTTTTTATTTACAAGAAATAATAATTAAGTTTACCTTTGTCCATTTTTACTTGAAATTGGATTCGGATTAAAAAAAATAGATACTAAAATATTTAGTATAAATAGGATAGTTTCTTCTCTTCCTTGCAAAATAACAATTCTTTCACACTCTTCATTTTATTTGAAATAAACTCTTTTCCTGGCTACGTACGTACATATTTGACCTATCGAATTTCTTGGAAATAAAACCGCCCTTTATTTCTTTTTCTCTTGGATCTTCAACTCGGAATTTATTATAATTTCTTTTTATTCTATTAAAAATGATCCGAACGGGCCGTAACAACACAACTTCACTATATTCTTTTTATTTAGATATTTGAAAAAATGATATTTTCAGATCTTTGTATCTTTAATCTGCATAAAGCTTTTTTCACTTTATCATCCTCAAGACTTTTAACTTTTTCCTGAATTATGTATTTTACTAAAAAGTAATAAAAATATTTCATGGTCTATTAAACTGTTCATTCTATACAAACTGCATATAAAATGAAGAGATTTTAATCTGAAAGTTAGATTAAAGAATTTGATAGTTTATTCCATACGTAATAATATTCGAAAACTTCCTTCGAAGTGGTTTTAGCTGACATCCGATAGTACCTACGATAGTCCAAATTTTTAAGAAAAGGAGTAGCTTTGTACACGTGATAAATTATTTTTGATTTGCATGAAACAGCCATCTCAACCAGCAACGAAAATATTTGTTGATGTGGTCTAGCTAGTTGTTCAAGTTTGGTAAAAGTTCCCAGTACTTAAAAAGTACAAGTTATAAAGAGAAGCACCAAAGAAAGCAAGTGCTGTTATATTAGAGTCATTTTTTTATTATATCTTCCTGTTTTCACATTTTGAAAGCAATATTCTACATTCTGATGGTTAGCTTCTGTGGCTTCCAACATGCCATAAAGATTCCATTTCGTGAATGTTGAAAGTAAATCAGACATAAAATTTTCTTCTGTATATCTGTCGGGTTATGCTTAAAAACACTTTCCCAGCATTGAGATGTTATGATCGTACTGGTAAAAAAAAAGCAATGTACGATGTCCAGGACAAATTTTGGAAGGTTTACTAAATATTGACCAAAGTGAACATGGACAACCTCAGAAATTCATATTTTATTAAGTGAATTTATTCACAATTTTAATTTTTTTTTCAGGAACAGACTCAACAGAGGAAATTTCATTGTGGGTCTGAAGTCCTGCTAAATTTATCGGACCTTGGTCTCAGACCCACTGTGAGCGTTGAAAATAGCCCACACAGTATTTTAACTTGGTTTTCGGACCTTTTCAATTTTTTTTTGGACATAATCAAATTTTATTTCAGACATGCTCAATTTCATTTTCAGACCTTTTGTATTTTTTTTCAGAAAAAGCCTATTTTTTATTTCAGACTATATCTTTATTTTTTGGGACATTAAAAATGCTCTACTTTAAACGAAGTTCTTTTTCAAGACATCTATCCCAGTATGTTTCAGCATGCCTTATCCAACCATTACAGTCTTCCACAGTAACTTTAAGACATGCCTCGGCAATACGTGGTGTAAGGGTATCTTTTTCGTCCAGGGGGTTTCTTCTGATGAGCTTTTTAATCTTTGACCAGCATTCTTCTATAGGGTTGAGAAATGGGGAGTAAGGTGGCATGAAAAGTGGTTTATAGCCTCTTCTTGTTATTACATCAGTTACAAACTGAGAATGATGAATTCTGCAGTTATCCAAAACAATAAACATTCCTTTTTTATCATGTTTGTCTAAAGTATCCATGACAGCATCCACAAATTTCACAATATGGTATGCAGTTGTGCCTTTTGGGAGCTTTTTGGTCTTATCCACATCCTGCCTGTTGGCCTTTCTTTTCTTATTTGCAGGCTGGGAGAACTCTTTTTCAACTTTAGCAACATCGCTTTTTCTCAATGGTTCAACCTTAGAAAAGTTAATCACACCAAATGGAGATATACACCCGATGATGCTTATGTTTACACCTTTCTGTGTATATACTTGAACCACTGCTGGGTCACCTTTTTTTGACCATGCACGTCCTCTAATCATTTGGGTATGAAACCCAGCTTCATCGACAAACACACAGTTAGTTTTGAAATCCACTCCATTTGCTTTCCACTGTGTAATAATATCAAAGCGAAGCTGAAGAGTCCTAGGTGAATCCCTTTCTGCTGTATATTTTGTTGCTTGCTTCAAAGATAATGCACACTTCTCTCGAATATGCTTATAGAGACCAGGAATTGAAATTTCAAGCCCGGAAAATGCTTCACAAAGTTGAATTCTCGCCTGTTCAAGTACTATGGAGGGATTTTGATCGAAAAGCTGGATTAAGAATTCCGAGTGAATTGGGTGAAGCTTTTTCGCTCTGTTTTGTGATTTTCTTGGGTTATTTCCAGGTAGAACCGTACCGTCACTTGAATTGAATTCATTGATCAATTCATATGCAGTACTTCTAGGTATACCACATTGCGCAGCAGCTTTTGGGATTGACAAGCCTTCTTCTTGTTTCAAGCGTATAAATCGCTCTATTTGGTCTTGTCCATATTTTTTGTACCTCTTTATGTTATTAATCGAAAGAGCTTGTATTTCTTCAGAAATACAATTAACAGCTTCGACCATTCGTTCATTTTCTGCTTCCTGCATGTCATCGAAATTAATAATCATTTCAATGTTTCCATACTCAATGGCAGTACTTTCGAAATCCATCTCATCATTACTGTCGGAATAACCGTGAGCATCAGTTTCTGGTTGGTAGTTAATAAAGTCCATAGTTGTTCTTTCAAGCTTAAGAAAAGTTTTTATTAAAAGGCCAGGAACAACTCTTGTCCCAAAAAATAAAGATATAGTCTGAAAAAAAATACAAAAGGTCTGAAAATGAAATTGAGCATGTCTGAAATAAAATTTGATTATGTCCAAAAAAAAATTGAAAAGGTCCGAAAACCAAGTTAAAACACTGTAATAATGCGCATGACATTATAAAAACACGCGTTTGAATTTCTTTTTTTTTTTGACCATGCACATTCCCTCCATTTTCTTTTCTTTTCACGAAATGCCATTTGTTTGAACTAAATATAAAAATATTACAGATCTCCATTATGTGAATTCGTGGCAGAATTTAAAACTTCTAAATGTTTCAACAAGGCTCAGGCAAAAAAAATAATACTTGCCGTTGGTGAGTGTTAGTAAAATGAGTGAATAATTTTTTTTTATTGTTTCCGAGATATTTTTTTTTGAAGGTCTTATGATCCACAACTAATCTTACATTTTATTCTATGGTCAATGACGATATTATAATTCATAGAGTAATAATAGTATGTAACTTACCATCCTAATATTTAACGAAAATAGTTTACTCTTTTATGTTTTACGTATATTTTGCTGACTGCGTAATTATATCCAGATAACTATTATAATATTCTATAGTTATTAAAGAATCTCATGAATGAAAAATCACATATCTAATACCCAATCTTGGTTTCACCTAGCAATAAAAATTAAAAAGAATATTCTTTATCAACTATATACATGATTATTCTTTATAATTATATAATAACCCAAATATGGTAATAAATAACACGTTATTTACTTTAAAAAGGCAATTTGTTCAAAGATGGTCAATTTTCATTTTGTTTGAAACATATAAAAAAAGAATGAGTATAATTTTTATTGAGATATAATATAATATAATATACATGATAATAATGGTGATGATGATGATGATGATGATGATGGGATTATGATAGTAATAATGATAATAATATAATAGTTAATAAAAATACAAGTAATAATAAATGAAAGAGGTAAAAAAGTATGATGTAATATTTTCATGATGTTAATGATATGCTTTTTATGATGTTAAGATGTTATATGATAATAAGAATGAAATGATGATTAAAAAGGAAGATTGCTTTTCTTTTCTTGTAAGTACGATTAGCAAAAAAAAAGGAGAGGCATAATAAGAGTATACAAGCTTGGATATTATTATTAAGCACCCGTATTAGTTGGATCAATGCCTTGAGTATAAGTTGCTCGACCACCCATTGGATCAATAAATTGACCCAAAACATCAGGAACATTACTATTTCTCATCGGATTATTGAGAAAGTTAGAAGACGCAATAGGTCTAATTTTATTTTGTTCACGCTTAGTTGTTTTCTTTGATGAAGAGTTAATCTCACTCTTAACTTTCTTGTTGGATCGTGTGAATGAAAACATTTTTTAAAATTGAATTGAAAAGGTATAGCTTTCGTTGTTTTGAGACAAAAAGATGAATATAAAAGACTGTAAAGAAGTAAAGAAAAAAAATCTTTTTGTTGTGAAAGTTGGTTGTTTATATAATTTTTTTTAAACAACTTCTTTCACCTTCCTTCCATCTCATAGAAACTTATAAATCCTGATTACTAGTCGAAAGGGGGAAAATTTCTGATCTAGTTACACAAAAACAGTGACTGAACAGAAGTTTCTCAACTTGGTCCTCTACTCAGCAACTCTTTATTGTTCTACGATAATTTCCATATAGGGTCAAAAACAACAGACACGTGAATGCAAATGATATTACACTGTCAAAAGACCTTGTTACGATATTGGACATTGCGTGTATGAAGTTTGTTTTACAAGGTATTATTATAAGATCTATTAATTTTACAAGTGGATTTTTTTAACTAATTTACAAATGAATTCAAAAAAACGTAACCACGGAAACAAATTACCTTTCTTGTCGCATTAAAACTCGTGTCATATTGGTGTAACAACCTATTTTTTCCAAAGAAACTATAATTTTCTTGTAAAGAAGTGTTATACGGTATTTGTTAACTTATATCAAATGGAGGATGGTGGCTCTGAGTTTATTCTTATTTCAGCCAATGATTTATTAAGCTACAGAAATTCTCAACTTGCATTTGCATAAACCAATTATTTTTGTGCTTTCTTTAAGAAGATTACTTCCTTGACCTTCTTTACTTAGTCATTAATTATATTTCTCTACTATTTCAGTTTTTTTTTTTCTCTGTAGATAAACGGAACTGTTCCGTTACTCTAAACCTTATTTATTATTATTTTTTTCCGAATGTCTGGGTAATTCTGTGGGCCTGTCATTATTAACAAAATAGTTGAGTATGAATATTACTAGAGCAGAAGCAAACATCATAATTCAAAACTTCTCAGCAGCAATCCCAGAAAATCATTTCAGTCGGGAGAATGTTGCTGGGAGATTGAAGGGAAAAAAAAAGAGAGGACTTTCAGCTTATTTTTGTTGGGAGTAATTTTGCTGGGTACTGGGGCGCCAAGAATAAAATTCTCTTGTCATCTTTGTTGGGAAGATGGAAGACCATCCCATGCAATTATTTCATTGAAACAAATGTGGTGCACGATTTAAAATACTCTATAATCTTGGCTCAATATTCGATGCAGTGCAACCTACTTTTTTTTTTCTTTGACATTAATTATTATTAAACCTTATTTTTTTTTGCATACAATTTATCCATAGCAACAAAATTTACTCGATACGTACTGGGCAAAAAAAACTATGTAGTCCTATATTCTCTTTTATTTTACATGTATACAGAGGATCCCCGTTAATTTCATATCCGTTAATTTTCACACCCCAATAACTTCACAAAAAATGAAGGAAAGGTAAAACTAACATAAGGAAATTTTCACATCCCCCTTAATTTCACTTTCACAGCACTTAGCGGCGTTGAATCCTTAACGGGTGTGTTAAATCCAAACAAAAATTATGTGATAAATATAAGGATTGTAATTAAATTAGTATACAGGATGGGTTACGTTTTTTATTAAGCCATTTGCATGTTTTTTCTGAAGAGCTATTCAATGTTTATTCTCTTCTTGTTTTTCTCGTTTCAAGTCTTTGCATATAGCACTAATATCAGGTGCCTTAAACAGATTGAATTCATTTTTAGCCCATCATGCTAGCGATCGGTTTGTCATGGTTCGTGGGTTAAGTTTTTTTTTCTCAATCAGAATACTATACTGTTCAGCTGTCAAGCCAACGTTAGATTCGGTTACTGTTATTTTGTTTTGGTATATATAAAGCAAAAATATAAAAAGATGAAAAGAAAAAGATGAAAAAATGTAATAATATAAAAACTAAATTATCTCTGCACTATATATAGCTGTTTTCAAAAGAAAAAAAAGTGTTATAGACGTGCTCAAATAAAAAAAAGAAATAGTTACAAAAATGCATCAAGAACAATCGTATAAAAATAATTTATTAATTAACACGTATTTTGATACAATAAAAGATATACAGTAGTGAGCTGAAGTATTCAATATATGCACATCCTTGGAAATAAATTTCATAGTATCCGTTAATTTTCACACCCCTTTATTTTCACAAAAAAATTGGGAAATGGCCCTATGAAATTAACGGGGACCCTCTGTATATACTATTAACATTATAGATGAGTAGTTATATTTTTGTTTTTCATTAAGTCTATTAGTAAACAACTTCACAGACATACAGAGACTTATCAATGAACAAGAAAAAATGGTTAGCAGACCTCGTTCAGTTAAATATATTAATACATAAGATCTAATTATAAATTCTCTCTTGGATATAATCAATTCACGATTTTTTATTCCATGATAGCCGCTCTTAAGATTCAAACTTGGAAAATATTTAGCTCCTTAAAAACGTTCCGAACACTTATCGATTATTGATGAAGGTAAATTAATCCGAACTGCCTTTTTATTTTTTGCTTGATAATCCACACACATCCGCGTTGTACAACCCATCTTCTTAACAAATAATACAAGATTTCCCTATGGTAATACACTTGGAATCTCCAAACCCAATTCAAGTAATTCATTTAATTCATTTAATTGTCGTAGTGATTCGCCAAGTTCCAATGATGGTATTTTATGTGGTGGCCGAAACACAAAATTGTCATCTGCAGTACCAATTATATGTCTAAAACCTCGATCTGGTGGTACGCCTGGTAATTCATCCCGAAAAACATTCTGATATTCTTCTATCAATGGCTGTAATTCTTCTCATATGTTATTTTTCTTAAGATCCTATTCCAAGAAATACAGTGATTGTTATATCAATAGAATTTAATAAAATAAAAGAGACATTAAAAAGTCAACGAGACCTAAAAGAACAATAACTGAACTGAAGTTTATTAAAATAAAATATTATCTCTATTTATATGAGTCTTATTATCGGTGGGATAAATTGATACGTGTATATGTGTATACGAAGATTTATATTTGTCATGGCCATGTGAATTATGAATACGTATAAGATTAGTGATATTAAGATTAGACTTTGTGCGGTTGACGATATGATATATCTATGATATGCAGCTGAAATCTGTTATCATTATAGAAGACGGACTTCTGTGCCTTACAAATCATGGTCCAAATAGGAAAATACACGAAATGTCAGCAAAGCATAAAATACCGAATAACTATCTTTATGAGTAATATGTGTTTGATACAATATTACCCCCCCCACCAGGTTGAAACAGCCGTTTAATAAGATAGATGCGAACACTTGTCTTTGAGAAAAGTATATGTCGATAACACTCCGGTTAAAAAACCCATGGGTCGATGGTTGGGAAAAATAAGTTTTGGAGAAAGACATATTTAAGTGCGTCTGCGTTTATTATTGAGGCGCGATGATCGACGCGGTAATGATACATGTTTCAAATTTTTGTTTGAAATCTCTTCTTGATTCCGACGTTCCCAATATCTTTCAATTTGTGTAAGGTCATTGAAGTGTTCAATGGGTTCCCAAGTATCATCATCAGGACCGAAACCTTTCCATCTGACAAGATATTCATAGTTACCTAGTGTTCCGTTATGATCAATGATTAATTGAACTTCAAAGAAGTCATCGCCAGAAGCAATGATATCCTGATAAATTGATTTCATTTGATGTGGAAGAACATCACGTGAGTGAAGAGCGCCAGTTGCGTCAATAAGAAGTTCTGTAAGGCCAAAATATGGGTGTCTGTGGCAATTCTCAGGTCCCATAACGAGAAAAATAACCAGTAAAGAACATATAATCTTCGTCGCACGTTGAGTTAAAATCCCACCATTGTCCAAATAAAGATCTGTGTCACGCCAAGTTACAAATCAAGACATGAGATAGTTTCACAGTGATGGAACCTTTCTTTGTTGTTTATTTATTTGAACATTTTTTAAACTACTTGGGCTGATTACATTGAATCAATCTTCTTTTGTATTTCTCATCGTAGTATCCAGTTCTTTAATTATTTTATAATGATCAACTCCAGCCTTCCCACTTACACAGACTATGATTCGATTATACACGCTTTTCGAATAGCCGCTACATGTCATAAAAACAAACCTTTTATCCATTATCAATTACCAAACTCACTTGAATTCAAAACATTAACTTATGAACAAGTAGATAATATTACAACATATCTTTCGAATGTGTGGCGTTCAGTTATTTTACCACCACCAGAAATGATAAAGAATAATAAAACATGCGACATCCTCCAGAAACAACCACGTTGTATTGCATCTCTTGGTCATGAATCAACAATACAATCCATACTTTTATTTTTTACTATAATGAAACTGGGTTTTTCTTACCTTCCGATATCCGTGTGGTGTGATGTAAAAGCTACTCATCATTTACTTGAACAATGTGATATCAGTTTTATTATTGCTTCAGAATTGTATTTCAAAACGACGCTAAATTCGGCTGACGTTATGACTGTAGATAATGCTGATATTCCAGTAAAGGTTTGGAAAGACTATGATATGGAAGAGCTTATTACACTGGCTACATTAGCAACAACAACAACAACAGGAGCAGTGGGAAGTGCAGACAAAATTGCTGTAACATCGTCCAGAATAACAAAAACACAACAACGCCCATCCAGTGCAACAGCTATCTTTCTGGTTACTGGTGGTAGCTCTACAGGATTACCCAAAGCGATTCCGTACAGTCATAGAGCATTTTTGTTCAGTTTAACGGAGTTGTCAATAAAACATGATGATCAACTTGATCCTTTTCTTGCATTTGAAGAGCAGCGCGAAAGTATGTTTATGAAGTCCAGCGACACTTGGCTATTAGCCTCACCTGCGGAACGCATGAGTACTTTTTGTATGTAGTTTTTTTCTTTGAAAAGAAGCGATTTGTACTTTTCTGAACTATGGGAGGTCTATCTTTGTTTTTGACAATAACATAATTTTTATAGACTTCTTACTATGGAGTATGCTACTTGGGGCAAGTACATTGGTATTCCATCATAATCCACCAATTGGGGTGCATGAAATTTTGGAGGCGGCTAAAGCATACAACCCGCCCTGGACGTATATGACACCGAATATATTGGAATCGATTGCTGCCTGTTTACAAGAGAATGCTTCCAATGAAGAGAAAAAAAGCATGGTAAACATATTACGAGGATTCAAGGTATGTATAACTGGTGGCGCACCAGTTCGAATATCTACTGAAAAGTATTTAAAATTACAAGGAATAAATTTGAGATCTGGATACGGAGCTTCAGGTAAATTAGAAAATACCCCTTTAATATTGTGGTATATATATATATATATATATATATAATGAAAAAGGTGTGCACTAAATAATTATATTTACTGGTTTTTTTCTTGTTTCTTGAAAGAATTTGGTTCTCTATGTACAAGCTTCGAAAATAAGCTACCTGGAAATCACACCTTCAAGTTCTCTCGTCTATCTCTGCCTTATCTTTATTTCGAGCCATTTGATCAAGATATATATCATCTTGTAATTCGGAGCAATTATCCCGGGCTTGCTAATGATGTTGGTAACCGACCTAACGGGGATTTTGAAACAAAAGATTTGTTTACCAGGAATCATGATGGTGATCATGAACAACGGAATGAACACAGAAGTTGGACTTTGATCGGACGAATCAATGATACGTTTACAATGTAAATATCTTACAATATAAATTTGCTATTGTAATAATACTATGTTTCATACTAAATTCCGTGTTCCCATGTCCATAATGTGCATTATATCACTAATAATATGTATTATAACCGTACAGCGAAAACGGAAAGCGAGTTTATTCTACACTTATGGAATCGGAGATTTGCAACGAAGATATCATCCAAAATTGCATTATAGTGGGTGAGAATAAAAAGTGCCCGGCTCTATTAGTCGAACTAAAGTATAACAAAACTATTAAACAACATTATCCAGCTGACATGGTTACTAAAGGTAAATAATAAACAAATAAAAGTACAGCTTCAAATATACATGCCACAAATATTGAAATGGTAACCTGTACACAATTGTAATAGTATATAAAGCAGTAGAACGAGTGAATAAGTGTGTTCCAAACCACAGTGTTATTTTAGTACCTGATATGGTGTACATACTACCACGAGACGTACAATTACCACTAACAGATAAAGGATCGGTTTTCCGTAAAGAGGTGAACTCTACTTTTAACAATGAGATCGAACAATTATATAATGAGTACGATAACGAATGTATCATTGAAGAACTCTCCGTCAATATGAACTATCAACCGACGTGGTGTTAGAATTTTTTTTAAAAAGAAGAGTAGCCTTCTTTTAATATCACATTGCTTTCTCTATTTACCAAACTAAAAAAAAAATAGTCTTTTTCGTAATAAAAATATTTCTAAACAAGTTTTCTATTATTTATTTATTTCACCAAAAACATAATGTGAAATAACACTAGTACTAAAATGACAAAAGGTAACAATAGGAGGTGTTTCAAGTTTATAGAAGCGACGCCAAAGAATTTGTTTATTTTGTTTTTCGTTTTTATTATTCTCATTCATAAAATCTTTTTAATTGTATATCAATCAAAATATATTAAAAAAAATGAAAAGCGGAAATTATATGGCAACTCAAAATGGAAAGAGGGAGGAACACCTAAACTCATCCACTCGACAACGATATGATCAAAAGTCGGTCAGCGATAAGAAGCAAGGTCAGGTAACTCATAACGAAGATCAAGAAGAAAGTAATACTCAAACAGGCAATTACGGGGAATGTGATCTACCTCCACCTTCCCCTCCATATGATGGAAAAAGAGCATGGATAGTTTTACTTGGTCTTGTTATATTAACAGCTCTCAATGGTTTATATATTTCATGGCAAGTTTGACAATCATTATGATGTAATTTTCTTAATATCTTCTTTGACAATAACCTTTAGGACTAAGCTTAAAACTATTATAACTTTTTTATTATCATCGTCCGGCTCCTATTCCACACTGCGGTCAATATCAGGGGTAACTATTGAATGAAATATCTTTCTTTTGAAGTACAAAGAAAACGATATAAACTCTTGGTTTTTCTACATAACTCAATGCTATATGACAGGGGTGATGCAGGATTATTATCTTAGAGACAAGACATTTCAAGAAAAAAATCTTGTCATGCGTCTAACTTTTGTCGGCGTTTTTTTCGAAGTATTTTTTCGCTTTTGCATATTTTTCGGCAATCTCTTATATTCAGTTATTGGGTTCAGACTGACGATCGTGCTTGGCATAACTTTAATGACAGGCGGTTTGTTATTATCTTCAATAATAAATATGGTAAGTTTCTTTATATGGAATTGTATAATCTTATAAAAATAAATTAATAAGTAGGGAACTTTGTTTTCTATAAAATTATACGTATGCTCCTCATTTTTCATAGATCTGGCAGCTTTATTTTTCGTTCGGTCTATGTTGTGGTACTGGAGCTGCTTTGTTGACTCTTGTAAATAAGAAAAAATTTTACGTGTTAGAAATAATTAATTAAATGATGCTCACGCTGTGTAATAGAAACATAGTGGGATAACAAACGAGGTGTTACATTTCTCTTAAATAAATAGGTTGGATATAGGATATTACCTCAATTCTTTAAAAAAAAGTTAAGTACAGCAAATGGAATATTTGCGAGTTCACTTGCCATAGGAAAAATTATTCTTCCACCTATTATAAACCAAGTGAATACCAGCCTAGGATCTGTGTGGTAAAGTTATTATTGGTTTACAGCGTTCTCATCTTGTTAATTAGCAAGAAAGGTTAAAAAATATATCCGTTGCCATTATTTAATTTGTAAAATATTGTTCACACTTATATATAGGACATATCGTATACTTGCAGTAATAATTTTCTCATGTATGGTTATTGGATCCTCACTCATTACAGAGCGCAAATCAATGTCAAAAGGTCAAGAGGGTGTTACAAAAAAACAGCAAAGAGTTAATGAAATATTTGGATTTAGCTTATTGAAAAATTTGAATTTGGTGCTATGGCTTATTCTTTGTCCGATATATTTATGTGTCATATGTATAACAGTCATATTACTTCCTTGTGAGTTTGTAATAAATAAACCGTCTTGTTTTATTTTTATAATGTACATTGTATTAATCAGCGGCTTTTCTTTATAAATCATAATGATAGCCACTGCTACAGCGATCGGCCTCTCAAGTGCACAAGGAGCTCTTATTGTCACAATTGGAGGTTTCGTGGGTATAGTGGGTGCCATTACTATTGGGCAAGTATGCATTTTTACCATATACATAGAACACAAAATATAACAAAGAATACTACTCTTGTTCCCCTCAATTTATTTATACAAAATATGCCATTATTTTATTGCTTATATAGAGTAATCGCTGACAAGTTTGGAAATCTTAATATATTTATTATCTGCACTACAATTGGAAGTTTAACTATATTTTTAATTTGGATCTTTACGCATAGCTTTGCCGGTATATTGCTCTTTAGTATAATTTGTAGTTTAACTAGTCCTTCCTATTACGTAGTATGTAAGTACCCATTGTCTTATTTATTTATATATTGATTGAGATTTTACGGTAAAAAGATAAAAGTAAAAAAATAAAAAAAGAATATGTTGAAAAGCAAAGATGAATTATAACTATGAAATAAACTTTTTTTACAACAGCAACATCTGTTTTGATTAAAATAGTTGGTATCAAGAGATATCCCGAAGGTAAGAAAGATAAGAGATTATATCTTGTGAAGATAGAGCAGAGAAAAGAAGAGAACGAAATGATACAGTACTTACCATAGAATCATTACAATTCTATAACTTTATTATATGACTACAACAACATTGATTATTATTATTTTTTAAAAAATAAAATAAAAAAAAGCGTTGGGGCTACGAGCGTTAGCGACTATTTTCAGCATACTCGGTCCTTATTTAGCAACGTATCTAGAAACACTTCAAAGCGATAAAGAGCCTTATTTCTATTGCAAAGTTGTTGCTGGAATAGGATACTCAATATGTACATTAATTGCACTTATTATTAAGTTCAGGATGGATTCAAAACCTTTTGCAATAGTATAAATAAAATTTACCATTATGTATTATTTCTTTATTATTTTCTATGTAAAAAAAAGCCAGGAATCCACTGTTCTGAAATCCATAGAACTCTCTTAATTAGAAGAGACTGCGCTATTGAAGACAAAAATTGGTCTGTATGCGTAATGTAATAAGAGTTATGCAAAAATGTCTTTCACCATAAACAAAAGAGCTATTTTCTTTTGTTTCATATCATCATCATCTTCTGCCACCAGATTACGTTAACTTTTTTAAAATGAGCATTAATTATTTGATACTTTCAATAATAGGAGCAAAACATTAAGGAAAGAAATATAACGGACTTAGATGGGAGTTTACTTTAGTGTTATGATAATATTAATTAATAGCACCGTAATTAGTATAGAGTATAACTGTACAGTATAACTTTCATTGTTATGTACTGCTGTTATCTTTTGTTTTATACTAGATAAAAGTAATCTCATTTTGATTGCTTCTTTGCAATGGAAGTTGTAGTTTATTTATTCTTTTTTTTATTGTTATACTTACATTTACGTAGTAGACTCGGGAATTACCAACAGGCGTTAATGTTTATATTTATTTTCTTTATCATGATCAAACATCATATATAACATATTATAATAATTTATATATTGAAACTGTGAATACGGCGCATATTTATAACAGAGCGTTGTTGATTATTTTTACAACGGTTTTTCTACTGATATATATCACGTTGACTATTGTAACAAAATTAATGGAGCACAAAGATATGTATTAGTTATTATAAAAATCAAAAATCTTCAGGCTTTATATATGTAGAAAAATAGCTACTGTACCTGCTGAACGACATTCCAGAAGACCACTGATCTACTCCATCCATTTATATCTCTATCTGGAGGAAGCAACTTTTATACTCCCTTGTATTGTTCAATTAAAGAAGAATGTAGATATAGCTGTACCAACGCGTGATATCATTGTACGTATCATTAAATCCGTGGCAGGGAATGAAAATCATAAGACCACTATAATGGTACATAAGGATGTCAATTACTTACAACCTTACTTTTATTTTTTGAGATGCTATGGTGGAATCCCGGATCTAGGAGAATGTGAATGTTTTACCACGGCATATGTGTACATGCCATAGAGAGCAATATTGTAGGCTATATATATGTACTAACACTGATGCTGATGCTTATGATCTTTAATGAAAACTCGATCTTCTTTTACTAATAGCGTAATAAGTACCAATTTACAGAATAGTGTATGAGATCATTAAAGTGGCACGCTTACTAATATATAGTATTAGAATGACGCAGGTGCATGAGAACGTTTTGCCGGAACAAAAAAAAAGTATAGCTATACATTTATCAAAGACTCACACTGTCCGCTCTTTACGGGCTTTCATGTCTGAAATTTATTCTTAATATTAAAAAACCCCACTTTGTTGTTCCGCATGGACAGAGAGACGATGCGGAATATGGCTAGTGTATTTTCTTCCTTAAATGAAAAAAATTAGGCCCATAAAGCATTATAATCCACCTATAGTTTAGCTCAAAAAAAATTAAACAACGTGCTTTCGATCCGGACGTGGACCCGTTCATTCTGTGTGCAAATAATGCATTATCATTTGTTCTCCGATAAGAAAAAAGGTACAGTTTCAGCGGAAATAAATGACCCAAAAATACTTATCATCATATTCATTACGGTAGTGTACACTATTAAATAGATGCTACCGTAATTGGATCACAATACTAGAAAAAAGAAGTTGAAAGGGTAATAAGAGCATTTATCCTTGAGAATATTTTTTTTAGTTGCATATGACAGACTGCAATAAAACTTCAGAAGTCTATATAGATTTCTATACACAGTAAATTATTATACAAGTCAACTATACAATCGAAAAACGCGAAACACTAACGCATATTAAATAAAAAAAGAGAGACTCTTTTTTGATTAATGAAACGATAAATTTATTCATCGTACCATTATTTTATCAGCTGAAACAGAATTAACTTTTGTTCCAAAGAAAAATATTCATCAGAAAACGAAAACGAAAAAAAAAAGAATATGCTTATCTTTTCTTTTCGTTATTATAATATACAAAACGTGTTATATTCTGATTATGTTTGAGCAATTTAAAATGTAAAAAATGGATGGAAGAAAGAGAGGTCGTCGTCACAGTAATTGTTTCTATGGGAATGTAAAAAATGGCAAATTTTATTTTTTTGGGGATAACCAAAAAATTAAATGAATATGATTTACTAAGGTAGTACTTTATATAAAACTGCATATTAATTGTTTAGATGAGTAACAAATTTATTAAATCAAATGACCTTCTTCATCATACTTTCATTAAACACAAATAATTAGGTTTCTATTCTTCTCCTATGATATATGATAAACGGGAGACCAGGAGGGAGGGAGGGGTGGATTAAATCTTGTTTGCTGACCGATAAATTACATAATGTAATTGAGCAAAACTTGGAGTATATAATAATACTTTATCAAAAACGACGACAACAACTTGGAACGAGGTAAGACAAAGAAGTTAAATAACAAAATAGAAGGTGAAGAAGTAGTGGAAAGGTTACCCAAAAGAAAAGGCCCATGAGGTTGTTTCTATTTTATTTTAAACATTTTACTTTATTTTAAGCCAATCAACGTAAACAACTTCCCAATTTTTTTCGTTGTAACACCAAAAGTTCTCCGCTTCATGGCACTTTTTAAGCTCATGCTTGTATCCCACGACAATTTTTTTTTTCCTGTGCAACTTGGTCAATGATTTGTTTTATATTAAACGTGCTAAACGACACGATTACACACTCAACATAAATATGTTATGTTGTTTTTTTTATAGACTAAAAATCATTTTAGCTTTGCATAAAAGTTGTACGGATCCAATTGTTAATACCAATGCATGATATAAATAAAATGACAGGTTAGAAGAAAATACACAATAAAGTGTACTGTATCAAAAAAATAAGTTTCTACCTTCTCACTCCTCTTTATTTCTTATACATATATAACAATAATAACCTTCCTCCCAATCAACACTCTCTGCTTTTATTTTACTTAGGGTTACTAGAACGTGATATTACACTTTTTTGTTCATACTTCCCCGACCCCGAAGATGTAATCCGCCCTGTGTCACTTGGTTGATTTTGTTCAGTAGAACATACACATAGCCTATTAATAAACTTTTTTTTTCAGTAAGACAAAAAAGATGGCACTTCTCCCATTCCCCCCCCTCCTTTCTCATATAAAAACCATTCATCAACTCCAATTGCCAATTCCTTTTTTTCTTCACCTTTTATATTTTCCTTACCCAAACACACTCTTTTTTCTTTCTCTCTCTCTCTTTCTCTCGTTACAACCGAGCTTCCCCTTTTCTTGAACGCCATTCCATTCGTTATTAAACAATCACAACAATGAAGTCTATCTTTTTGTCAACCCTTGCCATTATTGCTTCTGCTACCTATGCAGCTGCTGAAATCAAAGTATGTATAGTCTTTTGTAAAAATATTTTTACAAAGAGAAAATACATAAAAACAATTCTAGAATAATATGCTAAATTACTCTTATTCTTTTTCAATTCGAATTATAATAGGTCATCACTCCTTGGGCCAATACCGTTTGGGTAATTATAGCAATAATATATTCTATCTCCTGTTTTACTTTTCCCCTTTTTTTATTAAAAGCTGCACTGTATAATATTATACAATATTAGTAGTCGTAAAGGAGAAGAGAAAACAAAAGTTCATAAAATTTGGATCATTAATCAAGAACTTATATTGTGTTTTATATTTTATAGACTTCAGGTGGAACTGGTAATATCTCTTGGACCGCCGACTCGGCTGATGCCTCCAAGGACTGTCATATCCAAATGATGAATGGCAATGCTACAAACTCCAAGTAAGAAAAAAAGAGATATTAATTTATATTGTGTTTGAGTTATAAGTTAAGGAGAAAGAGGGAGGAAAGTAGAAAAAAAATTGTAGAATTGAGATCATGTATGAAATATAAATTACATTGATTTCATACACACTCAGCTGACTTGAAATAAATAAATAAATAAATAGCATGGTTGCCTACGTTACCGCCCCTGATACACCTATCAAGTGTTCTGCTGAAAAGTATGAGGTAAGACATCATTAATATAAAATCATTAGATCTTGAAAGTATAGAATAGAATAGAAACAGAAATAATAACTAGTTTTTGTTTTAATAGATTCGACCATTGAACGATTTTAAGGCTGGCGAATATTGGATCCGTATTGGTCAAACTGATGATGCCAAGTCATGGGGTTACTCTGGTGTCTTCAAGTTCAAGGGCGAGGGTACTGCTAAACCCTTCCATTTGGCTTGTAAGTTATTGTAGTGTTTTTCTCTTTCCTGTGTTATTTCACAAGCTTTAGTGTAACTGACATTATCTTTTTATTTGTTTTTTTTAGCCAACCCTGCCGCTGCTGCTGCCGCTGCTACTTCAGGCTCCTCTGCTGATAAAAAGGCATCATCTTCATCATCCGCCACACAGGCTGCTCAATCCAACGATGAAAGTGCTGCTATGCAACTCAATGTCCAAGGCAAGGCCTTGGTTGCTGTTGCAGGTGGCGCTGTTGCTGCTGCCATTGCATTGGCCGTGTAAATTACTAGTTAATTTAACTAATAACTTCACTTTTTCTTTCATATACAAAAAGGAATCACATGTTACAAAAAAGACTGGCTTCATTTTGTCTCTTTTCATTCATTTCATTTACAAATACTATCCCGCTGTTCCCCATCTAATTTATTTATATTAATTGTTTATATATACATAAATTATTTCTTTCTCTTTCTCTTTTATAATATAATAATTTGCTATTAATTTATTTTTTGTTTTGATATCACCATCTCTTTACATATTATCGTCATAATGCATGCTCTATTAAAATTTTTATTTAGACATACATAAAAAAAGATAAATAATAATAATATAATTAGACACATGTCAACTTTATTTTCTATTTGTTTGTTAGTAGATATATTTTGTTCTGCAAATTGTTTCTTTTTGTTTGTCCTTTTTAGATTTCTAATGGATCAACAAGAGAAAAAAGCAAAAAGCATTATGGATATAATTTTCACAAACATTGCGTGAAAGCCCCATGATTAACTTATGAGAATTGAACAATAAATAAGTTTACCACTAATAACCTACCAAATAAATATTATATGCAGCACACACTTGATGTTTTGAACAGAATACTAAACTGACATGACCTCCATGTGAGTTATCATTATTCCAACTAAGATTTCTGTTTTTAAAGTTATTTCTTTTGCATCAATGATATCAACACTTGTCCAACAAGCTGGGTTAATAATTGGGTATCTGGTTTAATTTATCCCAGTTTCTTTTTTACCTGTTAATTTAAGCCATAAAAGTAGACCTATATTTTTTCAATTCAATCCATGTTTTCTATTTATTTTGACATCAAGATTGATTTATGTATGTACTATAAAATCCCTCTGTTAAAGCCACAATATATACAATTATACATTGAAATACATATTTCAACAACTTGAGAAAAAAAATTTGAAGTGTTAGACAGGAAAGGGATGCACCAGAGCCACATTTAAACTTCGTTTCGATTTACAGTGTATATATAATATATCTATACACTGGAATAAGAAAAAAAAATACTATTTGATTGTCTTAGATAAAAAAACAGAAAACTCTTTCTAATTTTTTATATATGTACGTATTACTATTACTTTGGCTTTCTCCTATGAAATTTACGTCTAAAAATAGGAAAAGCCATGCGAATATTCGAAGAGAATATGAACGTAAAACTACTTTATGTTATTCAATTTACTTTTTACATAAGTATGTATGCAGTACGTACGTATCTTATTCTGAGATTAAGAGTGAGAAAAGAGCTGAGCCTTCAAATGCTGACTATGTGTACTTTGCTTGCAGCATGATATGTATTAACGAGTAATAAGGGAATATGGACTATTAATGTACTTCATACACTGCTAGTTGTAGATACCTTTGACTCACGAACATATTTCATAGAAGTTAATATTAATATTAATACATATACTAGGACTGTATCCATTCTATCATATTGTGTCAAGAAGTATAGTAGGCTGAAAAAAAAAGAACAATATTTCGTAAGCTTTATACTATATATACCATAAAACTGGTTAAAGATAAGTCAATGGTAACGTTCCCTGGAATAAACGACATTTTTATTTATGTATTCTGACGAAAAATATTTATACTTTTACAAATGGTCACAAAACATTTTCTATCAGAACATCTCTCAATGTTTTTTTTTAATCTGAGACGCCGTACAACAAAACAACTAAAATAGTGTACTACATTCAAAAAAAACTTTTACAATACGTATTGTATTTTATTATATTTGAATATGCTATCATTTTTTTAACTGTATTATTAATTCATTACATTTGAAGAAATAAGGAGAGAGATATCTACATTATCAAATACGAAAAGTTACTCCTTGTTTGTTATTTAAGCGATATACGTATATGAAATGGGAGTATATTCATTTTAGTAGAATAAAATGGTATTATACATTTGGCGTAATGTAGTATGGACGCCTTTTTCTTGTCCGAATAACTATAGTGAGGTTTCCGAAGACCGACATAATGCATGCATGCAGTAATGTGATCGGCTCGGCATTTTGTGAGCATAAATTTGTTATTTTATTTATTATATTAGGGTGATGGATTCCATCGACACAACAAAACAGCAAAAAATAATAATAACAAAGAAAGTGGTTTATTTCCGCGCACCGATTAGATAGGGCAAGCGGGGATGGGCGAAAATTTATAATCACAATCCTGGTGAAAAATAATATTTGTGTGTAATTCTGCTAACTAAATAATTATTCATAGAGCAAAAGAAAAAAAAAACATTTTATTCTGATAGAATAATATTTTCTAAACAAAGAACTAAAAAAAATGATACGAAATTCTGAGAGTGAGAAAAAAGGATGTCTGTTCACTCTTTATTTTTCTTGAGTAACAATATATTAATTCTTTTGAACCAAAGATTAAGATGATCCGAGCGCGCCGCGTAACACACAGTTTGATACATTAGACACCACAACCAAGATTCATTAATAGATTATTCTTTATTGTCGATGATTTACAATAATATTGTGTTATTTAATGGATTAGAAGAAGTGTTTCGTTATGTAATTATTACGCAATTATAAATGTACGTATCTTTTTTATAATGCAATAGTTTAGACATGATCAGCACACATAAAAACATGCATAATATAATATATCTATACGTACATTCTTTTCGCCACCTATTTAGTAAGCTATAGTCTCTAATATATACAATAAGCTGTTGTATGTGCATGTATGCTAATGTACTTTTGATGTCTGCTGGTGTGATTTATCCACGTGTCATAACATCAAAGACGCATATTGTTCTATTTTCAGGAGAAAGCAAAAGAAAAGGTTACAATGATGATCTTTTAAATAAAATTATTTTTACACACGATGCAATTATTGTTGTTGTAGTACACACAACACATCATAATAAAAATGATAAAGCATTATGCTTCTCCTTGGTCTAAAAGGTATCCCGGTATTACTTGAGAGTTTTGCTATGGTCATGTGTATTAAAATGTATAATAACCAAAAAGAAATTAATGCGGATCAGGGTCTCTTGTTTATTGTTTATATCTATCGTTTTTTTTTGTTTATTATTTTATAGTTCATACTTTTGTCTCAGCTGAAACTTATAAAAAAAAAGAAGGAGGAAAGGAACAGTATAAAGACCTGTACAACTTGCAGCAATCAAGTTAAGTCTGAATGATTGGTAACAGTACTTCAAAATGAATGAGACAAAATAAATTATAAAGCAATTGCCCAAAGGTGTATTTCTGCACTCCGTGTTTTTTTATTTCTTTTCCCCTCCCCTTGAAAATCTATTATTTTACCGTTGATATAACACCAACAAACTTTTTTTTTTTTTGTAACGTTTCAATTTATTTCTTCCAAAAAGCCATCCATCCTTTTTTTTCTTTCTCTTTTATTCTCTTCCTTATTTCTTTATTTTGCTTCTCTCTTTCTTTTACACACATAACAGGCTTCTTTCAAAAAACAAAAACAAAAGTAACTATCTATTTTTTGCTGTCCTCCAACCAATTCAAATTACCTTTTACCTCCTTTGCCACCAAGTCATCTTATTCGTCGTATCATCAACAAGTGAATTATAACTTATAGCTATAATCCGAGCTTATTTTATATAAGACATAATATTCTTTTTGAAGAAAAGGTAAAAAGACAAAGAACCAAAATAAATCATTAGTACTCGTGGGGGGGGTTACGTATACAATGATAAAACTTGTTTCAATGAGGATACCATTTAAAAATTCTTTATCGAACGTGGAAAAGAACAAGAAAAAAAAAATTTAGATATAAAATATGAATACTGAATTATATTTTTTATTTTTCCCTCCTCTTTAGTAGTATAACTTTAAAATAATAAATAAGGAAGCTCCCCCTAGCCTGTTTAGCATTACTTTATTTTTTTTAGTCTACCCCCAATTTTAGTTATTTTTTTCAAGCAAATCGTTTCCTCTTTTTTTTTTCTTTCTTTCTTCCCCTTTTTTTCGTTGCAAAAGAAACCCCCTTTCCTTCAAAAGAAGAAGTACTTTGCCGTTGTTTTCTGTCGTCGTTTTATCGTACAATTTTATCAACGTATACAACAGCCTCCTTATATATTTACACAATTCAGTATGACGATCAAGAGTATTACGCAGTCATTTAAACGGGGGATACATCGACGATCGTCTGTTGTGATGAAAAAAGACTCCTCCACAAAAACAGCAACTACAATGTCGACCAATAATAATCCAAAAAAGTCTGGGGCTCTATCATCTCAACAACAGCGTAAATCATCATCAGCAGATCATAAGAACAGTAACAATAATAACAATACAACTGCGACATCATCTAACAATTCATCCACAGTATCAGCAGTTGGTAACCAGGATGCATCGTTGCATGGTATTGGACCTTATAAATTTATAGGGCCTCTTGGTAGTGGTAAATTTAGTCGAGTTATGCTCGCTAAGCATTTAGAAACGGATAAGCAAGTGGCTATTAAGGTAATATATCCACACGTTTAAATTTAAGGGAGAGTAAAGGAAACAGAATATATAAAAAAAATGGGAAATAAGGGCTGTTTATAAAATATAAAAAGAAAGGAACATGGAGAACCCTATGGTGGGATACAGAGTGTATGACGAAGAATAAGAGCGACAATAATTATAGTGTTGGTAACCCCCACACTAGAAATTCAACTCCTTCAAGGAAACAGATCGAACTTATAATCCTTTACCCTCTTTTTATTATAATGTACATTTCATAGATCATTGACAAACAAGCACATGATTATCGAGTTATGTCGCGTCTAGTCCGGGAAATCAACTTGATGGAAATGCTCAAGCATGATAACATTGTTAAATTATTCGAGACTTATGAAACCTGTGACTCTTTATTTTTGATCATGGAATATATACCTGGAATGAATTTGGATGAGTATCTGCATAAGAATGGTGGCCATTTAACAGAAGATCAAGCACGATTATTTTTTCGACAAATTGTATCTGCCGTTTATTTTTGCCATAACCGTTGGGTTGTTCATCGTGATCTCAAAACACCCAATATCTTGGTTACACCTAATGGCGTTATCAAACTAGCGGATTTTGGTTTAGGGAATCGATTTGGTTTACAACGTTTAAAGACTATTTGTGGTAATTTATTAATAAAAATAATACGCCTTTTTTCTCTTTCTTTTTTTTTTTTTTTTTTACTTCAGTTATTAGGCCCCTATATTTCTTACTTCTCTTATCTTTGTAGAAAAAAAAAGTAATAACAAATATATATATATTATATTATATTAGGTTCAATGCTTTATTATAGTCCCGAAATTATTACAGGACAAAAATATTTTGGTCCTGAAGTAGATTGCTGGTGTTTAGGCATCGCATTGTTTCGAATGACAGCTGGTTTTGAGCCATTTTCTCACGCTCATAGTAAGTAGAATATATATATATATATATAATAGGGTGTTATGTAAAATGAATGACTTAACTAAAAATGACTTTTTCATTCTTAAAATAATTTTAGCTGTAGGAGAACTTAAAAAAGATGTATGTAGTTGTAATTTCCCAATGCCAAGTCATCTTAGTCCAGAATTACAGACAACTATTCTTAAATGTTTACAAACGGATCGACGTAAACGTATGACTGTCCGACAAGCTTTAAAAGATGATCCATGGTTAACCAAATTTGGTGAATTACCTTGTCCATTTTCCAATGTACCAAAAACAGCCTATGACGAAATTGTTGGAGGTGATGATATGGCTAATAGTGACAGTGCAGATCGTGAGGAACGTGAACGTCGCGCAAGGCGTCAATTTATGCAAGATTTAGAGCGTGATAGAAATTTAACCAGTCAAGTTAAACATACCATTATTTATCATCCTATCAATCCATCGACTTATTTTACAACACATCTTCGATCTACCCAGCAACAGCAGGCAGCAGGAAATAATAATGATACCAACGGTAGCACTAATGTTAATAATACAATTTCGTCTACAAAGTCATCTTCATCAGCAAACTCTTCAACAAGTCAGCATAATCATCACCACCATCGACATAATCATCACCACCATCGACATAATCATCATCATCACCATCACCATAAATTACACCAACAGCATCATTATCATTATCGCCACGAAAATATTGAAGTACTTCGATCAGAATTATTACAATCAATTCGGTCAAGAACACGTAAAATTGGTATGCGATCAGCTGAAAGCTTATCGATCCGATCGCCAGTTCAAGCACTTACAATAAGACTGAAACCAAACATGAAGCAGATGCACCATGATGATGATGAAAAACCAACACCAAATTCCGCATCATTTAGATTTTCTCAAGTAATGCAACGATTAACTAAAGACCAAGTATATTATTATCATTTGGATCGACCTACCTCTCATCCACCCTCACTATCATCCTCATCGAGCACTTCTGTTTCATCTTTATCTACAGTTGAATCACCTACAACCCCTGAACCATCGAATACTACTCATCTTCACGTTCAGCCTCCTATTCATCCCAGTACAAGTATCACCACTAGCACAAATACATCAAAAAATAACAAGCAACACCAACAGCAAAGAGCAGTGACTAGTACGGAACGTGATGTCATGACGCTTCTGAAACTTACTTGTCAACTAATGGGTATAACGTATCAACAAGAAAGTAACTCCCATTTGACATGCGTATTAACTTTACGTGATGCATCGAAAATCAATAATCAAAACGAACCTCCCAGACAGCATCAAGAACAAGGACCACCTTCGTCTTCCAATAATCACAAAGGAGGTGTCAGTAGAAGAAATAGTGGAAACAGTACAGCTAGTTCCACCAAAACAACAACCACTACTACGGGTCGAATGAGCAGTAATGGTGAAGACCTTGTCTTGGGAGCAGAACACCAGTCAACGTCCCCTAATCGATTGCGACGGTTATCATTACCGTTATTATCTCATTTGACTTCTTCCATGACAACATCCTTTTTTGGTCGAACCAAACAACGTCATTCCATGGACCAAGAACAACGAAGACTTTCAGTTATTAATAATGATACGGTAACTAATCCATCTTCCTCGGATACCATGGTTACAGCAAGAAACAAGAAAAAAGATGGTGTTGCTATATTTACTATTGATGTTACCATTTCCAAAAGACAATTGGTAGCGATTCGATTTTCAAAACAACAAGGATCCACTACTGTATTTAAGATGGCTGGTGGTTGGATCACAGGTGTAATGGGACTCGGTGTTAGTAATAGCCGTAGTAACAACAATCAATCATCATAATAATCATTAGAATTTTGTTTTTTTTTCTTCTTTATTTATTTATTTTATTGTCATCCTTACCATTACTACCTTATTATTTTAGTTTTTGTGTTTTTCTTTTCTGTTGTTGTTGTAAAACTATACTAATATTATTTATCGCCCTTATTTTATTTTATTTTTTGTTCTCCACCTGTGACAATGGAGTTGTGTATTTAAATTAAGAAGCTATTTTCATCTTTTCTTTTTTTATATATGAGTCACATGAAATTTTAATATATACTCAATTAAGCGAAATCACTGTCATCAATAATTCGTTTCGGTGTTGTCTCGGGAGTTCCCATAACAACTTGTTTATATATATATATATATATATATATTCTGGTTATATTACGGCTGTGTATTGGTAATGATGCTATTGTTTATTTTTAAAATAGAAATATATATATATATATGTGTGTGTATAAAAAAAGATTATCGTGTGACCTAGAAAGAACCACAGAAGGAGAATAAATAGAATATTGTATATGAGAGAAGAAACAGGAGACGAAATAAAAAGGAAAAAGAAAACAAAATTGCTGTTTCGTTTTAAACTATGAATTCTACTTTTTTTTTTTAGTGTAAAAAGAATAAGAAAAAAAAAACTATAAAAAACGTTGTATGATAGGGAATATAAAAGTGTAATAAACATCGAATGAAATGATCATTTATCATGGCGGGGGATACTTTTTCATTTTGGCGTTGGGGTGTTCTTTGATTGGCGGTGTGATTTTTGTGATTGGGGATATAAGATTTGTACAAAGTATTTAGGTGATTAATTATAACATGATCCTTATTGCCACTATCTTGTGATTTGGTATTAGTAGTAACATCCGTTACAGGTGATTATATCATTTGTTGGAAAGTAATTGTGTTTGTGTACAAGATAGAGAGAGACAGAGAGAGGGATTATGATATGCTTAGAATGTGAGTTCAGGAGCAGGAGGTAAACTTGAGTTACTTTTGCTACCAGTTTTTGGACCAAGCCAAGTCGGTTTGATATATGATAAATCCTGCTTAAAAGAATCCTCACTAAAGCTATCTCGGTCTTGATTTAAGCCATCTTGTAAGATCCGAAGGTTTTTTTCAGCCATTTCCTACAAACGATTAAAATTTAATATGTCAATTAATCGACCCTAACAATGAGACCAACAACGATGCTATTTGTTTACGATTATATAACTCATATATATACCTGAATGAAATCACCGATTGATTTTTGAGCAATGGGGAAATTAATCGTCTTTCCAAGTGTTTGAGTAATGTATCCTTCACCATCCGCAGCATAAGATACTTGTACTAATACCGCTTTCAAACCTATTTTTTTTCATTTTAGTGTTCTGAATCGAAATAAATGAAACGAATATTTTATACATTATAAAAGTTTCTTACCAGATATTTGGATATTTATTACTTGTAATTTTTTTTGCGTCTTCAAATTTCATTTGACAAGTTTGTGCAATCTTATCTAAAATCACCTTTCCTTCAACGATTAACTTTGCGTTGGCTGTTCACAAGCAAAAAATTTTGAAAGTTGTACAACACATAAATCCTATTCCCAAAGAAGATTTATGTATTTCCAAAAAAGATTCTTTGGGAATAGGATTTATGCGACTACCCAGAAGTTTACTTTTTTTCCCGGGCACGTGATCCGGAGGTTGAGTTTTCAGAACCCGGAACAATTATTCTCCGGGCCAAAACTAGTAACACCGCCTAAATTTTTTTTTTTGTTATTATCATTATCATTATTTTTAATATTACTATTATTATTGCTATTATTTTATAAAATGAATCCTACAACCATTACCAACAACTCAACTTCCAGATTTTGTTCTGATTGTAAATGCATTCGCTCAATTGAATTGTTTTGTGGCAAGCGCGATTTTTACAAAACGTGTATTACATGCCGAAATAAAAACAGCGATGTTGGCAAAGCGATCCCGGCTGAATTGCTTATTACTATGAGCGAAGCAAGTGAGTTAATTCCTTCTTACTATGACGACGATGAAGGCTTGGAAATGGAAGGCAACAGAGTGGTTACTAGAGACGACCGATCAATTAGTTACTCAGTTGATGCGTATATCAGTTTTGATGACAGCATGCGAGCCATGGATGATCAGGAACTGCTAACACACATCCGCACACACGTTCAGGAACGTGATGGATACCATTACTATCAAAATTTTACAAACGACACTCGGCTAAAGTACGGTAATTCATTTGTATGCCACTGCTCTCAAGACGCCGACACGCAGCAACAAGTCTCGGATGATCGTCGCAAGAGAATTCGCACACGGATGGAAACATACAACTGTGGTGGCTTCATCCGAGGATTAATCGAGAGACGCTTTGAATACATCCACATAAATATCGAGCACTCAACGGGACACCGTGCTGCTCCTGTTATAATTGACAACACAGTAGATGAAAACATAAGAATCTATATCCAACAAAACTGTGCCAGGATGGATGCCCAAGACTTGTATCACGACATACTAGAAAGATTTCCCGGTGTGTTGGGTCGAATCCAACAATCACAGGTCTATTATTGGTGGAATCGCTCATTTGAGGATCAATATAGACTTCACCGTGATCAGTTTATTTCTGCTGGTATGCTTTTGGACAGAGCTGTGGATCATGGCGTTATAATGGTAAGTTAATTTTGGAATAGGGATTTTAATGTACAGGCATTTTCGAACATGCTACATGATTGAAGGGTGTAGTTGTCGAGATCACAAACTAGATAGTAACTTATTAAGAAAATAAACGAATAAATAAATGAATAAATAAAACAGATATTCAGACAATCACGTCAAAACTATTCTGCTTTGGGCTTCGTCATGCCTTTGTTTGCATCAATAACTACATTGGGGGATGTTGAAGAGTTTCATGTTGATTCAACATATAAAACAAACCGTACAGGTCATGAGCTTTTTGCAGTTGTTGCGACAGTGAATGGAATAGGATTCCCAATCGCATATTTCTTGCTAAAGATGAACCCCATCAATACACCCGTCACCAGATCGACTACCACCACTACCGGTACCGGTACCGCTACCGCTACCACAACAAACACGACAACCACTACTACACCAACAACAGCAGATGTACCATCGACTACTCCTGTGTTAATCCCACTAATGAGCAATTAGTCACTCGATCTGATCTCATATCTCAATTTTTCACCAAATTGCGTGAAAGAGGTCTGCGCTCAGTGAGATTTATGTTTACAGATAAAGATGAGGGGCAGATAAATGCCATTGCGAACGTGTTTGGTGAAGAAGCTGTACGTTTATGCTTATGGCATTTGATGCGTGCTGTGAAATTGCAGTTGGCAAAGAATAAGTTGGAGGATCCGCAGTATGATGTCGAAGAAGCTATGCGGCGTTTCACCTTCGTAGAACGTTCATTTCAACCGACAGAAAATCGAGAAGGCAGAAGATGTGAACGTGCTCATCATCGCGAAATAATAGTGGCAATGATGCGAAACATTATGACATGCATAGTAATATACCAGTTGGAGGAGGTAATTTAAAGAACATAAAGATATACGAGCAAATATATTCAATTAATAATTAATATACAGTAACCCAAAAAAAAATTAATAATTAATTGTGAATCTGAATACGGTAGTATACTCAACTCCATATGATATTCATACCCATTGTGCCAGAGAGGCGTACAATTTTTGTAAGGATCATAACCTTCGTGATGCTTGTGCCTATTTGTACAACAGATGGTATAAAGTGTCATGGTGGAAGAGATGGGCACGTAGTTCCCGAGTTGCTATTCCCATTGGCAAAACAACAATGATGATCGAATCGCAATGGCGAATTCTTAAAAGAGATTTTCTTGTCAATAGCATTCGACCACGTTTGGACTATCTGGTGTGGATTATCATCCAGAAGCAGATAGTTACTATCCATCATACATTTTCAATAAAAATCGTAAATCGTATGCAAAAGCTAGACTGGGAACTAGAATTTGTTCGTGAATGGCATACAAAAACTGGTCGTGGCGAACTTGGATCTAATAGTAGGCGTAACCGATCAGAAAATACTAATGCAGAGGAGTTATACTTGCTGTCAATCGAGAATTGGACGTGCGGCTGCCCTTCTTATGCTAAAAGTAGTTTTATGCTTTGCAAATATTTAATCTCTCGCTATCGTGATAGCCATCCTTCCCTGCGTGTTGTATTTGGTGCACATGACTATTTTATATGTCGCCAATCTACTGCACCATATGTCCAAATTCTGCCGGTATGTTTTGTATATATACATAATGATCATTTATTTGTGTTAGTACTAATATAGAGAACTAAATGTATCTTATGTCTGCGGGTATAGAACATTTCGTATCCTTTTTATGGACTAGCAGCTCCTAATACTGCACCCGTACCTCAACAAACATCACCAATTACTCCTAATTCACCACAGCAACCAATTATCATTCCACAATCTCAACTTCAACCTCAACCATTAGCAGCATTACCAACACCAACTTTACCTACTATTATTAATATTAGCGATTCTGAAGAAGAAGCAGAAGAAGAACTTGAAGCAGCAGTAGTAGAAAATAATGATGAAGAAATAGAAGCAGAAGCAAGGGATGAGCGGCAAGTGCAAGTGGATGCTGAAGCGCGCATTGCACGGTTACGAAGAGAACTTGATGCTGAATACAACAGTTATCGTAATATATTACAGTCTCAACAACAACAACAATTCTTTGATACTTCCCGCGCTCGTGATCACCATTTTAACAACTATTTTGATGTTGTTAATGCGTACAGAAATCGACGAACCCGTGATAGAACTTGGGAAGATGATCATCCTTTTACACGCTATCTTTAAAAGCACTTCATATCTCTTTTATTTACATATTTACAATTACATTTATTCCATTTGTTTATATTATCCTTCGTGCTATCCGTTTTGCGTTTTTATCTACATTTACATCACTTGATCCCTTTTTTTTATAAAAAAAAAAAAAAAAATGTTGTCAAAAAAAAACCATATTATTTTTCATATCGGAATTTAAAATGGAAAAATGTATTGCCTTTTACTGAGATTATGTTTCCAGGAAAAAAAGTAAACTGCTGGGGCGTGTGGATTTATGTGTTGTACAACTTTCAAAATTTTTTGCTTGTGAACAGCCGTTATCTGTTACATTTTTTTTCGGGATCTTTCCTTCTTTAGCAACCTCGTAATTTGATAAATCATACGACTTGATAATACTACTGTTTTCTGTATTATTGATGGATTCTAAGATGGCACGAAGATCAATTTTGAAGGCACCTCTTTCAGTATTATTATGTAATGAAGCCAATTCAGCCGAAGCCGCGTTTTGAGTTTCTCCCCTTCAAAAAATGGAATATGATTCATATTAATATCAGCACTCATACAATTACTGTATATATTCAACAACTTTATCTAAATGATTCTTCCAAATACTTACGAAGTCAAAACCACTGTTGAATCTTCAAATATTATACCAATGATTGTAGACCAGATGGAATGGAATAAATCTTGTTCCGACATACGACGCCATCTGTTCAAATCATTTTGTTTAAATGTATGCATAGATAATCTACAAATTGTTCATTAGGTTACAAGTGATAATTATCTCCCCCCAGCACACACACTTGATATACATACAAATGACCATAGATTCTAATCATTCTTAATTGCTCATCTGTAGTGTAACTTGGCAACAAATTTACAGAATAATCGATAAACGATTCTTTAGAAGTTCGATCTGTCTATCGACAAAAGATATATTTCATTGATCAGTATATGCATAAAAAAATATGGGCCATCCACCTTTTCTGTTTACTAAAAGTACCTGTTCTTTAAAATGTTGTGCAATCACATCACCACCAACCACTTTTGGTAACGTGATATCTTTATTCTTGTTTTTATTCATGTATTCTTTCCAACGACAGGTGCTCACTTGTACCAACTCCTTGTAATCCCAGGAGAGATTAATAACAGAATTCATTGTAATACTAAATCGGAAAGACATTAATAACGCACTTCATTTTTAAACCAGCCGTCATTTATTATTCATACTCACAAGACAAGCATGTATATAATTTGTAGCATTGGCATTATTATTGACACGCACCATTAACCGGTACTTGTACCATTCCAATACTGTAATATTACGAATACCTGTTCTTGAGTTGATGGTCCATCCTTCATCTCCTATAATTTTATTTTTTTATTTTTATTTAACAGACCACATATTTTAATCGACAACCACACAACTTGACTAAGAAGATAACGCACCTTGAGGAAAAGTAAGGACATATTGAAGTGCATCATAAAAGCGATGCATCTCACTGATACGCTCCAACTGGTTTGATCTCGTTCTCAATACACTATCCCTGTTGCCAATGTTTTCATCATGATTATCTACAATAATGATTCCAGCTTCTTCAGCAGTAGGTGCATTATAACGTCGTCTATCAGGCGTGTTTTCAGACCTAATGACCATTCTAACATTATCTACTCCTTTATTGCGTGCAATTTGAGCCATGTTCTGAAACGAACGAACAAAAGGGTTCAGGCGATGCATAAGTGCTTGCAATGTTTCAAGAGTAGTATCATTAAGTTGGGCGTTTGAAACAGCTTGCCGATTTTCTGTTTCAGTCTGGATCGTGTACATATATTTGCGCAAAGGCTGGTCTATTGTCTTCGGCAGGTAATAAAGATCCAATGCGATGATAAACATTTCCATGAATGCGAAATTATAAGCTCCTCCGCGAGAATTAGCAACAGTCTCATCAATATTAACACCAAGAGAAGTAAAGCTCAATGCGTTATTATAAGCACGGATGTTAGTACGAAAATGAATAACTGCCGCATCAGTACCATGTAACAATCGAGATACTTCTGGAGGAGTGGGATTTAGTTGAGGAAGTTCAACTGCTCCTTCTTGGCAACAAAGATTGAATGTTGGATTTCGGAGGGAGCTTCTCGAAGTACGTTCTTGTATAAAAAGTCTAGCATGGCAACTATTACATTCGGGATTCATTAAACCAAGAGAGTGGCGTGGTGGAGTGTCATTATTGGAAATACGCCCAATGTTATGAAACTGGATTATTTATATTTAGATATACATTAATACTAACATATGAAAAAGATGGCACTGGAAAATTAAACTATAAAATATTATTACTCTTAAATTTTCTGATATGATATTATTATCATTATTATTTGAATGATAATTAAGACATGACCTATGGGTGCTATGTGAATGACCTTCTTGGCCGCAGCTTGCACAAACAGGAACAGCGCGAGTAACGTTTACATGAGGTTCCTCATTCTCATTTCGTTGGCGCATTGCTAATCTATTTGGATTGGCAAGGCAATCGCGATGGCTAATGCGCTGATGACCGGGTAAACCGCAAGTGTTACAATTGGGAGTCGACATGTTAAATTTTATGAGAGAAAATATTATTGTATGTGTATAGAGCATAGAAACGCGAGTTTATTTTTACTTGTAAATAAAATAAAAATTTATAATAGCGGACTTGTTTCCTTTTTTGGATTTTAGCAAACGTAAAAACTGTATTATTTTAATAATATAGACTAGCGTTTGCCTGCCTCGCTTCGCTTCGGCTGAATGAGCCCCTACGCTTCGCTTCGGGTCATTCAACGGAAAACACGTCGCAAGGGGGTAAGCCCCCTTGAACCCCCAAAAAGGCGCTTCGCGCCTGGTAGCGACGATGCCCAAGGCTGTATAGTTGTTTTGTGGATCCAGTCAAATAAAGAAATAGAGTGTGATAGTATAGTAATAAGATGTCTTTACAGTTGAATAATGGCATTTTATTAAACGAAAAGCAAAAAAATTTAATAATATTAATGCTATGACTGTATAATTTACTACTGTGGTAATAATATGGTGACAATTACGTACTTTAGTTTTGTAATAATTACTGTCTTTGATAGATAAAAAAAATTAAAAGGGAGTGGGTTATTATTTATCGATCAGAGAGTATAATATTATTTACTGACACATTAACAGGTTGTTCAAGAAATTTCTGAAATTTAATAAAAAAGGAACAAAATATATAAAAGTTAATAAAAGTAGGGTTGATCTTATCGAATTTTTACAAAAGTACATAAGGTTATTGTTGAAAGAAACATTAATAGTTTAAAATAAATGGAGTCAATGTGTAACAAGTCATTATGAAAATGAAGGAGAAAATGGAAGAGAAGATAGAGAGACTATTTCATGATAGCCGACATTCTTTGTAATAAGGCGATAAGCTTGCCTATCCTAATTAGCGATTATAAACAAATTTCTGTAATCTGTAACGCATCAAAAGGCAATGTATAGCTGATCATGCGAAAACATTTGATCAGGAAGATATACATAAACATGTGTTAATGGTTAACATTGCGATTAGTTTATACTAACAGAAAGCAAGTTTAAGTGGAAATTATTCTCGAGATACTTCACGCGGTAACCCAGAAGATTGCGAAGAGCTGATAAGCTTAATTCGTGGTAGATGGACACGATTTCCAGTATAAATTCCACCTGTCTCGGCTAGTATGAAGTGTGAATCCAGTTTCTTGAAAATTAATTTTGTTTTGTTACAAAGACCTTCTGCAGGATTCAAGAATAACAGGCTAGTTAAATTTTGGTTAAAAACAATGGGGTGGAAATTCTATCAAATTTAAACAAAATATAAAAGAAAAGCGGCTGTGCTGAATAAATAACTTGTAATAATTATTTAATATAACAGAAACGTAGCAAATTAACTTGTAAATATTTGCATTAATTACGGAAGCTGTCTTTTCTTTTTAGCAGATATGTGTGTTAGCTACGTAAAATAGACATTGTGGTTAAAATCTCGGCAGAAATTTGATTGGTATATCCTTCTCTAGGATTTGTATCTGCACTCAAATATTCACGACATTTAACCTGGAAATAAGTCATTGGCGGCACCATTTAAAAAAACGACCATAGCAGTTTTTGCTTAAAATATTGTTCTTCAGCAAAATATTGCAGATTAACTGTTATTTTAAATTTTGAGTTTATGTTTTATCCTCTCATATAGCAACGTTGCCGATCAAGAACAAAATACCAGTCCAAAGCTACGGAGTGAAACTTATTACGGATCCGATGTCCAATGATGATATAGAATATCATAGTTGTGGAAAAGACTTTTTACTATGATAAAAAAAACCTACAAATATGGATGTGGAGAGACACATGTAATAGAGTTTTGCAAAAAAATAAAAATATAACCAAAGACAAACATTGCCTTTCGATTGATGGTAAAATCATTACAATTTCCATAGTAGCAATAGGTCGAAACAAAAACCCTTTCCGCAGACAACTTTTTTATATTAATTTCCAGCAACCAATGTTTTTATATCGGAATAGCTGACAATTATCTTTAAAATACAGTGAGCAAATGAAAAGCAAAAAAATAGGAATTCAAAGGCAGACTATCTTACAAAAAAGGAAATTTTAACGTTCAACTATCTTAATATACTAGTTTTTGGATTTGGATAAAATTACAACATAAAAGTAAAAGGGGCCCATCATCTGTGAAAATTTATTTTGAAGAAGTGAGTTCCCAGCCGTCATAAGAATTTGTAATTCTGCGAACATCTGAAATTACACCGCCATCGTAATTTTCACCTCCTGCCAATCACAAAAATCACACTGCCAATCAAAGAACACCCCAACGCCAAAATGAAAAAGTATCCCCCGCCATGATAAATGATGGCCCCGCCAATCATTAGGAAAAATCCTGTAACAGTAATATTGTAGAAAAAAAATAGGGAGCGTTATAATATTTTTTTAGAGAAACCAAAAAAAGAAAAAAAAAAGAGGGCAATCTTTTTTTGTATACGTTTCATCCCACTAAAAATTTTTTTAAATTGTACTAAACAGGTAAAGCAGACATAGGGACAAGAAAACTACTACTATTATTATCATCATCTGAGGTTTTACTTCGATGATTTGTTGATAATTTTGTAAAGAAAAGCGGACCTGCGCAAATACTTGTATCAACAGATAATTTGGGACGATTTTGTTTTGTTACTGATCTTACAGTACCAGCAATTGTAGTAGGAGGTGTACATAATGAAGTAACATCATTATCATTAGGTGTATCGGGACTTGGTTCGGTGCTTGTAGCACTATCTTGATCATCATCGTTATGAACAAATGAAAAAAGTGGAATATTAACCGATAATTTGGGTTTTGTTGTTAAAGTAGGTTGTTGATAAATTTGTGACGGTACAGAAGGTGTATCCATAAGTGGAATATTAGATGTAATAGTAGTAGTAGTAGATGATGGTGACGTTGATAAGGGTAATGATGGTTGAATAGGTGCATTAAACTTGTATAAAACCGCATGGTCAAATAGTCCACCTCGATCATATTCATCCGCGGAATATGTATATTGAATGGTTGGATATTCCATAAATCGTACATTCTTCTTTTGTTGAGTCGGTGATGATTTTAATACCAAAGTAGACGACGACAAGATACATGACGCTATACGTTTGCGTTTCATGCCACGTTGTTCATTATTATTATTATTATTGTAATTAATAGTAGTATTATTAAACATCGATGTTGTCGAATCCATTATATAAAAAGGGAAATGATTAAATATTAATGAAGTTGTTGTGAGTTAATGTTGTTTGTCGTTTCTTGGTATAAAATAAAGAAGAAAAGGTTGTTAACAAAAAAAAAAGGAGAAAGAAGAAGGAAACGATAAATTGTTGTTCAAATGTAGTGTTTATAAAAAGAAAAATAAGGGAGAAATACAATAAACTCTCTTTGTTGTGATTATTATTTGTTTAAAAGAAAACAAAAGAGGGGTGGGGGAGAGGAAGAATGTATTTTATAGAAATGTAATTGTAGGAGAGAGTGAGAAAAAAAAGTTAGGAGGGAAAAATAAAAAAAAGGAAGGGAATGGAGGCAAAAATATAATTGTAATAAAAAAATAGAAGATGAAAAGAAAGGAAGAAGAAAAAGTTTTTTTTAAAGTTGCTTGTAAAAGTCCCTTTTTTTTACACTTGGTTTTTAGGGGAAATGATTGTTATATGTATATAAAAAGATTCTTTATTATTTGAAATGAATTGGAAGATCATTCCCTGGTAAAAATAGCAAATGAGCTCATGGCATAAAAATAGCAAGATTAGCTTAATGTTACACAATGCATATTCAACCCGAAAATCTTTTGATTCCCAATTTTATTTTTAATTGGACATATAATAGAAAAACAAACAACAAAACTTATTTTAAATATAGATAAAGTATGGTTATAATTTCACATATATAATATCGTAAATATATAAGAATTATTTACTAAGAATAAAATAATTGACACTAATAATGAGTTTTTTCTTAAGCAGGGAAGAAAAAGATCGACACTAACAAGGATTTTTCCTAATGATTGGCGGGGCCTTTTTTCATTTTGGCGTTGGGGGAATTTTTTTGGGTGACGCTGTAATTTTAGGTTGTTGGCAGCATTTACAAATTTCATGGCGACTAAGAGCTGTTATTCTATCCATTATCAAAAGCATACTTTTTACTTTCTAGCAACACAGAAGGTGGTTTCACTTTTATAAGCAATTTCATAGTACAGAGCTTTTAAGAAAAGTACATAACATATCCTCTAAGAACGTTACATGCGACAGATAGTACAAGACTCCATCCATTTAATGTTTTTATCGACTTATGCATCCATGTGGATTGAATAAAAAAAGGATGAATAAATAGAATCATGAGTGTGATGTAATATATATATATATATTTCATGTGTAGTTTGATATTATTGATGATATGACGTCTTATTGCTTTCTTATAAGATGATACGTTCATCATCCCTATTGATTGATGACTATTAAGCACTTAGTATTAGGGACATAAGTCCATACCAAAGCACACGTAATCGATTATTATTTTATAAATAAAAAAATGTCTCTTTTTTTCTTTTTCTCTCTTGCTAAGAAGAAAATACACAATATTTTATTTTGTATGATCTTAGCATATAAGTATTCTTGAGACTACCTATTACAGTGTTATGAAGCGTACGTGTGTTGTGAAGTAGGAGATCAAGAGTACTAGTACTCTCTCTTTGTTAGATTTCTAGCCTCAGTGTTAAACCAAAAAACTTGATATTTGTTGGCTGCATAAACGTATTTCTATGACATTTGAGTAGTTAATAACCTTCACTACTAGGTTCCTATAAAATAAACAAAGGAACAGTAATTTGACTTTTTTTTGCATCCTATTAAAAAAAAAGGAAGACCCCATTCGTAAAATACGCTAACTTGACTGATTGCTGAGATTTCGCACTTAAATCTCTATTCCGCACTCTAACGATAGGTTGATGTTACTGCACCAAAATACCTGAGGCACCGACTATGAGCCATTCAGAACCGAAGAAAAATTATAATAATACACGTAATCCTTAACGACGAATATTTACTAAATGGAAGAAACCATTGGTTCCCGTTTGTTAGTCTGTTTTTTTTGCACGTTAAACTCTTTCAAAGGTCACGTTTCCCTGTCTTTCTATTAACTGAGTAGTTGTTTTCATTGGATGGATGTTGTGGTAATTTTGGGGTGTGAGAGCAATGAAGAGCTTTGATATAATGGATTTCTTATTTCACAATTGAGTCGAGTAGACTATTATTATGTCGAAGAGATAAAACGTAATGTACCCATTTCTTCTATTCATCTTCACTTTCTTTTATATATTTTTTTACGCGGTTATCAGTTACGCTATCCGATTATTGATTGCTGCAGTGTATGTTTATAGTGAATTGTAATACTCATTTGAGTATCGATTTGCCCAGCTTTTCAAACGAAGACGGCGACAGATGATTCCTGGTTATTTCTTTCGCTCATTTCGATTATTGATTGTTGTTATAGTATGGTCGGTAAAATACCTACAGATTTACACAAGCTTAACCCAAGATGAGCCATGTATCAAGTATAGTAATCAAGCCATTTAATCGCTGTACAACATAAGCAAGTATCTATTATTTTGCATATGTATTTAGTGTTTTTTTAGAACTGATCGTTTGTCACTCCTTATTATTTACAAAAAGACATTTTTACACGATAGCTTGTGGGAAGGATGCACAGTTTATCAAGTATATAATACATTAGGAAGGCGAATTAGTAATATATCTACTAAACGCGTTTTCTAGATGTTCATTATATTATATCAACTTAACCTTTTTGGATTCAAATGTAAACGTATTTAAAGATTTCTTCACTCAAATCATATTAGCCATGGTAGTTTCAAAAATGAACACATAATAATTTAAATTTGGCTAACATGGCTCAATTTAAAGGTATTTCGCTCAATTGCGTCAAGTAGCTCAATTTGGAAAGCTGGCCCAGTTTCAAAATCATTTGCTCGTTTTTATTTGCATAGCCAAATTCAACTTTCAATGCTGTAAAAGTTCATTTGCTTTAGAGGAAATCGTTGTTATATGAGTGTTATGTATATAAAAAAAGACTCTTTATTATTCGAAATGAATTGGAAGGTCTCTCTCTCTCTCTCTCTCTCTCTCTCTCTCTCTCTATTTTTTTTTCTTGGTAAAAATAGCAAATGAGCTCATGGCATAAAAATAGCAGGATTAGCTTAATGTTACACAATGCATATTTCAACTTGAAAATCTTTTGATTCCCAATCTTCTCATCTAAAAAAAATAATAGAACAAACATAAAACTTATTTTAACTATAGATAAAATATGTTTATAACTTTACATATATAATATAATAAATATATAAGAATTATTTATTAAAAATAAAATAATTGAGACTAATAATAAGTTTTCTTAAGCAGGGAGGGAAAAGATCGACACTAATGAGGGGAGAAAGCAAGTTCCTTTTTGGATTTAACAAAGAAGCAGAAAAAAAAATAGAAAATTTTAGAGTGCCGGTTACAATCATTTTCCTCCGCTATGCCCCGGTTTTTATGTGTAATCTTAATTTGGGATTACACTATATTTAACAACATATCAAATAGAAGGTTATTAACACTTTGCCTCAAAGAATCATCCCTCAATAAATCATATCACTTTTATCAAACAAAATTCCGAGCCACTTTAAATACAGTATTACAGCCATTTACATAAAATGATGAGCATTTCAAAAATAAAATAAAATAACCCCACCCCCCAAATTCTATATGTAATTATAGTTCTTGCCATATAAAAATATAGATTAATTGTTATTGTTGTGCAAAACAAAAAAAAAAGTTTATCATTTCCATTAATAATTTTTTTTGTTGTTGTTCTGGGCTCCCAATACCATGGTATGCTATATATATAAAATCTAACTTGTGACAATAGAGAGGTGAAACGGGTTTCTATGATAACTATTAACAGGTCGAGCCAGAACTCATTATTATTACATTACAAGTATCTAAAATAGCATCGGTTTCGTTTCGGAATGTGTTAAAATAGATTCTTTCTTTCTTTTTTTTTTTTAACTTCATGCTTCATTATAAAAAAGAGAATTTATTATTGTTTTTGTTGGTGCGAGTAATTTGCTAATTTTCTTCAGTTTATGTATTAAACCTGTTATACAGCATATTAGATTATTATTATAGGCTAATAGGGAAAAGGAAATATTGAATTTTGTTACAATATTTTTTACCCGATTCTATTTAGTCCTTGTCCTATCATAATTACAGTTTTTTTTTTTTGCTCGTTTGTTAAATGTTACACACACTACACAATGAATATAAGAAAATCAGGAGCAAAGCAAACTTTAGCTACATATAACTTATTCTTGGATTTTGTATAATGTATAATGTATAATGTCATAAAAAAATTACTACTTTGACTAAAGAAGATAGAATGGGATTATACAGAGAATCATGATGTGATTGTTGGCTTTAAAAGTTTATATGGGTGTTATATTTTATTGAAGTTTTGCTTTCTTATAGAAACACCCAAGACACAGATATTTTTAAGATGCTAAAAAAAAACTAGACCATCAAAAGCTTGAGTAGCAGAAACAAAGTTTCTTGAGTTACCATATATTTATGTCTACTGGCATAGAAACATATTGAAACTAGCTTCTTCCTAGTTACACTACTATTAAACACTGCTCATTATTGCTACTAGTAACAGAATATAGAGCAAGTCAATTAATATATCTAGTTAAATGGAACACAGGTTCAATAAAACATATGTATAATGAAACTTTGTTCTGAACCTACTGCGTACATATATATATACATTAACTGGTTTTTTTGAAGCAGGATCATCATACTAAATAAAACTATACATATATCAATAAGCTAAAAATTAATTAAACAATCTTCTTATTCCTCACCTAACCTTCTTATTTCTGGGACTTACAATGCCTTTTTTTACGAGTGAAGAAGATTTAGTTTTGTACTTTGAAATAAGTCAAACAATTCGGTTTCTCTGAAAAGGATCCTTTTAATAATCTTGACTTTTTTAAATAATGGCATTTAATGCTCGATCAAAACCTCTATGTTTCGTATAATTTTTAAATGACAAGTAAAATTTTTATCGCCAAGTTTGATTATTTCACTCTTGCAGAACCTTCCGAAGAAAAAACTCAAATATTATAATTAACAAAAATATATATAGAGTTACGTAGTCTACTGATGTAATTTCACATTGATTAATAGTGAGAGAGAGTATCATTACAAAACAAATATGGTATCTTCTCTATGTCCCCTTGTCTTCCTCCGTTTATGCTTTGAATTTATGTAAATAAAACGCACAAAAATAGGAACATAATTCATATACATTTTACAATTCCAAAAGCCTGATGAACTTAAATTTTTATTTTGATCGTGTTAGTCATAAGGTCACGATACAATTGTAGGTGGTGCCACATATACAAAGCCATGATCGATTATTATATTAATCAAGGACATTGCCGTGTTTTGGAATGTATATGCTCCATTTTTCCATTCTTGTGTTTTTTTTTTGTTACAAAAACAAATGATACTAGACTTTATTTGGATTATATATATATCTGGTGTTCTTCGCGAGAGATGTAAAAACCAGATGATAAAAACAGACATGTTAGAAATAAGAAAAAGTAAAAAAAAAAATCTTAATGGCGAATGTTTTGCTTGTCATCAACGTTAAGCCAATTTTTTTTTCCATTTACGATAAAGTTGCATAAAGGAAGGACAAATTTTGAATAACCAAACCTTTTCTTCATTTCTTCCCACACTTTCGGAATATAACCTAGTAAAATAGACTTATACTTATAGATAGTAAAACTTTAATAGATAATCAGAAGAAGAGGTCCAGAAGCTTATTATTACTATAATTAAATTTATATATGATGGGAAAGACTTTCTGTTTATGCACTAAAATAATCTAATAATCTACCTTGCTTTTTTTTCCTGTCATTTTTATAATGTTGTTTATAATAAGCCCTGAATAAAAATAAATAAAGGATGCCACACGTTTATCCAGTGTACCAAAGAAAAAAAACGTCTTCTCTACATTTTTTTTCAACTATCTATGAAACTCTATGCTATTGGAAGAAGAATTAAAAGTTGGATTAATTATTGTTGTCTTATGTTATCACATGGTTCAATGTATATATTGATATAGGGAAATTTATACCTATATCTACTAAATATTATGAAGTATCGGTGGCATACACATCATATAAAATAAAACACTTTTATATTTATGCAAATAATGGGCTTCTCTCGCATAAACGCAATGCCATTTTTCTTCACGAAAGTCTCGTGGCTAACCAATAACAAGCCCTTCTGCTTTTCTATTCTTGGTATCGGTTTTTCTCTTGTTTTTTTTTTGCCAAGCCCCTTACCTTTCCTTACATGTACACAGCACATGTATTAAACTATTATTGTACACAGCCACGTAGTGCACAATTTTTTTTATTGTTACGCCGCGACGTGGCTCATCTCACGTATTTTTATCTATTTTACTGCATATATATGAATTACAAATCCAAACACGAAGAAAGAAAAATACCTCTTTGAGAACTATCAACTTCACTATTTTATTCCTCTTTTCTTGTTTATTAATACTTTATTCTACATTAATATATAACAAAAACGATTTTTTTCTTACCTCAGAACAACCAACGAGCCTTTTTTATTAATTGCATCAGCCCCGTCTCTAGTTCCGTTTTTTTTTAATTAATCATGTCATCCTTCAACAAAATTTCTATTAACAGAATAGCAACGTTACAAATGCACGACCATATTGATCAACAACAACAACAACAACAACAACGCCACGTTGATGATAATTGCAGTACAACAATACAATGGGGCTGTGATAAAGATAATTTGTCTAAAATAAAAGGAGATGGAAACGAACAAAAATTTACAAAAAACATTGCATCTTTTTCTTCTTATCAAATTAATAAAAACATGGCTACAACTGCCACTAGTTATCATCAACATCAATTTTCTTCTTTTTATTCCCCTACTACCACTTCAGAAAGGACTGCCATGACAGCGGCATCCTCCTCATTACTAAAACAATCTAACAATACTACTACTAGCAGTAGTAGTAGTAGTAGTAGTAATAATAATGATAAAACTACAACGGTAACGAAACCAGGATTTCCATATAATAAAAAGGAACGAACAACCTATGTTGGACGTGGTGGTTCTTCCTATATTTCATTCCCATTAGCAAAACAAGAAAACAACATTCCAAGTACTGCCAGAAATTCATTATCACCAACATCAACACATTCTGTCACAAATGCGCCACCAACTACGCCAACATCAAATAAGAATGATAATGCTACTACGCAACGACAGCATAAACCATTTCAGTGCAATGAATGTGGTCAAACATTTAGCCGGTCGCATAACTTAAAATCACATTCAGCCACACATTCTCTTGTGAGGCCCTACAAGGTAATTAAAAATCAAAAGACCACATCCCTCCACTTGTATTATTTTTCATTTTCAAAAAAAAAAGAAAAAAAAAAAAGAATTAACAAGTTGGGAATTTATTTATTTTATTTTTCAAGTGTGGTACATGTACACGCGAATTTCGTCGATTACATGATTTGAAACGTCATCAAAAATTACATACAGGCGAACGACCTTATGTATGTACAAATTGCGATCGATCGTTTTCACGACTTGATGCCCTGAATCGTCATCTTAAAGCGGAAATTGGTTGTGATCGATCGAAAAAGTTGAATATTCAACAACAGCAAAATAACAAAGAAAAATCATCCTCTGTAGTTCTTGTCCAAAAACAATCAGAAGATAACAACCCAGAAGAAACCAATGAATCTCGTCGATCCTCCGCACCTACTTTACCTTATCTTGAAGAAGAACGACAAAAACGGACTCCGTTATTACCACCTATTTTATTTTCTTCATTTGATTCTTTATTTCCATCCTCCACAAGTCCATCCTCTTTGTCTTCTTCATCACAACAAAAACCATTATTAAATATTCCATCCCCTTCTTCATTATCACTATCACCTCCTTCCACAACCATTCATAGTCCATTAGATTATAAAACAGAAGCAGATCAGTTGAAGCGTCAAATTCATGATTTACAAGTCGAAGTAAGTATTGAGAATGAGTAAAGAAAAAAACCTGACCTAAAATAATCTAGGATTATTTCTAACGATCGTTCTTAAATTTTGGTTAGAATCGATTACTACGATCCTTAGTTATGGATACTAATAGTAATAATAAACATAGTGATCAACATGATAATAATACTCATAAAAGACAACCATCTGCGGAAGAAATCAGGGGATCACCCATACCAATGGATTGGGCGTAAACCGTCTTTTTATTATACAATTGGCCACAGAAAAAAAAATATATCATTCTCTAATATAACCTAATACCTGCAATTCATCTACCATATTATTTTAGATTTTTCACTCATCATTCATAATATTATCACTAAACCATATATGTATATAAATGGCTGTTTGTGCACCTTCATTCACAAACGCAAATTACTTTTATCTCTCTCTCTCTCTCTCTCTCTCTCTCTCTCTCTCCCACACCCCCGCTCTTTTTTATTATTTTGCACAATCTACCACAATGTCTCCTTTTTTTTAGAAAAAAAAATGACGTATACATACATTGTTTTTCTTTATTAGAAAAGAAAAAAAAGAGCATCCAAAGATTATGATTACTAATATTAAGGAGATAACAAAAAAAGGGTAACAAATCCATTCAACCAAATGTATAAAGTTTCCAGTTTACAAATAAACCTGCCAATCATGCATTTATCATTCTAAAAAAAAATCGGTTGCACAGAAAGAACAGATTATAGAAGATATTTTATTTTTACATACACTCTTTTTCCCCCCCTAACCAACTTCCCCCCGAAAAAAAACATCTCTCTCTCTCTCTCTCTCTCTCCCTTTCTGCAGTTTCAATTAACTTGTATTTAATTTATGTGTATAAAAACTTATGATAATAGAAATATAAATAAACATGTTTATATATATTATGTATACAAGTTTTATTTATTTATTTGTTTGTTTATTATTCTACTTTTAGTTTCAAAGTTATGTATGATGATGTATATATGTGTGTGTATGTGTATATTTTCTCTCTCTCTCTCTCTCTCTCTTTTATATATGTATGAGAATTAGGAGATAGAACATGAGTTATTATTATTGGAAAAAGAAGAAGAATCTTGACTATGATTATTATTATTTAATCCAGTAAACCAAAAAGACCATTGATCTTTTAATCGATCTACCCATTGAATTAATAATAAAACGCGTTCACGAAATATTCGTATAGCTAATAGTTTTGCTTTTTCTTCATGATTTAAAGGCATCATATTAGCTACCCACCATGTAAATATAATTCGATTTCTTCTGGGCCCTTGAATAGGTGGTGGATTACCAAAGGCATTTAAAAATTGTGCCATTTGATCTATATTATTTCTACTTGTTCCTCCATTGATACTGCTAGCACTACTGTTATTGTTACTATTCGAATTTGAACATGTTTGTAATAATGTAATAAATACTTCAATCTGTTGTATCAAATCATCTGTTGATATTTCTTCGTATCGATTATTTGTATCCATTGTTGTCGCCGACGTCGTTAGGTTATTATTACTATTATGAAAAGTTAGAGATTGTTGTTGCTGTTGCTGTTGCTGTTGTGATACTATGGGAGTTTGAAATTGTGTTGATCCTATTTTTGCTTGAGCAGGTGAAAGTCCTCGAAGATGCATTTGTAACCAAGGGGAACGAGACATTTGTGTTGTTTGTGGATGAGCTTGAGCGGCCCATGACCTTTGTTGCTGTTGTTGCTGACGGCCGATCCCCCCAAAGATTTGAGTTCGGGGTCTTTGTAGTTGTTTTAGTTGTGATGAAGATCGATCGAAATTTGTATTACTACTTTTACCACGACACGTTAATTGTAAATTATTATTTGGCAACGAAGAAGAAGAAGCAGCAGCAGCAGGATTCACTGTACTTGTTATTCTTTGCTGTTGATGTAAAGATTCTTGTCGTTCTCGTTGTATTCTTTGAGCTGTTGCAGACATAATTTGATCTCGTTCCAAAATTTGTTCTTGTTCACCATCAATATCATCAATACGTTCTAATTCACCAACAGGATAGCCATCCACCATGTGATAACTTAAAACACGAAATCGATGGGACCCTACCGCTTGAACAATGGATCGACCATCCTCTAATGTTTGTACATGTGTCAATTCTAACATGGTACCAAACTCATAAAATGGCATTGAGGATGATGTCGTTGTCGTTTGTTTTCGTACTGTTAAACACATGGCAAATCGATGACGACGCGATTCCATAATTCTTCGAAGCATTAATCTATATCTCGGTTCATAAATATGAAGAACACATTTTACATGGGGAAATGCTAATGAACCAATAAATATGGGTACTCTCGTATCATTATGATCATTATCAATTTGACATTCAGTATCCATTTGTTGCTGTGGTTGTGAAAATAAAGATTCTACTAATTGAGATAATAATAATGTAGGGGATGGTATCCAACTAATAGATTGTCGACAAATAGGACATGATGGCGTATGATCTAATGAACGTACAAGACAAGATCGACAAAATGTATGACCACAAGGTACAGTACAAGGTTGATAAAGACATGAACAACAAATCGGACATTCGAGTAAATGAACAAGTTGAATGCGTAATATATTTTTTGTAAGATCTTTTTTTTGTGGATCGTGTAACAGTGACAGGACATTAAGAATCTTGTCCATGGTGACATTGGTTTGTATAGGTGTTGTATGAATACGCTGACAACGCGGTGAAATACATTGTTTGTTACTATTGTTGTTGAAACAGGATTGACAAATAGTATAACCACAAGGAAGTGTATGTGGACGAATTAATTTATTTTGACATGATAAACATTGATTGAATGATAAAATAAGTTCAGAAGATACAAATTCTTTTTTTTTCTTTTCATCTTGTTCTTCCCATCGTTGTTTTTTTCTTTCTTGTTGTCGTTGCAATATATCGTTATCCTTTTCGTCGTCTTCGTCTTTGTCGCATTCTTCACGGGATCGTTTATGATGAGAGTTATACAATGTAATTTTTTTTTTATTTTTTTTTTGCCACCTCAAAGAAAATATATATTGAATGCTTTTGTTTTCTTAGAATGATCACCAGAACGGGAATAAGAAGAAGGAGTAGGGAGGGTTGGAGGGGAGGGGTTAAAGACGAGAGAGAGAAATAGATATAAAGCAAAACAAATCTTTTTTTTATACCCTAAAAAAAATAGGTAAAATGACTAAAGAAGGAAATTAATAGTTGAACTATATTTCCCACAGGTAATTCCCTTTTTATAGAGTTTTTTTTTACTTGAAAATTTTCTTTTATTGAATCCTAATCCACAACAAAGTAAGTATAAATATATGATATAATAATGATAACGATAACGATAAAAACAAAGAAAAAAGGGAATAGAATATTTTTTCGTGCGTATATAAATGTGTGTGTGTGTGTGTGAAAGAAAGAAAGAGAGAGAGAGAAAGAGAGAAATAGAATCCCATTATTCTTTTTTCTTTTTATTTCCAATACCCATCACTTTTACAGGTCGATTGGTATAAACAGGATGTAATTGACGTTCAATGTAGCTACTAAATGTACTATCAGAGGTACCATAAAATGTATGCCCTTGAGCAGCAATCATAGCATCCACCATAGGAATTAAATATGATTCAAGTTTGACTTTTTCTTCTACCACTTGAATTCGTTTTAAATCACGTATTTCTTCAGAAAAATCTGATAATACAAAAACACATGGAAACGTAGCAAAAATCTTGCGTAATAATGGATTGCTTCTTGGTGAAGGCGCATCTGTAGCAATATAAATAACTGTTTTTTGAAATCGTTCATTAATTGAATCCATGGGTAAAATAGGTTCACAGGATCTTGTTAATCCTAAAGGAGGTCCTTGACCCAATTTTTCTTGAATATCAGGCGGATGATTGACTTGAATAGGTTTATTTAAATCTTCATTGATAGGTTTAAATTTACGTAATTGTCGAACTTCATAACCATCATTTTCTTGTCGATCTTGATCATGTTTATATTCTTCATAAGCAGCTACTTGATCCACTGTTAAATCGGTAAATGTATCCACTAATTTATGATAAATATCATCCACGTGAATCGATGCTCTGACTTTAAACAAGCCATCACCTACACGAATATGTAATCCAACAAATTGATCCATGCCTCCTAATTGTCGGACCACACGTGCTGACGTTTCTGCTAAGATAGGATTTCGGAAAATCATCTCGGATCGGAACGTTCTTAATAATTCGGCATGTTCCAATGTTTGTGCAAGTACTCGATAAGTACCAAAAACAGAACCAAAATGTAATACTTTGTTATCAATCGCTTCTAAGGTAGCTAAATCAATTCGATTCACAAATTTAGCAAGGGGTGTAGCGGAATCAGGTTTATCATACACACGGAATTCATAAGGTGACATATCTTTCATATAATGAATATCACTGGTGTGCACTTGTAATGTATTTAAAATCCATTCTGTTGATAAATCTTGTCGAAAAATAATGCGTACATTATCTTGAATTCCTTTTGTTAAATCATAAAAGAATGACCAGGGTACTTGCGTCCAGCGAAAGTAATTAAGACATTCAGAAGGTAAAGGTTCATCCGGTCCTAATTGAGGACAATGTTCAAGTCCTCTTTTAGTTTGTAATAATAAACGTTCATACATTTTATCATAACGTAACCAAGGCATGGCTGGATTACCCAGGAAGACAGGAGGTAATAATAAAGTACGATTCAAATAAGAAGCTAATAAAAGTGCGTTTTCAAGTTCGATACGTTGATTGTGAAATCCAGAATGAGGTAAATAAGTAATAAACCTTTCTTCAGGTTCAGGTTGGTGAAGTGTAAATGGTTTTGGATAGATGACGGGAATAGCATCATTGTCCAGCAATGGTGTTGTATCTGGATGTTGTTGTTGCTGTTTTAAATGGTATTGTTGATCTGATTGCTGTTGCTGCTGTTGTCGTTGTGATGAAGAAGAATGCAAAGATGAAATAGTGTTGGATGAATGACGACTTGAAAAAAAAAGGATGAAAAAAATAATACAACCGGCGGCAATCAATGCGATCCGCCGCCGAGGATTGAGTGACATTATATATATGTATGAAAGTGGATGTAGTATGAATATGTTTTTATTGGTATTAATTAGTATATTGTGGCGGAAAAGAACAACAACAACAAAAAAAAGGTCCCGCACAAAAAAAAAAAAAAAAAAGATGGATGAGGCTGATGGAACTGGAGGTGATTATAACACAAATTTATCCAAAATTAGATATATTTTTATGTTAATTCAGTATAAATAAGGTATGGACCACTTTAACCATTAGCCACCTCAGATTTTATCAAAATATAGAGTTAAATACTTACCACATATTCTTTGATAACAAAAAAAATAAAATATAATCTCTTTAGTACAACACCTTTCTTCTGTTCCTATGTACTTCTTTTAAAATAGTTGGACTAGTAATTATGACTTTGTTATTAAAAACATATTACAATCATATCAATCAATCAATCAAAAAGACAAAGTAAATATATCTTAATATTGTATACGTATATAAGATATTCCCTCACACTCCCTTGTCCTGTCTTGTCAAAATATATATTATAAAATTAAGAGTTTGTAAGTTGTTAGTTCCAAAAGAAGATCCATGATAGTAAGATGTAACTAACAATGCTGTAGAGAAGAATAACTCATAATGATTTTACATCTTTCATATAAATATAAAAGAAAAAAAGAAGTGAAAAGAAAGTAAAAATAAATATCCCCGAGAAGACAGATATATCATTGCTAAATAATAATTTGTTGTCAAACACATCTGTCAAATTACCCTTTTAAGACAAACATAAAATGGTTTGGTTACATTTCTTTTTTTTTTTTTTTCGAACCCGCCAATATTAACAGCACTCCTTGAACACAAATAAAATTACCTCTTTTTCTTCTTCGGCAAGTGGGCCGTTGATGTACATAGAAAATGGTTGAAAAGAAAACAAAGACGACATTCGATTTGGATTAATAAGTACATATATTTTATTTTCACAACTAACTTCAAAAGAAAGATTTCCAATCGTTTAAATGGGAACTTCCCCGGTACAACAAGAATATTATATTACTGCTCATATAACTTAATGATAAATCCATTCAATCTATGATAATACTACTACTACTATTTATAGATTATTATAGAATCTGAAGTAAGGTTCTATGATCGTGCAAATCCACGATATCAAGTTGTCTATATACGTACTGTGCGAATCATGTTATATACAAGTTGTTACTATGGTATTTAATGCTATTACCACTATTCGGAGATATATTCATTTACAAGGAAGATTGTGGGGAAATATAAAAATTCTCACCCTTTATTCATATGCTGATCTTCCATCAATTTTATATTAAAAAAAAGGCAAACGGAAAAACAGAAAAAGGAATAGTTATATAATCATATTTTCTTTATAAAAGTTATCATTATTATTAAGTATCACGTAACACGAATAAATCTCTCTTTTTTTGAATTATTATATAATGTTATTTTTGATATGATTCACATCAAACACATCTTTTTTCCTCTCTCTTTTTTTTTTCTTTTGTGATTTATTTATTAATATTTCCGATTTTCCATTCATTTATCACTTAAAAAAAAATGAAGTTATCAGCATCTATTTTATTGCTGTTATCTACTTCTATTACTACACTCCTTTCTTCCGCTGAAATTAATGTTGATTTATTATCATGGGATGAAGCTTATGAAAAAGCAGATAAATTAATCAATGAAATGACATTGGATCAAATTGCAGATATTAGTACAGGAAGAGGTTTATTTATTGGCCCTTGTACAGGTATCACTACAGCAACTACCAATCCTGATTTTCCTGCTCTTTGTCTTGCTGATGGTCCATTAGGTGTACGTGGTACTCCTTTTGCAAGTGCTTTTCCTGCAGGAATGACAATCGCTGCTTCATTTGATAAAGAAATGTTACGTAAACGAGGTGAAGCCATGGGTGCTGAATTTCGTGGAAAAGGAGCTCATGTTCAATTAGGTCCTGGTATGAATATTGCTCGTGTTGCTAAAGCAGGTCGTAATTGGGAAGGTTTTGGTGAAGTATGTTATTTTTTTTTTTTACTTGATTTTCTTGTTGCTTTGATAAATTAATAATTATAATCACGTATAATTGTATATTAGGATCCATTCCTTTCAGGTGTCGCTGCAGCAGAAACTATTACTGGTATTCAAAGTCAAGGTGTTGTAAGTTATTTATATTTTAATAGTTTTTGTTCAGGTCATATATATATATTCATTTACATATAATTGTTATTATTTACTATTTAGATTGCTGCTGCAAAACATTATATTGTTAATGAACAAGAAACAAATCGAATGATGGTATATATCACAGAATCTCCTTTTTATTAGTATTATTACGTATTTAATCACACTCTATTAATTTGATTTTTGATTTTTTTTTTTGATAAAGCACTCGGTTACTATTGATGATCGTACTTTACATGAGGTTTATTTATGGCCATTTGCAAGATCTGTTGAAGCTGGTGTTGGTAAGTTTATTAATAAAAGAAATTCAATCCATGGAAATACATAATAATTATTTTTTTTTGAAGGTACCATCATGTGTTCTTATAACAAGATTAATGGAACCTATGCTTGTGAAAATTCAAGAGTTATGAATGAAATTCTTAAAGATGAATTAAACTTCAAAGGATTTGTTCACAGTGATTGGCTCGCTACTCATTCTACAACAAAGGCAGTGAATAATGGTTTAGATATGACAATGTAATAACATATAATACTTATTGTTTATGAAATTTTTAGAATTCTAAACGAATATTTATATTTTTTTTTAGGCCTGGCGGTTGGATTCATTTTGGTGGTGCATTAAAAACTGCTGTCAAAAATAGTAAGATTGAAATGACTCGTGCAAAAGATATGGCACGACGCATTGTTGCATCTTGGTATAAGGTTTGTATATAAATATATATATATTACCCATTGAATCATTTAACACATATTATAAAATTAACATATATATGTATATATATTTTTTACGTTTAGATGAGACAAGATGAAAACTTTCCATCTATTAAAATGAATACAAATAATGGACTTAAAGATCCTGGTATTGATGTTCAAGGAGATCATGCAAAATTAATTCGTGAACATGGTGCAGCTTCTATTGTTCTTTTACGTAATAAGAATAATGTATTACCTCTTACATCGAAATCTGGTATTAAAAAAATCGCTATATTTGGTACAGATGCTGGTTTAGATTCAGGGTAAAGTATATATATATATAAAAGCAAAATGATATACAATTATAATTAACCAATTATCAAATATTAGTCGAAAGAATAATACATCATGTGGTGTTATTTCACAATGTAATAAAGGAACACTTATTCAAGGAGGTGGATCAGGTGGATCTAATATCCCTTATATCATTTCTGTAAGTCTTGTTTTTTTTTTTCATTGTTATTTCAAATGAATAATACTAATCAATTTATATTATAGCCACTTGAGGGTATTACAAAACGAGCAAACGACCTTTCTATTGAAGTTGTATCTAGTATAAAGGATGGAAAAACATCTGAAGCCGCATCTATAGCTAAAACGGCTGATATAGCTTTTGTATTTGCAAAATCTTATGTTGCTGAAATGAAAGATCTTTCTCACTTGAAAGTTGATAATGATGTTGATAAATTGGTACGTAGAAAAAATAATTCATATTATATCAGAAAAGTAATTATTAACAGTGATATTGTAATATTTTAGATTCAAGCTGTTGCTGATGAAAATAAGAATACAATTGTAGTTATTCATTCAGCTAATGCTGTTATGATGCCATGGGAAAATCATCCAAATATTACAGGTATTTTATGGCCTGGATTACCTGGTCAAGAATCAGGCAATTCCCTTGCTGATGTATTATTTGGTGATGTCAATCCTTCGGGTCGACTTCCTATTACTATTGCAAAAAAAGAAACGGATTATCCTGCTGATGTTTCAAGTAAATTTGAAGTAAAGTATCAATCACCTATTTATTATTGACTTGCTTGGGTATTATAAATGAATAATAACTCATCCTTTTTTTTTTTGATAGTTTGAATATACTGAACGTTTATTAGTTGGTTATAAATATTTTGATGCTAAAGGAATTGATCCTTTATTTGAATTTGGTTATGGATTATCTTATACTACATTTAATTATACCAATATCAAACTCAATATGAATAATATAACAAATGATAATATAAATACCCAAGTAACAGTTCAAGTTGAAAATACAGGTGATCAAGATGGATCAGAAATTGTACAAGCTTATTTATCTTATCCTGAATCAGCTTATGAACCACCTAAACTTTTACGTGGATTTGAAAAACTATTTTTGAAGAAAGGACAATCTGATCAAGTAACATTCAATTTGAGTAAACAAGAGCTTTCTATTTGGGACGTTACTAGTCAACAATGGATAATACCCAAAGGATCATTTAGAATTCATATTGGTGCTAGTAGTAGAGATATTAGACAAAGTATTAATTTTGATATTTAATTGATAATAGTAACAATATGTATTATGAAATACCTACTCCCCTTTTACCTCTCTATTGAAAATATAATATGTATTAAAAGAGAAATTTGTTTGTGTAACTATAAAAAATATACTTCTTTTCTTTTTCTTATTTGTAAACCCCCTTTTAAATATTCTATTTTTTTTACTTTTTTATTGTAATCCGGAAGAATAATAAGTCATGATTCTTTTTTTTTTTTTTCATTAAAAAGTTTACTTTGAAAAATAAGTTTCATGAGTTACATTCTTTTAATTTTGTTATTTAGATTAAAAAAAAGAAGTTCATTCTAAATGATCAAGTTTATTTAATATTAAAAAAAAAGGAAACTTCGGTAAATAATTATGGAACAAGTCGGCGAAAATAATTATAATAATAAAGAAGGAGTGGAGTGGTCGTGGTCGTGGTTGGGGGGGGGGGAGGAGAGAGAGAAGGACCACGTTACTTCTTTTTTCTTGAAAAAAAAAAAGCCCAACACTTCTTATCATTATTACCCAACGAAACAAAAAAAAATAATCAGGGCACATCGTCCAGACTTCTTCTTTTCCCTTTCTCCTTTTCTTCTTTCTATTATAAAATAATTTTGGTTTTTTCCCACACAACTAAAAAGTATCATTTCATCATTTTTCAAATTTATATAAAAAACAAACAAGTTTAAACTTCTTTATCCTTTCTTCTTCTTCTTCTTCTTTTTTATTTTTATTTTTCAATCTCCTTTAACATTTTTTCCTTCTTTTTCTTCTTTTTTTTTTTTTTCAGAAATAATAATAATCCTTTTTATACTTCTTTACTTGTTTTTTTTAAGTGGGAAGAGGAAGGGAAAAAAAAAAAGAAATAATGTCTTCTCCTATTGTTTCAACAAGTATAATTCAAAATATTCCTATGACAAGTGAAACTAATCATGTTGAAAAACAATCAACAATGATTGATAAAAATATTACTGAAGAAAAATATAAACAACTTAAAAGAAAACTGAAAGCCATGATGGAGGTAACTAATAATAATAATAATAATAATAATAATAATAATAATAATAATAATAACTTGACAAATCCTCTCCATTCTCTCTATTTAGGTAAATGAAACCATATCAAAAGAATATTCTCAAGCAAAAAGAAAAGTTCGATTATTAATGATGGAACGAAAGTAAGTCTTTTATATATAAACAGAGAAGAAGGAGAAGAACTAATATCTTTCAATTTTTATTAGTGTTCTTTTGGATAATATTGCACAAATGGGTACAGTTGAAATAGAAACATCTTCATCAGATGAATATGAAGATGATGATGATTTTATAAATGAATTATTATTACCAATAACAGCCAAGACAACTTCTTCTTTTCGTCAACGTAATCATCAAGGAGAAAAAATGTATCATTCACATGATCAAAGTAGACAACTGACTGCAGATCACAATAATAAATTAAAACCTTTATCAAGACAAAGATCAACATCTGTAGAAAAACAACAATTATCTATGAAACGACAAAGACGACGTAAAATACCAAAAAATGAAGATGAAGACACTAATCAACAACAACAACAACAGCAACAAAATGTCAGTATTTTAAATAGTACAGTGACAGCTTCTGCACCACCTAAAAGATCTAAAATGTCACGTACAATAATAAAAACACGTCGCGTACAACCCGTTGAAAGAGATGAAAATGGAAACATTAAACTACCTCAACAAATTGGTGTATTAACTGTAGTGAATTTAGGAAAAATCATTTATGACAGAGAAGCTTTTCACAATGAACGTTATATTTTTCCAGTTGGATTTACAGTAGAACGTACCTATCCTAGTATGATCAATCCTCACAGTAATACAAGTATTGTATCTACTATATTAGATGGTGGAGATGGTCCTCGTTTTCATATTGTAGCTGCTGATATGCCAGATCAACCTATTATTGCTAATTCAGCTACAGGGGCTTGGACGGTCGTAGTACGTCGAAGTAATGAAATTCGTCAAAGAGAACATTCTAATTCTGCCAGTGGACCTGATTATTATGGTTTTAAACATCCTACCATTGCTAAAATGATTCAAGATTTACCCAATGCTTATAAATTACGACATTATGTACGACAAAATTTTGAAGAAATGGAACCACGGGCTGCCAAAGGCGTTATGGCGGCTGCTCAAAAAAAACGTGGTAATCTGGAACAAATGGGAAACGCCAATGTACGCCCTCAAAATAATAACATGCGTCCTCCTGATGATATGGAAGAAGTGGATATGGATGATGATAATAATTCATTTATAAAACCTTCTTCAACAACACCTTTACCATCTCCACCTTCTAATTCAACTTCATTAAGTTTCATTACTTCTGCTGTTTCTCAACATAATCAACATCGTTATCAACAACAACATAATCAGAATCAAGAAAAAACAACGAATGAGAATATGTCAAGTTTACAACAACAAAAAAATGATTCTTATAATAATCCACATTCAATTAGTAATTTACTTCAGCCTATATCACCTTCTCCTTTTAAAGTGATGAATGGATTTGGACATAAATATAATGAGAATGATAATAACGATGATGATCAAGTAGATCAATTACACAGTGACAACGATAATGAAATTTTTTAAAAAAAGAGAGAAAAATAATGGGGTTTGTGCTATTATCAACAAGATCTTTTCCCCCACTCATCCTACCCCTTCCCCCGCACCCCTTTTTTTTCATATTATACTTTCTATTATTATTATATACAAAACAATTCATCATTTACATGTACGTATACATAACATTACACATAACATATATATACTCACTCTCACACACACACATTACACGAGGCATTCAATACATCTTATGTAAAGTATTCATATTATTTCTCTCTTACCTTTTTCTTACTATTATGTATTATATTATTATTTTCAATATCTTTTTTTATATATTATATTATATTTCATTGTGCATAACCTTATATTATTATAATAAAAAAAAACTACAATTCTATATATCACCAAATCATTCTTTATACTAACAACCTTTTCTTCACTACTCCTTTTGTCGTATGTAGAAAATTTTAAAATTATTATTTGTTGTGTATAATTAAAGAATATTAGACGTTTTATCTAACCTGTCCCCTCTTCTATAATCTTTCTTAAAAAGGAAAGTGCGAACCCAAAACTATAAAAATTGGGATAGGGAGAAATGATTTCTATTTATCATAGAAATGTAGAAAACTTATTACTACTTACTACTTTTCAAAAGACTTAATAATAGGATTCTTTTTGACCAGATGTAAAGCATTATTTTTCATGATGAAATTGAGTCAAGTTGATTCTATCTTTTGGTCCAATTACTGCTCATTACACTCTTTATTAATGGATATATAGTTATTCATCATATCCTTATACTCTATCGTATTATTTCAATAAGAAAATCTTATTACTTACTAAATGAGTATATAATATGATCTTATTGACATTATATAGAGACAGGTTTATAAATGAATGAAACTTTTTGTTTTAAGGTACGTTTTCCCCTTTCATCCCAAACTTGGAAAGAGAATTTTTGAATTTCAGACAATTGTTGATGATGTTTTTTTTTTTAGTATTCCTGCACAACAAAACCTCTTCTTGCCTTCTTCTCTAACTTTTGTGTTATAAACCCGCCCTCCCGCGTCCAATGGCTTCCAAATATTCTACTCTTCCTGATATTGTAAACTTTGCTTTTCTTTCTAAACAACTATTACAAATATGAATAAAACAAAATTTGCTAACAGTTAATTTATTATCAATTAGGATGATCAACCTGATGTCTTTGAAACTCCAGATTCGGGTGATGTAGGCCCACTTACTAATACGTTAGGTGGTCAGGTATATAAATATATAAATATATATATATACTACTATCATAAAAAAAACAGTACATTTTCTTATCAAAAACTTATTAACTCATTTAATACATATACTTTTATTATTTATTTTTAGTCAAGTGATGAAGATGATGGAAATGAAAATGTTGTACGATCTCGAGTTTCAGTAAAAGATGCCAGTGCACGTTTTAAAGATAGTATTGTTGAAACCTCGGGCATTGGTTCGTTTATTACTATTATTATTATTAGTTTACTTGTTATATACATATATAAATACATTTTAATACTAAACACTAATAACTCTATGTTTTAATGATAGATTTTACTGATCGTTTAACACGTAGAAAAAAAGCAATGTATCGTAGCTATGTACGTCGACCTACTGCTTTAGAAACAAACGAATATGAACTTTTACCAAAAGATTTAGAGTTACAAGAAACTTCTATTCAAAAACTTCGACGTTTGAAATTTGAAATACAAGAATTAAATGAAGAAATTGAAAAGAAAAAGGTTTGTTTGGAATTATATAAGAGAAAAAACGCTTCTCTAACTGATTTTTATTTTTTTATTTTTTTCAGGAATCAGAAAAAGAAGAAGAAGAAGACAATGTGAGCCAAGCTGATTTACTTTCACAAATATCATTTTTACAATCCGATTTAACAAGACTTGGAAAGAATTTGGGTGAAACGCAAGTGGATGAAACAACAAGTTATGGTAATCGAGTGGATGAAGCGAAACGACTTATTAAACAATTAGAAGCCTATAAATCGACTGCTCTTGCTACTGTTGAAAAAGATGAAAATAATAATGAAAGTGATGATACTGTTCTTATTGAAAAGAATGATAAAGGCGATGTAAAGTATTATTATGAATATATGAGAAATGAGTCGCATATAGCAAATTCTGATTGATATATTGATTATTTTTTTTTTTTTGATAATAGGTTCTTACTTATGAACTTTACTATACCCCAGAAACAGCCAAAATGCATAAAGAAAGTAAAGTGGCAGATATTGATGAAAGAATTGCTAAATTAGAATCATTAATTGGATCTAGTTCAGGTAGTGGTTTAGATGATTTGGTAAGTTTTTTTTTTTTTTGGTTTGAGGATATATGTATTTATAAAGTATAAAAGGGAGAGAAAAGAAGGGGGGGAGAGGGAATACTATCTGAAGAGATATAGATATTAACATATATTCTATGTGATAGCCATCTAGTCTCGCTACATCTTCACTTATTGGATCTGTATCAAAACTTGAACAACAAATTACTATTTTAGCTCAACCAAGACAATTGGAAATAGTTGCTAGAAGAGTTAAAGTATTAATTAGTGAATTGGATAGACTGAATGAACTTAAATCAGGTCGTAAAGATTTATCACTTAATTTTGGACTTTCTAGTACTACTTCTTTACCTGGAACTGTTGGTAATGGTAATAACAGTAGTACCACTAATTTATCCAATAATGAAAATAAAGAAGGACAAGGACTTTCTAGTGATACAGAAGAAAAAGTAAGAAAAAGTTATTTTCTATATTTTATCATTCGTCTATGTTTATAAATTAACTCATTAGTTATTATTATAATAGGTCAATCAATTGTTTTCATCGATGGAAAAAATTGATCCACTTCTTAATTTAACACCAGCATTACTTACTCGTTTAAAAGCTTTACAAGGTCTTCATACTGAAGCATCTACATTTGGTCGATCTGTAAAAACCATTTCTGAAGAACAAACTCGTATGACAGATGAACTCAAAAATCTTGCCACAGCTTGTGAATTGGTAAATAGCATTTTTCTATCTATTTGTATTTAGTTGAATAATACTGATACTAATACTCAATAATGATTATTATTATTATAATAGCTTCAAAAGAGTGTCAAAGAAAATGAAGAAACTGTTAATAGTAATATCAATATCATTGATAGTCGAATGACAGATCTTGTACAACGTGTGGGTGCATTGAGTACTGCTCCATAAAAAAATAACAAATAATATAAATTAACTATTACAACCTTATCATTACACAACAACAACGACAGCAACCTTTTCTTCCCCTTTAGTTCAAAACATTCCACATGTTTTTTTTTCGTATATAAATATAATATGATTATACCTTGTTTTCACCTTTTTTGAAAACAAACAAATTAACCTCTTACAGCTCTTTTTTTTTTACCCTCCTCTATTCAGGGACACTTTGCGCCCCTCTGTTTTTCTATTTTTTTTTTATTGTATGAATCTCTCTTTCTTTCTTTTATATATATATATATATATTATAAAATATATAACTTTTATGATATATTAAAATTTGGGTGTGATTGAAGAAGATTCATGCTGTTCAGTCGCCGAAGAGTAAACAGTCAGCATAAGGAAAAATAGTAGGCTTTTTTTTTTACATGTATTTATTCCAGATGTGAAGAGGTACCTTTGTATAGTGAGGGTGCCGTGTTTTTTCGGGTGCAGTTGAAATTGAAGATTCATGCTAGTTCTCAGTCGCCAATTAAATAATAAAGCAGTCGGTTTTTTAAACATTGCGATTATTATACTGATGATGTTATTTGGCGTTGATCATCTTGCTGCTTCTTAAGTTCAAAAGGACAAAGTTTGTATTTCTTTAAATAAGGCGTATCCCGAGCGATGCATATGTAGCCACGTGTCACAAATACAATGTAACAAAAAGTAATTAGAAGTCGAGGTCTGTCATCATAATAAGAGATTAAGTGATATTGGATGAACAAATATCTGGTACTAACAAACCACATTTTTATTATCATAATCCAAATTCAACAGTTCAATAATAACACTAGACTAGCGACAGTGGTAAAAAAAAAACTACAAGTATATTAATGAAGGCACACAAAAAAAGGCAGTGCTTATTATCTAAAAAGAGGGCAGGTTATTTTTAAAGAGTTTATGATTATGTGTGTCACTTTCTCTTCTTCAGTATAAATGGGGGATAGTACTTTTCAAAAAAAGTGACTTTTGTATTTGTTCAACTAATAAAAATTAAAATTTACAAAATTGATATATGATTGATTTATTAAATGCATATAAATTATTCCAGAAGAAATATTACATTAATACTAGACAAAAACAAATGTAATATATAATTTTACAAAAATCATTACTTCAAAGTACCGCAAAGGGCCTTTTATAGTTGGTAATTTTCAGTAAATCCGGTCAACCGTGTGCATATTCTCCAGTGTTGTCCAACTACTACTGCAAAAAAAGTACTCCAAAATTGAAGGTACTTTTAAATAGTTGTTCTAAGGAATATCCTGCAAAACCCGATCGCCAAAGCATGGTCTAGGTCGTTGTAAAATGAGACTGACTTGTGGCAGATGATTAGACCAATTGCTATTGTCAGCGGGAAAGCGTAGGTGAAGCAGATCCAAAAGCCGATTCGAAGAGAACGGTGATGCAATTGGTGGTAGTGACAATTTTTGTTGCCAGAAAGCAGATGTTTTATGCTTGTTTAGTTTTTCATGCAGGTCTTGTTTACCATATATCGCAATACCTATAATAATGATAATATCAATAGAACATTTAGTACAATTATGACGTTTTCATTTATGTGATTCTTTTTATCATTATAATTGCCATACCAATATTCACCCGATTCAGGAAAGAAAAAACTATTACATATATCTCATTTATGTAGTCCCGAGAGAGTAAGAAACCAGACAGAGATTACTATGGCAACACCAGACGGAAAGCTTCTTGGACCGGACGCACCACTCACCCCCATCAATCCCTCATCCTTGGAATTACACACCTGACACCAGGGCGCCCAACTCCTGGTTGCTTGTATACGCGGTATTTATTACTGTTACGGGACAGTGCTAGTGGTCTACGTTTCGCCCTTCACCCGAGCGGCAAATCAACACGCCTACACGTGGCTGCCAGACACAGTTTTTTACACCATCATGTCCGGGATGGTCGTATGTGTGAACCGGCATGTAATCCAAGAATCCCGTAAAAGGATACCATAAAAGAGTTATGGTAAGAGAGAAAGAGGCACCATTGATGAGTGAAGGCATTCTTTAGGCTGTCAATAAAACAATAATGTATTCGACGCATCGATCTTCAAATTCCCAACAAGTAAAACAAGTCAAGATTCGGAAGAGTCGAATTATGTAGCCCACTACCATATATATTGAAGACATAAAGAAAAAAAAGGAAATCGCCTATTTCCATCGTTACTACCTATTATATAATGTCTTTAGTAAAACAATATTTTATAAAATGGTTCAATTAAATAAATAGTTAAAAGAATGTGTTTACTTACTTGAACAATACAAGTCCTACAATGAAAGAATTCAAAAGTTCAAATATGATTTCAGGTCTTGTTTTCCAAATTAAGCGGTGGGTCACAACGGCACCGTTGATTAACAACAATCAAAAAGATCGTTTCTTACTTGAACAAAATAGTTTGCAGTAATGGAGTATTCAATGTCTATAATAATAATAATATTAATAAAATGTTTAGCACAATTGAACTTCTTTTAAATTATATCATATTTTTTATCAGTAATGATTACCATACCATTATCTTAGCGATTTAGGAAAGAAGAAATAATTATATATACCGCATCTGAGTAGTCTCGAAAAAGAGAGAGAAATCAGAAGGAGGTTACTATGCCAACACCAAGCGAAAATCTTGAACCGGACGCACCACTCACCCCCATCAATCCCTCATCCTTGGAATTACACACCTGACACCAGGGCGCCTAACTCCTGGTTGCTTGTATACGCGGTATTTATTACTGTTACGGGACAGTGCTAGTGGTCTACATTTCGCCCTTCACCCGAGCGGCAAATCAACACGCCTACACGTGGCTGCCAGACACAGTTTTTTACACCATCATGTCCGGGATGGTCGTATGTGTGAACCGGCATGTAATCCAAGAATCCCATAAAAGGATACCATAAAAGAGTTATGGTAAGAGAGAAAGAGGCGCCGTTGATGAGTGAAGGCAGTTCTTTAGACTGTCAGTAAAACAATAATGTATTCCACGCATCGATCTCCAAAATCCCAACAAGTAAAACAAGTCAAGATTTGGAAGAGTCAAATTATGTAGCCCACTACCATATATATTGAAGACATAAAGAAAAAAAAGGAAATCGCCTATTTCCATCGTTTCTATCTATTATATATTGCCTTTAGTAAAACAGGACCTCATAAAATGTTTCAATTAAATAAATTGTTAGAAGAAAGTATTTTCTTACTTGAACAAATCAAGTCCCTTAATGAAAGAATTCAAAAGTTCAAATACAAATTTCAGGTCTTGTTTTCCAAATTAGGCGGTGGGTCACAGCAGAACTGAAACTTTAAAAAAGCGATTACAAAAGATTAATAAAAAGTTTAAGTTGATTAACAAAAAGTTAAAGAGTATTTACTTACTTGAACAAAACAATTCGCAATAATGAAAGATTTCAAAGTTCAAATACAATTTTAAGTCTTTGCTTTCCATTTTAAATGGTGATTACACAACGGTTACTATATTTCTAAAACAATAATCAGTGTAAGTATAATAATAATAGTGTTTGTACCATATAAATGAATAAACAAATATATGATTGTAAAAGTATAAAGAAAAGTTATTTTTTTATTTTTGATAGATTGTTCAAAAAGAAAGTTTTTTTCTTTTCTTTTCTTTAAAAAAAACCAAATATTTTAATTAAACATACTTTGTGCAAAAACAAACAGAATGTGCGCTTGTGTATATTTTTCAAAAGACGCGTTGATTTCCCAAATGTTAAAATGGAAAAGGTGAAAGAAATAAAGTAAAAGCGTCTGGGAAACAGGATACGCAACTTTTATCTCAGACTGAAGCGCACGGGCTTAAATTGGCATTGATAACAGTATAAAAAACTTGCAGCGGGGGCTGTAAATTATTATTCCCCACGGCTGCACTTGATCTGTGGAACTTTTGTTAATGCTATTTACTAACTTTGACAAATGTATTTTAGAAACATCCATACCAGTGTATTACTACGTAGATATATAGTTACGGTATAAATAATTCGAACTCATACTATTTGGGTAAAAGAGTTCATGTGTTTACTTCCCCTCTTAAAGATTTTTATAGATCGTTGGAAGTGATACAATTGGAAAAATTATTTGAACATGATCATACGTGTTTAAACAAGCTTTTGTATTTTTGTTACCATGATGATATAATGTAAAATATAATTGATCTCTTCAAGTAAAACAAATCGATACATACAAGAAATCTTCCTGTCACTCAGTGGACCTCAATGATTTGACATCCTTATTCTGTTACTTCTAGCGCTCTTATCTGGCTGAAGTATATACATATTTTGTAAATTTGATCAACAATATCGTATATACAATTTGTTATCACCGCTGATATAATACGACAATTAGTTGGTATTGACATGGTTACACATGTGCATAACCCAGTGATGCCAGCCCACGGTAAATCTATTGACATTTTAATATAAAAATAAGATCTAGTCACTAATTATGGTACAATCTTTGGCTATGATAAAAGTTATTTTTTACGTGATGTCGCGCTAACGTTTCTTGAAAAAGAAAATACGTATAGTAAATGACAAACAAGTCATGTCAGCTGGAAAACAAAAAGTAAGAATACGTAGTCAAGAAGTCTAGATAAAATAATTGGTTTTTTTGTACGTATGTTATAATATTAAGCATTTGTTATTAAATAATTAAATAAAAAATGGGATTTTTTCAAAAACAAAAAAAAAGAAGGTATATAAATAAAAATAATAATCATAATGGAATAACAATCAGCTTCACTAGGGTTTTTTTTTGTACGTGTACATAAACAGTATTTAGAACCATTTTAAATGAATAAAAGCATAGCACGAGCATTTGATGTATGTATATCAACAGAGCCTTCGCCATATTTACTATATCGATAACCAATCTTTTCACTTCCTTTATCAATTTCATATGTTACATCGCTTCCTCGGACAGCTACTTTGGCTGCTGACGAAGAAGTAACCCTGAAAGGACCTATAAAATCTTTGGGCTAAAATAATTATAGCAAAATCAATCATAAGTAAAAATAGAAACATGTATGTATGTATGTATGTATGTATGTATATATAATACGTTACCATATTGACTCTAATCTTTCCATTGGATGATTGGAATGTAGCTTTGACATGGTTGGACTCATCAACTATAGCACGAATAGCACCATTACGTGTGGCTACAGTGAGTGTATCCCTAACTGAAATACGGTCTAATTCAATTTTACCATTGGTTGTACGAACAACCATATGAGTGGCGGTTATATCTGTTAAATAAACTCTTCCATTGGATGTATTGACATCAAACAAGGTAGCAGCGCGTGTATTTCTTGTCTCAATACGTCCATTGGTAGTACTCAAATGAATAGACCCTGTATCTGAATCTGAATCGTCCAAATAAATAGCCCCATTGGATGTTTCCAGATCAATCAAATTAATAGCATGTAACGAGTTGCCATTACGGAAATCCAATGCAGCATTACGAGTTCGAAGTACAATCTTATCACCATGCCAACCTCCTTCCAACTTGATATGTCGATTCGATGTTCTTAATTCCAAGAAACTCGCCTCGATTTCTTCATTTGCGATGATTTCTACGTCAGAGGCAGATACAAAAACGGATCGGGTATCGCGAGGCACGGTAATAGTCATATCGACATAAACACAAGCACCAAAAATGGTACTAGCGTTATCCAATACGTTTATCGTCAATTGTGTTTCTTGTCCAGTATGATATAGACTATAGCTCATTTTTTCAGTCAAACTACCAGGAGCAACATTGATGCGGGTATGAATAATTCCTTCTTGGCCTGCGGGAACAGGTTGTAATTTGATCGTTCCACCGGAAACAGCACCATTAATATGGATATGAACAGCACCTTCTTTATATGTAATCGTTTCAGGTAATAAAGCCCAAGTTTCTGAACCGGCACGAATGCAATAATCCGTTGGAGATTGAACAAGACTAACAAAGATAGGAATAAAAATAAAGAAAAAAATAGCAGCAGTAGTAATTCCACAACAGCAAATTTTAAATCTCCTTTTACTTTGTTGCTGTTGTCGTCGACGTAAATGTTCTGCTCTCCAACCACTAATTCCTTGACCAAGGGATTGACACCATCTATTGATTTCTCTGCAAGGGGATGAACATCTTTCATCTTGCTGTTGTGATGGACTGTTTTTGTTTGGCATTGGATTATAAGGATTGTGATGTTGTGGACTACCAGGGAGCAAGGGTGATGATGGATTATCATAGTAAACCGGATAACCTCCTTGTGATAAGTTTGGATTTGTAATGGGTGATTGAGGTGTTGCCGGTGGTGAGGATGAAGATGAACCGGGAGCATCTGGAATTCGGTTTTGTTGTTGCTGTTGACTCAATAGGACTTGTTGTTGTTGAAATTGATCAAAGGATTGATAATCCTTTTGTAAGTCTGCACGAGGAGGTGCAGATGCTTCCTCATTTGGTGATGGTGAATAGGGCGGAGGAGGGGCGTTATTTGTTTCAGGATCATTGGTGTCTAATGCTAATGATAATAATAGTTGGGGATGTGTTCGTTTGATAATGATTAATTTATTTACATGAAAGAACTCAAAAATACATGAATACGAAAAAAGAATATATATATACCATCGTATCCCTTTTTATCAAAGTTTCCAAAGAATCCCATGAGGTTTTTGTTTTGAGATATATTATTAAAGTTGATAGTAATATGAGTATGGGGACGAGAGCAATAATAGAGTATGAAATAAAAAGGGGGGGAGGTAGAGAAAATGAAAGAAGAAAGAGACTATTTGTTCTGTTCCAGAAAAAAGAAAGAGAGTTAGAAAAAAGCGTATTGTTAATCTATTTGTTTGATGCTGGGCCTTCCCACGAAGTCACGCCAAGGAACTTGGCACTTTTGGTTTATCGTTATTTCTGTTATTTTTCCCCTTACTCTTGTTGAGTAACTTCTTTTTCTTCTTCTTCAATGCGAACAAATTCAACTAATAGTTCACAATGTTCAGTGTGAGGAAATAAATCAATCGAGACAGCTCTTGAAGGTCGGAATGGCATTCCTTTAAATCGGTTACTGGTAGGTCTACATAAACTTTTTTTTTTTTCAATTTATTTATTTCCCATATCACCAATGTGGCGCAGGGAAGTGCGGATTATTTCCAATTAATACCATATTTCTCAGAAAAACTACTTATTTTAGTGATTTTTTACCTTATAAAGTTTTGCATAGCCTGATTCGCGTCACAACTGATAAAAATGACTTTACGGATTTGTGGAGATTCTCTTACTGCTCGAATAACAGTACTGTGAACACCATTTCTATTTCAGAGAAGATTGTTTGAGTTGGTCGACGATAATTAGTAATCTTATGCATGATATTTGTTCCATAATATTCCTTTTTTTTGTTACCTGGGCGGATCAAGAACAGCTACTACTTCTTCATTTTTTTCATTGGTAACCACATCAATTCGTTCTTCAACTTTGCTTGCATGATATTGAACATTACCGATATCTTTATACAGAAATAACATTCATAAGTACATTTTCATTAGATACATACACACATATATATATATATATGTGTGTGTGTGTGTAAAGCATGGTACTATTTTAATGATAAAATATACATACTATTCATTTCAGCATTAGCTTTAGCATCAACAATAGCATCAGGAATCATTTCAATGCCGATGACTCGGTCTACTGTTCCTGCCATGGTAATACCAATTGTTCCCGTTCCACAACACAAATCCAATAATGTGGTTTTTCTGTTTTTGTCAATGTTACACCATTCAGCACATTTGGTATACAACAACTCTGTGGCTGGAGTGTTGACTTGAAAGAATGCACTGCTTGATAAACGAAATCTATTATACACCACGAGTGTATAGTTTTTGGTGAATAATCGTATCATACATATCTTACACAGAGTCTCATCCCTCATCAACTCCATTCGAAAAGAAAAAAACCACTTACCGGCACCCTAGAATCTCTTCATAAACATATCCATCACCTATTAATGTCTCTGTATGACCTTTTTCAGTAATTCCATTAGAATCACCATCCCATACTTGTAATAACAATGTGGTTACATTGATTTTGTTCTTATTTTGATTTTTCCAATATTCTATTAATTTTTCTTTTTCTTTGACTAATTGTTCTTCTGTGAGATCGGATGCTTTGAGCTGTACGAGGATAAGAACTATATATAGGATGATCAATGAATTGATGATGAATATGTTTGTTTTCTTGGGAACAAAAGAAAAATATAATTTCCTCGAGTTTATATAAATCAACACATGATAAACCTCCCCCCCCCCTCAATTCATTTACCATCGCCCGTCTTTTGAGCTTTCACCATCATGGATCTCCATACACCTGCCTTATCTACACGATCATAAACTGGGTATTCAGATTCTCGTACATAATCCTAAAAGAATTATAAAAAGATGAATATCATTAAAAGATGAAGGAGGATATATTTTAATAAAACTATGAATCATTATTATCATTACCTGCATTGTATTTGCAATTCTTTTAGAAATATCAGGTACATGAAGGCAATCATCTGGGCTCAAAACTGAAGTGATACCATGGCGATAAAGACCTAATAAAAAGCCAACAGTTGGATCACCTTCTGGACTACGTCCAATAGTAAATTCACATTTTGTTCGATATCCATTAATTTCAGGTGATGCAATAGGGTCTAATACTTCAAATGGTAATCCATTTCTATTCAAAAGAAATGGTTAAGATTAATCAAACAATCACATTCTTCTATAATCTTTAAGTTATTATTATTCGAATTACTTACTTTTCAAAAGCCCATGCAATTTGTGCTTTACTTGTATCATTTAGATCTTGTAACTGTGTCATACGTCGTTTAAATTTATTTAAATGAGCAATTCCTGTCTTATGTTTCTTTGTCAGTTGTTCATGGTATGGTATTCTATTTTAATAAATATATACATAAAGACAGTATGTATGTATACTATTGTTAAATCACAGACTTATACTCATATCCATTCATCAGATTTTTATCATTGTTTCTTTTCAGCCATAGTTCCTACCTATGTAATGGTGTAACTTGATCCGCTAATCGTTCAGCAGGTGTTCTTGTATCATTTTCAGCCTCTTCTATCTTTTCCTTTTGTTTATTTTGAAATCGTTCTCTAAATTGTTCTTTATTCACAGCTGAATATTCTGTAACTAATGTTTTTTTCTTAAAATCAACCCCTTCTAATTTTTTCATCATTTCTCGTGCTGCTCCTTCGGTCTAATATATTTTGAATATAGTAGTGAGTAAAAGTGGTAAGTTGGTTTATATGTATAAAGTGAACTATGTTTTATTCATACCTCAAAGTTAATAAAAGCATATCTCCACTTGGGTGCTTTTTTAAATCGTTCTACACCATAAGATGAAAGAAACTTTTTAATCGCACTGTTTTCATGAGTGGGCAAATTAAGTACTTTGACACGATGAATATGAGTCGAAGATGATTCGCTGATAGTGGTAGAAGTAGTAGACATGGCTCTCAGTAATTGAGCGACAGGTGACGCAACTAATTTTTTTTCAATAGCCAAGTTATATATTAATAAAAATAAAAGAAGTGTTGGGAAAAAAGTTTATAATTATGACAGACGAATTGGCAATCTTTTAAAGTTACCTGAAAAAGATCTTAAGCGAAGCATGTCAAAAGAAAGGCTTTTGACAACATTTTCCCCGCTTGGTGTCAATTTATGTCATGAAAAAAAAAGTCTCCCCGGGCATAATATTTAAGAAAACTTTGATAGACCGCTATTAATGCATATCCCCCCTCACCTTCTTTGAATACAATTCATTTGAGGTGGGTTATTTGACATTTCATAACTAATTATTAGTTTATCATGATCTAGAAAAAAAAAATTCATTATTCGAAAAAAAAAAACAAGTATTACTGTGGTACTACTATAAGATATACATATATTAAAAGTTTAAATGAAATGAAATGAAGTATATATATATATAATGTATGTCAAGTGATTGATACATATAACAATAGTGGTTATGTTGGTATATAGAGAACAAAAACTATTTACTGCTACTATGATTGTACGGTGGTCCAATCCGGAACAGTTCCATCAAATTTCTCACGTAGGATTGTAGCACCAGCCATTTTAAGGGTACCCACTAATGAACCACCTATCCATACCCTGCAACTTGGTGTAAATACATGTCCTGCTCCTCGATCAGTCATAAATTCTAATCTTATTCCTATCAATCGTTTGTATTTGACTGTATTATCTAATAAATGATATAACTCTTGTAAAAGTCGTGATTGAAATCCAGGAATCATACTCGTCCCTCCAACAAGTAAAAGAGAAGATGCAAGAGGTCTTCGAAGATCAGTAGGTACCTAATTTGTAAGAGCCAATATACCAATATTACTACTAATATAATAGTATAATTACACAACAAAATATGGAATATAAATATATACCTTTAATAAACAATCAAGTATACATTCACCTATACTACGAATTTCTTCTACTTGATTTCCAGTAAATAAAATTGTACATGCTTGTTCTCGTACATATCCTGGTATCCATAAAGTACCACCACCAATATCATCTTCTAATCGATAATAAATATTACTTGATCTACAATTATTATTCTCTCGGTCATCCATATAAGTAACTGTGGGATTCGGGGGTATAAGAATACACCTTGATTTAATATCTTCAATCCGGTCATTAGATAATATATGATCTGGTACGGTAATTCTTGGTGCAACAGATGTTGGTACACCTGCACTAGTTTGTATGATACGAGCATGAGACTTTAAAAGATCACGTAAAGATTCAGTGACAGCACGTCCAGCCAATGATGTCGTTTGTACACTTGTCATCAATGGTCTTGCAAAATATATCTAATTATAATATATTAAAACAAAATTAACAACAATATATTCAATAATAATAATTGACTATACCCTTACCGGTAAAACAGTGGTTTCCAAATGTCCACAATCAATAACAAGACCGGTTGATTCACCTGTAGTTAATAAAGCTAATAAATGACTTGGAACAAAACAAAGAGCAGGTACTTGAAGTCGATGAAATAAAATTTTGGCAATTATTTCTTTAATACGAATAGGCATCATTGGTGGTTCACATATAACCACTGTACGCTGTTTAGGATCTGTCAATAAATGTCTATTATAATTATTATATGTTCATTTTTTTTAATAATCTTAATATATGAGTCGACATGACAAATAATGTATATTGTAATTTTTGTCTTGCCTAAAAAATGCCTCCTGAAGTGTTTTACATAAGGTCGTTTCAGCTCCAGCAATACTTCTACCACTACGCATCCAATCCAAATCATATAAATCATCCCAACATGTCTATACCACATGAAAAAAAGAGACGGAGAGAGAAGAAAAAAACAAAAATATAAGAACTGGTAGCCAATAACAAATATATGTAAAATTTGAAATATATAACATTACATTATTGTGTTGTTGAGCTCCAAAAGCAAGAATTTCTCTTGGTCTTGGTTCTCCGGAAAATCCTATTTTAAGATTTCGAGATCCAATGTCAAGAACAACTCTATCTTCATTACTATAGATGGAGGTACGTCGTGAAAGTAATGATGAACTAGATGGTAATGATGAAATATTCCATGCAGAAGAGAATGATGATGATGATCCGAGTTTAGCATTTGTTGTAGACGATATGGGAGATCGAGTAGTCATGGCTGGAGTTTGTTTCATACGCTATTAAAAAAAAAGGTTGAAGTGTGTGAAAAGAGAATATGTAGAATAAGGTGAAAAGGAATTTTGAGTATTTTTCCACATCTTTGTTTATATTTATAACAGATTAGGTAATTTGTCATTGTGCATATTTGTACACCTGACTATTGGGATATTAGTATTTATTCTAACCATGACCTTAGGTTTTTTTCTATATTCACGTTTTTGCTTTTACTACGACCAAGTATTATAGTATTATTACGGCTTGGTCAGAGTATAACATCTTTCAAATTTATAATGAAATGAATATGTAAGTCCTTTTTGGATCTACATGATACGCCTTTCTATATAGTACAAGCTTTATCAGCGTTGTTGTTTAAATAACATTTCTTTTTGTCTCATCAGCTGTTTTTTTTGGGAGGGGGAACAGTCTCGTTATTCATAATGTTACCGTTGGTTCTATATATTTATTTAGTTTCAGCATCATTACGAGTGCCGATAATAATTATTCATGCAGGGCACTTTTTTATGGAGACATGGTATTATATTTGCAGAACTAACATATAATATAACAATATAATATTTCTAGATTTCTGAAGAGGTTTAGAAGTATATATATTATTGCTAATTTTTTTTAGAATCGGTTCTTTTTTTAGCTCATATTTCACTGCCTTATGTTTGTAATCCAAGCTGCTGGTATTACTGCTATACTAAAAGCACTCAGTATTGTCTGCTGAGAAGCTATTATTATATTTTAAAAATTATATTTATTAAATAGAAGACCATATTAACCGACGTCTCTGGATGTGAGACCGCTACCTTGTACAATTGGGTAGAGGTACATGTATATTTTGAAAAGATGTCAAAGTTACTATAACAGAAAACCACCAGTAAGGGGGGGAAAGAAGTTATGGTTGCTTAGGGGTGCAGGAAGAAGAGATGCAAAGAATTAATATAACAAAAACATAGCAATAAAAAATAGAAACGTCAAAGAGAGGTAGAATGAACTATTGTAGTAGGCAACGGGCATAGATTATGATTTATGCAGTGTGGTGGTTATGGACAGCTCTACGTAAAGTCTTCTCCAGTCCTGATTTGTCCTCATCGAAATTTTCATCCGAGTGACTAAGGATATCAATTCTTCTGAGAACTCGAATGAGTGTTGTCAAACTTTCTTCGATTTTCGTAATGTTAACCCGACTTCAAATCTTGGCATGTTGTTAATAATGTAGTCTAGTGGTTGCATTGTTTGGATATTGTATCGTGTCCATTTGTGAAATTCAGAAGCAAGGTTTTTAAAAATGGACAGGTAGATAAACATTTCCATGTTTTCCTTTTTATACCCACATCGACAATTATCAAGAGGATAGGAAGATAGTCTGTATATGTCCTATTTAATAAACCTCTGGCAATCCCTCGAAAAAGCCGGTAAATACAATATAAATTTTATGATATTACGCTTATTTTTGCATGCAATTGCTTGTAGTTTCATTAATGGGAAGTCCTCCAAAATCAGTGGCAAGATATTATTGCCGACGTTGCTGAGCTAGTACGCGTTAATGCTATTTTGATGCAAGTGTTTTGTCCTTTGTTGAGCTTAATGAGATAACTTGGTAACAATGTTGCTCTGAAAATACTAGATTCAAGTACTAGTTGTATAAAAGTATGGTATGATGAAAGCACTAGGCATAGTCTAATCCCTTATACAGTACCCTATTGGCGAAGAAGGAGGATGTTTCCCGTTTTTTTTTTTTGAAGAACGTTTAATTACTAGTTGGTCTAAATGTTAACAGTGCTACTTGTAAGCAGTATCTCAAAATGCTAAAAAGATTTTATTTTCGCAATGGACTGGTTATACAAAAAAATGGGTGGTGGATGATGTTGAATCAGTGGCGCTAGGTTGAAGAATTGCACACTTTAAAGGGTTTCATATATAATCAAAACCTCATGAAGGTTGCTTTGCAGTTTTGAGTTGTGAAGCCATGTCTTTGGATAATACAATAAGAGTAACGCCATCAGCATATGAAAAATATCATGGAGCACTTATGTACTAAAATGTAAAGCTCTGCTAGGAAATTAACTTTGAATCAAAATTCTCTGTTTACATTCAATGACAAGTTATTATAAAAGAATGTAAAGTATTTACTACAATAAAACATACGTCAGAAATAAAACGGTCTTACGTAATTCAAAAATATTATAAGAAAAATCACACTTCATTACATATTATTCACTAATATATTATACTATAGTGTTTTGATTTGGTCAGATTTTATATTTCTGATAAGCCCTTATGCAAATAATTTTTTCAGAAACAAAAATGTAATGAAATAAAAAGAATAATGATCTACACCTGTAGTTGTTTTGTTTGACTTTTGCATATTACTGTTGATAATTATACTAAATAATTAATATGAGAATGAAAATCGAACCCCCAAAATGTTTATACAAACTATCTGTTGTTGTGCTAGCTTAGAAGTGACCTTTAACCACGCGTGGTGAAGTTTTTACGTAATATCATATCCATAATCATAATCTACGTAGAATCAAGTAATAAAACTGAACGCCATCTCAAAAAAAAAGTTTTATGCAACCAACTTGTTCTTTTTTAAAGAAAAAAAGGGAAAACATTCAGATACTACGCAATCTTTGTCTATTCAATGGTAGCGCAAGTAAAGCTGTTCATAATTTCTTTCGCCGTTAAGTATCCGACTGTCAATTTTATTTTATTTCATGATACAATGGTCTTTCTAGAGTTCTACCCCACCATAAGTCATTATGATAATATGAATACGAATGCTATTTAGTTCAGGTAGATGGTTTATCAAAAGGCCAGAGGATTATTATTTGCAAGGTAAGTTTTTTATAGATTTAGTAGAACCAGGAATATCTGTTGTACGTAGTAGAAAAAATTGAAAAGAAAGGGATAGATGACCTGCTATGTTAAGCTTCCTGCTAATAGTGATGCTAACTTTCTTTCAAAAAGAACGTATATAATTGACATTCGACAACGGTAGGTATCATAATATTATACGTGATAATTGTGTCTATTTGTTTTATTATGTTATTAGAAAATTATGTAGTTAGCTTTATTTCAAAGCAGAAGCGCAACAAATGTATTGTATGCTTGATGTTTTTAGCTGATCTTTAGTGGTCATGTAATTCTAAATCTATTTCTAAAAGTCGTGGTATAAATATATAGAAATACATTCTATTCTGTTGTGTACATTTTAACTATAACAGCTCTTATTTATTTATTATTTATTATTTCAGATGTTACGTATCTGAATTATGTGTCGAGGAAAAGTCGTGCTGATATTTATTTATTAGTACTTTCAATTATTACTCTATTGTATATACTAGCAACATTTATAGAGACTTAATAGCTCGTATGGAGCCTCGGTGTCTATTTATTATACTATATTATTCAGGTCTACAATATATATAATGAAACTCTCTCTAGATTTGTTATCTTCTTTTTCACAATACGTACGTCGTAAGTACGTACCAGAAGAAAAAAAATTTCTATTGAACTGATAAATGGTTAAATATATGGTATTACTATTTTCTTTTCTATCCTAACTATATCTGTTATCCGATTCTTCGTGCGTTTGATGCAGTTAAATTAATACGGTAAACCTTTTTAATTATAGTTAGACAAATAGAGGCGTATTCTTTCATAAAAACATATGTCCATGTATGCATATGAATAGTTAAATGGTAACCATTATCAATGGTCGGAATTACTATAACAAGATGATAAAAATGGGAGCAGTTGTCGGCAAACAATGTCTACACATTTTTTTTTATTTATATTATAATTAACGTGTGTCGATACGCATGTCCGTACCATGGTCTATACATTAGCTTGTGTTCAATTTGTGGCTCAATTAAACATATGCTGTCCCTTGTTTCAATCATATTTGTTTCTTTCGATGATATTCTATAACAATTACTCTATATATTTCAGAATCCGGGTTCTGTAATCATTCCGGTGTTAGTCAATTGGTATAGTAATGATATATTTGTTTATCCTGTCCATTGTATTACTGTTTACATATTGAGAACCACGAATAATGTGGTCTTATAAAGTAGCTATGATGCTATTATCTATTACCGGAGCTACCATGTTATGATTTCTTGCATATATTCTACCACTTACAAAGTAGTATAATTGTTTTGCATATATACAATACGTACTATCTTATTATGGTGATATTGAGGGATCTTCTTTTTTTACTAGTGATTTTTATTAATGTGATTTGCGGCCGAATTGTTCTCAATATTCCGTTATTTATAATCTTACGATGCAGGAATTTCTTCTGGAATTTGGAAATAATCTAGCAACCAGACTTAAAAAATTACATTTCACGCAAAATAGAGAATAATTCGACTTGCAAGTCATTTAATTATTAAAAAAAACAGTTTAGCAGAACTATTAATACTACTTAATACTATTGTAATAAAGATATTTTGACGTGGTGGAAAGAAATATAATAGAATATGCACTTGTTTACAAAAAAAGTAAAACCACTTGATATTTCCGCACCAGGAAAGAAGATCAAGTGTGTCACAATAAAAAAATAGTTGAAATCGGACAACGGAAAGGATCCGAGCTGAACTGAAAAGTTTTTTATATGTGAAGAACTTCGGAGAAGAATTCTGGTAAATTCCTTACTATAAAGTCAGTTTAATAGTAACGTCTCACATAACATGTCTTTGTGTAATATGAATATCTTACTTTCTTTTTATATTTACAGTAGGTACGAATATCATTATATTTTTTTAGGTTATGTAGACGAAGATAAAAGTAATAATATTTAGAAGCTATCAGAAAGATTTCTTGTTATTAAAAAACCCAGTAAGTGTTACCACCTTGCCTGTGTATATTTATTTATTTATTTTGTGTGAGAATTTATATAAACCTTTGCTTGTATTATATAATCCAAAATAGATGTTATTATCTCGTTACTACTCAAAAATACAAGTACTACTATTAAACTGGGTTAAAAGTAAGTTGCTGTTGAATTTTGTGCGATCATTTGGAAAAAAAGAAGCTTTTGTGTGAGAAACGTGTATAAACTCGTTTACAGAGCAAGCGACACTTTATAACACATGTGTTATTTCGCAAAGTATAATAGCTAATTAATAATTGTATAAAAAAACTCCATTTGATTTCCGTTGAAGTTATACCAGATATATATTCTTAATACTGTGGTTCTTATTACTCCATTATAATCAATTGAAATACACATGACTAATCATTAAGTTAGATCTAGCCTAACAAAAAAAAAGTTGTCAGTAACTAAGAAAAAAGGAAAAAAAATAATGACTTTCAATCCTAGATACTGGTTGACGAATTCGTCACACGCTGGGGCTTGGATACTTATCTTGATCAAACACTACGTACTACAATTGGTTTAGTCAGAAAAAACAGATGGCCTGTAGTTAGTTTGCGGTAAGAGCCAATCATGGAGAGGGTTATGTGCTAGTCAGCTTTTATCAAGCTAATTCCATGTTTACATATAGTAAGAATGAATGTTGATTATTGTTAAACATTGTGAAAATACTATTCTAACCCACGTTTTTGGTTAAAAGATATTCCTTCTTTTTGCACTCTCTCTTTATTTAATTAGAGTTTGTCGTTATTAAAATCAATGTAGATTTGTTACGGCATTAGATACATTTTACTATGTGCACAAACATAATTTTTATTATAAATGATTACTGTTGCATTTGTAACTGAAGAATTGTCAAATGCAAAAAAGTTACGTTAGTAGACAAACTTATAAAGTTTTCTCAATCGTTTTCTTTCTCGCTCACATCATATAAAATGTGCCCAGTTATATGTAAATTATGTTTCACTGGAAAATTGATTTGAACTGCGCCCGTAGATATGTGTATAATATTATGTGCATATATTATAGTTTATTTTCAATTATTAAATAGAAGTAGACTTTATCAATACATACATAGCCAGTATGTATTCTTGATCCTTTAATTCATAAAAAAGTGAGAGTTCCAATTTAAATTGATACAAAATAGATTCACTTTCGTTTTATTACGAAAACTGTCCTGCGCAGCAACTATATTCTTTAAAATGATAGCTAATACTTTTCTACCAGAGAAAATGCTACTGATCTTTTTTAAAATTTTAATAAGAATGATTAATAAATTGAGTCATAAACAACAAGACATATATATGGGCTTGATTATATATCATATTGCATATTAAACTCTACGTAAAAACACCCATTATATTCACGTGACTTATCTTTCGCGCATTTAACCGAAACTCTATGTCAGCAACAGCCGTTAAAACAATACCAAATGATACGAGTGGCGCCCACTGGTATCGAGATATTTATATACTTTTAAGTGATCGTAAAACTGTACTTAAAATAGTAACAAGAAGAATGTCGTAAATTTGTAAAACATACATTCCGATTTGTAAATAATTGAGCAGGCATTCCTTTCTTTATGCTTCTTGTTGTCATTAATTATGAAGCAAACGCAGAATAAGCAAAACAAAGGCATTAGTTTAAATTTTTACAATCATAACAGTAAAAAATAGTCATACTAGACTAATATTCTCACCTGAAAGCTCCTGGTATTTGATAAAAAGTCAATTAAAAAATGTAATTTTGAAGCACACCACTATTAGTCATTAGACCCTTCTAATCTGCATTCCAGGTCCCTATGTAATAATATGTAAAAGCTTTTAATTCCTTTTAACTTTCTATGCATTTTCCTTGAAAGAATTCCACATACGTAGACAGATGCACCAAAAAAAAAGACAATGATAGCTGCTGCTGTCCATTGCGTTATTGTTACTTCCTCTATGAGTCATTTGAAGAAATTTTGTTGTGATTAGTGAAAAAAAAATAACGCAATTCAAAGTCGGCATACTACTGTAAACTCTGCATATAATAGTTCTTGTTAATGTTGTAATAGTAAGATCAAAACAACACTTTATCTCTGCTTATTCACAAACTTGTCATTAGTTTCAATAGTAAATAAGATTTTATCGTGCTACCGTAACTAAAAGGCCGATAGTTAATTTTTGTCATGTTGACATTTGTAATTAAAATAGCAAGAAGCCCTTTTTGATAGGCAGAAAGAGATAGATAACTGTATGTAATTAATAGAATGACAACACTATCAATCTCATGGTGTATATCATATGAATATATTATCGGTTTTTGAAGTAGTAAAAAACATACTATTTTGTACATATATAGATATGTTGTATTTTACTTTTGCTTGGCAAAATATAATAGGCTAATGGGTCAAGTGACGCACTTTTATGTTTCTATAACACAAAAGATATGTAGAATAATACTAGTGCTTGTCAAGAATTCGAAACAACTTCATCATCTTATGTAAACTGCTAAAATGTAAGATACAATATACTTAGCATGTTATATATACACCAGACTTCCATTGGATAAAATTAGATGCTGGGTACACTGTTAGCAAATAAGAAGTTATTGGGCAGTAATATTTGTCATGAGTTTATCTTTTCTTTATTTTCCCGCCGTCGGAATTCATTGTCTGACGCTGAACTTCTCACTGTTTTTTTTTGGCTATCATGTGGCAAGCAAAGACTATATGGTAAGATTGGATGTATTATTCGCTGCACTTTTCGTTTGGAATAGATCCTTTTTTTATTGTGGTACTGCTGCTATCTAGATGGATAATGTATACTAATTTTGTTTGGCACTGTATAAGCGCTGAGTCGAGTGGATGAAATTTATTATGGCGATCATTCTTAAAAAACGTGGCATTAAGGGCGATATTCAATTTGTGCAAAAACTAAGAAGAAACCAACCATTACATTAAAATGAAACAATCTAAAATTTCCAGAAACAAAAGATATACTTATTTTAAAGACTCCTGTTATAATACTTAATGATGAAGATGATTCTTCTTGCAAAGAAAAAAAAGGTCCGGGAAACATGTATGTTCATGGCATTTGGGTGGCGAGTAATAAAGAAAAAACAAAAGGAATCGTGTTACGTCGAGAATATATTAATAATAGAGCAATGAGATATAAAATGACAGCACATATAATGGCGAGAACCCAACGTTAGAACCAAAAAAAAAAGAATTTCTCAACAAGGAAACCCGAAGCAAAAAAAAAAAAAAAAGAACTACCAAGATCGACCATAATAACTAAATATGATTTGTTTCCAGTTTATCCTCCCCCAAATTATTCGTGAAAATCTAAATCAAGAAAGAAAAAGTCTATTTATCCGACGTAATCGATACCATCCTCATGTCATATATTTACAGGTGTCATTACAGGGTAGCACACGAATGTCTGTGTGGGCAAGTAGTCGTGGCACCATGAAAAAAAAACTTTGATGTGATTAGTATTATAATTATCATATTTATTGTTTGTTCTAAAATAAAAAAGGGATGGGAAAAAGGAGCTATTTTCCAGATGGAAACTGAATGTCTGTGCCCAGTCTCAAATAAAGTAGCCCCCGATCCGTTTGTCATAGGGTCGGGTATAAATATTGTAATGTAGATAATGTTAAAGTAAAAAACAGTACATTTTTTTTTCTAATGAAGCAAATTTATTATTAGCGCCACCTAAATATCGCTTAGCCCCTTAAATATTTTTCTTCTCATAATTATAGTTGACCACTTATAATGTAAACTTATTTTTATTGCATCAAAATATAAACAAAAAGCGCCCAGCGATTGAATTGAGAAGGTGATGGATCAGCTGTTTATTTATTTATCTCAGAAAAAATGCTGTCCTAATGAAGTAATATTCGTCAACTTTTTTTATGCAAATTGTAGTAATAGTATATATTTATATCTATATGTCTGTGTGTTGAGTGTAAAGAAGTATTATCGAAGCAACAAACACAAGGGAGCTGAGTTGATTTATTTGTTTTCGTAGTATAGTATAGTTGGCAATGTTTATGGTAGGAAGAGGAAATTGAATTTTTTTTTGAACATGAAATCATGGCTTAGCATTGACATATCGTTTTTCTTACAAGTTATTGATAATAAAGCAATACATAAGACAATGAAAAAAAAAATAGGGAGTGTGATGTGATAATTGACAACGCTCATTTAAAATGATTAGCGATGCATGGTTATCATGTTTATAAAAACAAGGTCTTAAAGTCATAATAGGGGAATAAGCCGAATCTTTTCCGGCCCAAAAACAAAAGAGAGAAAACACTATAGTGCTTACCCGAAGAACCGGAAAACTGTTAATCTCCCCACTTGACACAGCCTCGTGTATACAGTCGTCGTTCGGTTATACTAATTGTATTATAATACAACAACAAGCTTTATAATTTATAATAGACACAGGCTCAACAACTTTTAGTTCCAATCATTTCTTTCCTTAAAAATGAACTGCGGAAACGTGGAGTATAATTCGTTCCTCTGTATTATCATTATATTTATACTACTCAAACATAAGAAAAAAGGGACTACAGTATCAAAATGAACTGATCCATTATACAGTTCAAAAAAAAAGATACATAGCATCTATTAAATGATAACACATGCAAGTTAGTTAACTTTTAATTTGGTGGCCTATTTTACTAGAGCCCTGGGAAACTTGTTAATTTTAGAAGTTAAGGAGTAATAAAGTAAAAAGAATTATTACTATACTTCTTGTTTTTCATTCGGATAAGCAACGGAAGTCTAACCGACGCACACAGACAGTGAGGAATTTTTTTGTACCAGTTAAGAAGGCTCGTGCACCCCCAAAATGAACGAGATCGTGGTTGTCAAATGGTGCCACCAAAAGCTGAATATTTGTACAACTTAATCATCTATTTATTATCGCAACGAAGAGTTTTGTTTAGCTTCAGGTACGAATTTTTGTACTTGCCTCGGACCGAAAAAATCAGAGCTCACAGACAGTAGGTGTTCAAACATTTGAAATTCCGCCCGGAATCCCCACTTTCGCTTGGGAGAGGAGACATTTTTACAAATTCACTTGTGGATACCACGTTTTTTATTTCAATTATTCTCTTTTGATTCTTTTCTCTGTAATTGAATAGTTTAAAAAGAGGTTCATAAAACCAAGAGCTCACGTTCATTTTGTACTCGTCTGACTCGGGTTTCAATTACACGAGATGGACGTGCTTTCATGGTTGGTAACTAATAATTTTTTTTTTCATTTACAGATTATTACTAAATTATACTTTTCTATCATTTGTAGTAATAAATGGAGAAAGAATATTCTTGCAGGATCTAAAATATACATCATCCCAAGCACCCCACTTTACTAATATATGTAATTTAAGTAGAAGAAGAAATAAAAATTAACAAGTTGCATCTATAAGAAACTTAAATTTTAAAATTATGCATGGAATAAATTAAAATAAAAATAATAACACACAGTCTGCAACTTTATGCAAAAGAAAGAAGAAAAAAGCAACTTTCACGGTGCTATGTGGATATCTTTATAGTCAAAAGCATATACTCTAATTTGCAAGTGAAAATCAGTAAGAAGAAGAAAGAAGAAGAAGCAGCGTATTATACAAGAAAAAAAAAGAATGTAACGATGCACTGTTAATTCGGAATGATAAACTGTAGCATCCGTTCGTAAAATCTGTCAACGCATCACAGAGTTGACTTTCCGGAAGTCGGAATAGAAAACTTTATTCACCATAAATAAAATTTACTTTTGTTTCGGTAGAGACCGGATGTAGAGGAGGGAACGATTATGATATGCTTGTAAATATGTATAAAAAAAGGTTTTCATGTTTGCAGATTACAGATATTATAGTAATTATTTGACTGGACGGAATTGCTTGCCGGTTTACCTTATACGGGTATTCCCAGGGCAGTTATTGCTAGAAACAATCAATTTTTAAGCTGTCATGAACTCACAGACATGTGGAAATGAATATAAGAAAACGTATCCCAAAAATAATACTAATTCATTGTCAATTTATACATTTTGACTTTTTGAATACATCGATTTTAATACTTTTTTTTAAAAAAATAAGACGTTATTCAATACATAATCTAAAGATGAACTGTAAAAAAACAAACATTAGTCCAGACCCCAAAGAAACTAACATTACATGTAAAGAAAAAAAAAAGTGTCGTGTATTTGTGAGTTCTTTTAGTTTACAAGGTTGTTTAGTAAAAAAAAGTATAATAGATGTTGGCATGGGGGGAGAAGTACCAAAAGCACGGGAATTTATCTGAAAAGGCTTTACACAGCTCCCAGAAATAGTAAGAAGGAAAATCTTACTGTAGTAAAATAAACCCGTGACCAGATTTTTTTTTATCTCGGAATCGAAAATATAAAAACGGACTCTTTTTAAGCCTTAACTCTCTTTTTTTTGTTTCGCACATCAACTTTCTTAACCTATTGTCTCTCTTCTCTTTTTTTTTTTTACTTAACGCTCTCGTTTTCTTTTATATTCGTTTATATAACTTTTTTTTTTGAACTTTTAAACTTATTTTGAAATGGATAATTATCAATTCGTAACTCAAGCATACCCCAATTTTGACCCAGCTGCTCATGCTATGTATTATCAAGATATGGCAACAGCTTCATCACCTCAACAACATCAACAACAACACGCTGTTGATGGCTGCGTTACCGCATATCCTCAATTTAACTTTCAATTTTCTCCTGGTCATGCTAATTCTCAACATGAACACCATGCTCGCAGAATACATCACCTTCAACAACAACAGCAACATGCTGCTTTTCAACAACAGCAGGCAATATATCACCAGCAAAGTACGTTTCTTTTGCCGATGCTTTGATGACAATCTATGATTATTAAAATTTTTGTATTAATGATATCTAACATATATTCTTATTTCATAATAGTGATGGCATATCAACAACATTGCCAGCAAATTGAACAAGCTATTCCATCTGGTAAAAGGTAAGACATTATATTTTTTTTTATAATAGTAGCAAAAATAATTATGAGCGAAATGACGGAGAACTTTCTTTTTTTACTAATATGGCGCCGCTTTATCTATCTAGAATGCAAACTAAAGCCGAACGTCGAGCTGAGCACAACGCCATTGAACGTGCTCGTCGTGAAACTCTTAATCACAAATTCCAACAATTGGCCCATTCTTTGCCAAATCTTCAAAATGACCGTCGTCCTTCTAAAGGAACCATTATTGAAAGAACACTTGATTTTGGTAAGATCGCCGTTTATTATTTCACCATCCATATTAATTCACTTATACTGCAGCAATTGCAGCAGTGGCATTTTTTTTATGGATTTGCTAATCATCAAAAACTTTTGCTCTCCTTATATATATATATATCTATCTACAGTCAAGAATACTGTCATGAAGGAAGAAAAATTCCTTAGTGAGATTCGCAAGTTACGTGAAGAGCAAGAAGAACTGACACGCCAATTGAGCACTGGTTACCAAACTAATGGTTCGGCTTCTGATGCTGATGAATCAGATGGATCTTCAACAATTTCTCGTGGCGTTTCTTCAGCAGTTGATCGTCTTAGTCTTAATTCAGGGCCATGTCCATCTCTTGAATTGTCGACTGCCACAAGTCCTCCCCTGCAACCCACTTCTGGATCAGATGCATCCATGCTCATGGGATCTTCGATACCGTATAATCACCCAATTCCTAAAGACGCTGTTCAAAACGATGTCATGTTTGGGCAACAAGATCCTGAGCATAATAGACAACAAATGATTCTTTCAACCACGACTACTTATGAAAGTGACGATGATAATAGTAGTGATAATCTTGAAGAAATTGATCATGCTGTTCATGATTTTAATTGTAAGTAGATTTTATATGTATACATTGTTTAAACGCTCTCTTTATTCAACTAGTATGTAACATTTAACTAATTACGGTAAACGTGTTGATTTTTAATATAGCTATTTATCCTAGTATGGTTACAATGCCACCTTCCACGGATTTTATGGATAAAATGACCCCTTCACCAGCTCCAATTTCGTCTGCTGATTACGGGTTCAAATTCGAACCACAACAACAAACCCAACATTAAATTCATTCAACCAAGTGTATTCAACTTTTCCTGTCCTTTTTTTCAACTATTTTCAACCATTTACTTTCCCTTTATTTACAATGAGGTCTGCCAACTTCCCTACAACAATCTATTTTCCTCTGAACTCCTTTTCATATGCTTCTCTGTTTATTTTTTATTATCTTATGTACATATGCGTTGATCGCACCACCCTGAATTTTATACGCTAAAACATCAAAATCCCCCATTACCTCTCATTATTATCATCTACCTATGTGTGAATATTTACTATCCCCCCCCTCTTTCTTCTCTCTCTCTCTCTCTCTCTTTTATGTGGCTGGCCAGAGGTCAAATATTTTTAGTTATTATATATCTTTTATTATTCTCTTATTATTTTTTAACAAAGTCGTTCGTTGCTTATCATTATATGATGGGTGCAGCAAGCGTTTCAAACTTTTTTTTATTATTTTTTTCTTGCCAGCTATACCCTCTTTTCTGTAATATATTTTTTCTGTCTCTTCCCTTTCCCTTTCCTTTTATTATTCTTATTATTTTTTTTATTCTTTATTAATTATAATATGTATGTATCATTTACAGTATATCATCATCATCATTTTTTTTTATTTTCTTTTGCCGGGACGAACCAATCAACCATTTTGAGCATGATACTAGATCTTTTTTTATTTTTATGAGATCAAAATAAAACAGTATATTTTCTTTTATTATTAAGCTTTTTAATTATTATTTGTATTTCTTTTCTTTTTTAATTTGCTGTATGGTTGCATTAGTTAGAGTAAGCTGTATTTAGTCAAGTATACTAAATATGCTTTGTAAATTAATATTTAATATATTGTTGATATAAAAAAAAACAGATATCCCCATGCAAGGGGGTGAGTTGAAACGCATATAAAAGAATCAGTTGTCTGAGAACTATAACTTGCTGGAATTATTAGACAGCTTTATCAAAATAGAAGGAGGGATTACAGATTACTCTTTCAAAAGAGAAAAATTGGGAACTATTATTATTATCATAAACTTAGTCTATTCTTTTATACATTGCATGGAAGGAAGAAACTTAATATGTTTATATTATATAATATAAGAAAAGTGTCATGCAATAAATAATAAAAAGAAAGTGGGGGAGAATAAACTGCAAGATTTGGGTAATTTTGTATCACTTGATAATATCTTATTCAAAAGAAATTAGATGTTGTTTTTTTTTTGCGGTTGGGCCACCGATCTCCATATACTGCCTTCACTCTCTATAACGCGTCTATGTTGTGTTTATATTTATCTATTTTCTAGTTTAGGGCCAAGACATCTTATTTTAGAAACTTCAGTGGTGCTCGAGCAAGTAAAAACAATTATGCCTAACAACTGAACTTACTGGTAATCCTTGCAACAACATGTAAACCACATGCATACTATCATCCCATCATAATTGCCATTTATGGTATAGTCTTATATCTTTTAGCATAACACATATAACAAGTATTTGCTTTAATAGAGTGCTATAAAATGACAAGAAAAGATGATCTGAGCTTTTTTTTTTATGGTGCTACTACGGAACACATCGAACCGGGGGCAACTTGCATTATTTGGTATTGATTTAAAAGCCAATAAACAATAATAGAACATATTTTACTTGGTACTTCGTGCAAGTTCATTATATATCAAGTAATTTTTTAGTTTTACGTAGAATTCGAAAACCTTTAAAGCCAATAGGCGTTTCAAACCAACTACCTGGCTTTTTATGATTCAATTTGTAAATAAAAGACAAATAAAATTGTTGGAACAAGCACTAACATTAATAACTTTAGTGCTACAAACTGGCGTCATTGCTACTATAAGTCTAAACAAAGTTAGTTTAATTTGTCAAACTTCATGTCACTCCCGTTGTGCTGTTGTGTAAACATGTAAAGCATTGTTTTTTTTTACATGTGTACTAACGGAACCAGTTACAGGTGCATTCCGAAATTAACTCATCGATCGCATGCGGTAAAATTACTTCCGTGAATTGATTACATTTGATTCCACGTAATAACTATAAAAAAAATAAGGGGTGTGTACAAAATTGACAACTACAACGAACCCTGGCTTTGTGTGTGAGAACGAAGATAAAAAAAATATGGCTGTGTCATCTATAATAGAAATAAAAATTCCAAGAACGCGTTTCTCTTTTTACATAAGGAATAGTAATAAAACGGGTCAGTAACACTTTTTGAAAGTGTTTATTGTTATATTTGAAAAATAATAAATAGGATAGAATTCAGTTCTAAGTATAGAGATTTTCAGAATTCTTATTAGAATCGTCAAGATTCTGTTCTAAACTTATAGAAATAAGAAAAAAACAATGCTACGTACTTTTGTTTTTAGTAATAATAATTAAGATCGAAAAGCCTTTTATTTACTGCACCATTTAAAATCCTTTGCTCCCGACTTCTCCTTTTTAATTCAACCCAGCAAAAACAAAACAAAATCACGCATTGGTCAAAAATCCATTTGTTTGGAATATATTTGTTGTACTGCGCCATTGTCTCCTGGGAAAAGATCAACAGCCATCAATCAGTATCTGAAAAATCCACTTACAAGGTAACACAAAAGCCAACTCTACCTATAAATTTAGCAGCAGAAACTAAAACGTTATCCTGTTTATATATACTATGCACCCGTTTTACCTTGTACTCTAGACAAGTACTGTAACAGACAACAAAAAAGAAAACCCACTGACGGTGTTTATTATATGTCTATATAAATATATACACAAACGTCAACTTTAACTTCTTTTTCTATGTTGTGGTAGCACACTATAGGTTCAATTTATCATGATTGGTTTAAGTTTATTTTTCAAGTAGTAAGATACCTAGAAAGAGAAAGAAAAAGAAAAAGATACGTATGGAACTTTTTAGAAAGTTTTTTTTTCTTTTCTTTTTCATTAATGCAAGAGTAATTACAAAAGTCCTATCATAGGTTTTAGCAGCAGTGTGCATAATGTAATATTATGATGCAATGAGAAATGATTGATTTATAATGCTGCATTACTAAAATATTATTATAGCAAAAATCATAGCATAACGGAAATCAAGTGAGGCACAATTTCACAGCTGCAAAGGTAGAAGTGCATGTATTTATGTTATATACATTATCAGTGTTATTATATAAAGCTGTAACCTCTATGTATACTATATATCTGTTCACAGATTTTCAACGAATGTTTACTATAGTAAAAAAGCTTCAGAAGTGTTATGATTTATTCACACTCCTTAACTTTTTTTGTTCTCCATTTGGATCCAAACTTTAAGAGAGCATATATCGATCAACTTATTAGAAATCACCAGGTCAAATTTGTTTCTCTCTCAACAGTGTGAAAATAAGACAATAATCTAAATAAGTGACTTAAGTGTGTGTGTTTCTATGTTAGGTGGGAAGATTATTAGTACATACTATTTTATAAAGAGGTTGAGTGGTGATCTTTTAGCGATTGTTTACTTTGCTACATTGCGGTAAATGGCTCTTGTAAATCTGCATCAACCACAATGGATAGACTAAAGCCATAGAGTTGAAGTGTTCTCAATATAAGCAATCTTACTGTACTGTATGCTTTTGTTATTTCAGAGAAACATCCAACTGAATGTCAATTGAATCATAGAAATTGGACGTCTGCCGTATATATTGGTCACAGTCACCCAGATAACTGCGGGAATACTTTACTTGGAGCTCCTCATATACTTATTGTGGCTCAATTATCATAGGTTTTTTAACAGAATGCGCAAAATAATTGTTTTTTGAATGATGAAATAAGATTGTTTGAGTAAAACACGTACAACTCATAAATTACAATAAAAATAAAGGGATGTCCGCTAATATAGAAATTACCACAATAACTATTTGTGGCACTCATAGGTGGATAAGAATAATTTTACTCCATTACTTGGGTACACTGTAGTAGTGTTTCAATTCTCAATAATCCTGGATAATGTGAAGGTCTTTGTTAAAGTTTATTTTTTTCATATTGCTTTTGCCTACTACTTTGTAGACTTGGAAAATCTTCTATCATGGATATCCGTAATCTAGCGGGTGCAGACTTCTGCTATCGGTAGTATAATAAGGCCTTATTACTTTTAATTTAGAGAGAGAGTATGAGCCGTTTCGTACAGCTGCAGAAATCTATTGGGGTGCTGTCCCAATACGTACTGGTGCTTTTTTATATGTCGGGGGTATAATTGTGTTAATGTTTCAGTAATCACGTAATTTAGATCAGTACTTTGTACTGCTGTATCAAATGTTTACGTAGCAGTGTTATGTGTAGTGGTTGCTTAGCATTATTACCTCTATCTTCAACAAAAGAGCATCTATTGTCGTCGCCCATCGATTAATAATAGGCAGCCGCGGATGACAATAATAATAGTGAAATATTCTTTTATCACCGCAAATAATCAATATACTATGTATTAGATAATACAAAAAGTATCATATACATGATATTTGATATTGTAACTCTCTTATTGCTGTACTCATTATCTCTATCGGATTGATTTTGTAATTTTTGTGTTTATTGCCATTATTGGAGGAAGTAATTATTTGCGTTATATGATATTATCTATTGATAAAGTTAATTTTGCTTTGATGCTGCTACGCATTCATGGCATTATTTGTTCTTAAATATTTATTCCCAATCCATCAAGTTTAAATAGAAAAAAGGTTCTTGAGCAGGGGAGCTTGCTGTATCGTTTGGGAGATTTTTATGCACTTTTTTTTTTTTTGACTCTGCCATTGTGTAGATAGACTCACAATTCTAGACAAGCATTATGAATTGAAACATACTGTGTGGGTATTTTCAACGCTCACAGTGGGTCTGAGACCAAGGTCCGATAAATTTAGCAGGACTTCAGACCCACAATGAAATTTCCTCTGTTGAGTCTGTTCCTGAAAAAAAAATTAAAAATTGTGAATAAATTCACTTAATGAAATATAAGTTTCTGAGGTTGTCCATGTTCACTTTGGTCAATATTTAGTAAACCTTCCAAAATTTGTCCTGGACATCGTACATTGCTTTTTTTTTACCAGTACGATCATAACATCTCAATGCTGGGAAAGTGTTTTTAAGCATAACCCGACAGATATACAGAAGAAAATTTTATGTCTGATTTACTTTCAACATTCACGAAATGGAATCTTTATGGCATGTTGGAAGCCACAGAAGCTAACCATCAGAATGTAGAATATTGCTTTCAAAATGTGAAAACAGGAAGATATAATAAAAAAATGACTCTAATATAACAGCACTTGCTTTCTTTGGTGCTTCTCTTTATAACTTGTACTTTTTAAGTACTGGGAACTTTTACCAAACTTGAACAACTAGCTAGACCACATCAACAAATATTTTCGTTGCTGGTTGAGATGGCTGTTTCATGCAAATCAAAAATAATTTATCACGTGTACAAAGCTACTCCTTTTCTTAAAAATTTGGACTATCGTAGGTACTATCGGATGTCAGCTAAAACCACTTCGAAGGAAGTTTTCGAATATTATTACGTATGGAATAAACTATCAAATTCTTTAATCTAACTTTCAGATTAAAATCTCTTCATTTTATATGCAGTTTGTATAGAATGAACAGTTTAATAGACCATGAAATATTTTTATTACTTTTTAGTAAAATACATAATTCAGGAAAAAGTTAAAAGTCTTGAGGATGATAAAGTGAAAAAAGCTTTATGCAGATTAAAGATACAAAGATCTGAAAATATCATTTTTTCAAATATCTAAATAAAAAGAATATAGTGAAGTTGTGTTGTTACGGCCCGTTCGGATCATTTTTAATAGAATAAAAAGAAATTATAATAAATTCCGAGTTGAAGATCCAAGAGAAAAAGAAATAAAGGGCGGTTTTATTTCCAAGAAATTCGATAGGTCAAATATGTACGTACGTAGCCAGGAAAAGAGTTTATTTCAAATAAAATGAAGAGTGTGAAAGAATTGTTATTTTGCAAGGAAGAGAAGAAACTATCCTATTTATACTAAATATTTTAGTATCTATTTTTTTTAATCCGAATCCAATTTCAAGTAAAAATGGACAAAGGTAAACTTAATTATTATTTCTTGTAAATAAAAACACTTCTGGTACTGGTTTATTTAATATAATGAGAATAGTATTTTAATAATAATAAAGTTGTTATATTGATAAAGAAAATATAAGAAATAGGAAAAGCGAAAGAGGAAAAGAGAGGAAGAGATGTAACACTCAATGTTTTTTGTTTGTGTTTTTGTTTGTGTTTGTGTTTATGTTTTTTTGTAAAATTGTTTTTTTTTTTTTTTTGTAAATTTGTTTTGCTGCGATTGTATGGACTATGTAAAGTTGTATGTATGTAAGTAATATGTAGTAATTGGGAGAGTGGATAATGAAATATTGGAGCTTAATAATTGAAAGTACAGTAATGAGAAATGAGCAATTGAAATAATAATAAAAAGAAATCACTGTCGTTCTTTATGTTGTTCTGATATTTTTTTGGTTAGTTTGTCTATACTTATTTTTAAATCGCGTCTTGTATCTTCCAAAGCTTGTGCTGCATCAGAAAAAGAGATATGACGATCATTTGCTATTCTCTTTACTTCTTCGTAAATTATCTTTCTTCTGCTAAAGAACCTTGACTCCGTACTATTCTTTCTCCACTTTGTCTTATATTTTTCTTCAAGGCTTCGAACAGAAGGATTCCCCGCAACTCCATGGTCATATTCACGCCATACATCAGTAACTGTACAGAACTTTCGATTTAAAGTGTACTGTGGAGGCGATGATGATGATGATGATGATGATGATGATGATGGTATAGATGATGATGGTATAAAAGTATGGTCACTGCTATCTTGGGGTACCTCTCTTGCTGTAGTGATCATACCTTGTTCTTGGGAATTTGCTGGAGTTCGCGATAAGTACAGTGGACTTGAAAAAACGCCATTTACAGCATCCATGACATTTGCAAATCCTGCTTGCTGTGATGTATTCAGATTATTGATAGTGTTTTTAATACCATCAATCTCACCCGATATATCTCCGAGTGATGCTCGCAGGACGTTGGTGAGATGGGGCAAGACCCGTTCAATCTGCACATTGAGCGGCTCTTCTGCTTCATTGACACTTACAAGCTGAGAAGAGAGGTCAATCTCATATTGCTTGTATAATGGGCTGTCAAATATAGCATGACTCCACAGAAAATGAGTAGGGTGCTGCTGCTTCAATACCACAGAGTCCTTAATATTTGAAAATAGTCGTTAGAAAAATAAATTGATAATAGTACAATTATGTATAGTATATAAAATATAAGAGTTATTACCTGCAAGAAGACAATGCGTAAATACTTCAAAAGTACCAAAAAATTTGGACCAGCCAAATCTTTTTGTACGGCACCACGTTCAAACATAGTTTCCCAATATTCTATCTTGGGAAAAATAAGTCTTTGCAACTCCTGTGGTGGGTCTATTGCTGAACGTGGCAACCAGAAAGCACCAGCTTTTTGAGAGTAAAAGCCACCTAACGCACGCATAGCTTGCTTTGGCAAGCTTGTCAGGTAGCACCCTACCATTCTATCAGAGCCCCATCTCCCAATCCGCCGTTGCTCATTGTCAGGAACGTCTTGGTCCGCAATCGCACGAAGAGCACTTCCTCGATTAATATGTGTTATTTTGCTTGAGTTAACACCAACAGCATTTAAAGCTTCCATATACCCATCCCGCTGAGTATTATATGTTATAGGTTTGGTACGATCAGATCCTTTCAGAACATGGATGTCGTACCAATTTTGACGTGTCATGAACTCAGGGAATGGTTCATTTTCCATGTGCCACCTGCAAAAGAAATGAAAGGCCATTGCGCCTAATGGGCATACTTCTACACTGCGGTGTCGTATGGCAGCACCATATTCTAAACGCCCATGCTGGTTCATTTTACCCTTATTCATCGTTATAACAAGTGAAATACATTTAGAGGGACCTTCATCAGCAAGTTCAGTAGAAAACAGATCAGGCAATTGCATCATCCGCTTGGTTTCACCACGACCAAGGATAGCATGACCCAAAAGGAAATCCAATCGGTTACGTAGATGATGTGCTGTGTTGCGATTGAATTGGTATCGAGAAATAAGTCTCAATTCATCTAGAGTATATCCATCGTTGAGACTATTGGTACCACGATCTTCATATTCAACTCTTCGTCTAATTGCATTTTCTCGATCATAGTCACTGAGAAGGTTTTTGACAAGAGTACCACGAGCTGCTGGATTTTTGTTGCCAAGGACGGCTGCTTGAACAGTTTGTAACGCTCCAACGGCCTTGGCATATCCTGCTAAGGATTCTTTTCCCAATCGCTTAGCTTTACCATCTGGCAATTTGGATCTCTTGTTTTTTATATTGCCAGTTCTTGATACTTCTCTCAAGAAAGCAACAAGTTTGGCTTCACTGACGGTGTTTCCATCTTCAAATTCTTGTTTGGAACACCACTCCTACATTATTACATCATAAAAAAAATATCATAGAAAAATGCATAAATTATCAAGTAATAAATTTTTTTATATTAAAATAACAATCAGAGAAAAACTATAACGAACCTCCCAGTGAGCTTGACGCAATTTATATAAATTTTTTGTATTCAAAGACAAACTTCCAAGGTGCTTCTCCATAGCCTCCTTGACCTCGTTTTCAAGATATGATTGATTACGATTGTTGATAGTTGAAGATGAAGACATGATAACTTTAATTGAAGTAAGTAAATAATACAAGAAAAAAGCCAAAAAAAAAAATAAAACTTTATTTTAATAATTCTTTATACATTGATAATTGAGTGGGGTTTATCAAATATAAGACCCGCATTGAAAAATACCACAGGTATTTTCAGGGGTTTCTATGTCGCCGCTGCAAAATACCATGTAATTTTTCAGTCCCAAGCCAAAATTAATTCAAGACCCAATCTTAATTTTTCAGACCCAAACCCTAAATACTGCTGACAGCAGGTACTCATCACCGCTACTTAGTAGATCCACCCTGATTACTAAATCCAGCCAATAATGATGCCCGTTATATTGGTTCATTTTTGTAATTCGGATAATCAAACACATTGCCATGATTGATATGGTTAAGCAAAATTTTCTACTTGGTTGCTCAGCTTCTTTATAATTGCTATTTCTACTGGTTTGTAGTCTTACGTAATTTATTGTAAATTATAATGGATGTTGTGGATAACCACTAGCATTATTTCTTCTACAGCTTCTTCGTGATTAGAATAGTTTTAACTAGCGTGATATATTTATCTTTAAGTTGCTATATGGCGAGAAGAAAAAGGATACTTTTACGGGGATGTATTTATATGGTTGTGGAACAAAAGAAATATGCATTAATTCAAGCTAGTCCAAACTATTGTAAAGTTTTTCTAGTGGCTGTTGAATTCAATCTAGCTTAAAAAATAAAATCTTATATACCTATGTCACTAAAGCTATGATCGCATATCTTTCATTATCAACTTATTGAAAAAAGCGTGGCAATACTACAAATGGATCTTGTACTACATCCATTCCTAAAATGCTAAGATTTTATATATCACTGCCACATCATATGATGTTTTCTACTTGTATTTATAAATGTTTTTTCTTCGTTGGCTCAGCGACAATCTCTCTATCTTTCTTTCTAAAAAATTATAAGCACGTACTCTCAAAAAATATGGGGTTCGCAGAAACATTCGGTGAAATTGTAGGATATTCTATATACTTCGTTGTTGGATCTATTTGGCTTGGTAAATAAAAGTAAAGCAACTAGTGTAATTTATCATGTCGGCCAAAAGCAAAAACGAAAAAGGTTACTTTCAGCACACTCACTCTACATATATAATAGCATTCCTTGGAGTAGGGGCATGTGTCTTATCATTTTATGTCTTTACTTTCTGTGCGCAGTTCTCATGTTGGGGAATAGCATTCAATTGGGTATCGGATGTCATAAAAAAACTCAAAGAAGCTGTAATGAGTGGAGTAGCAACTGTTTCTCGTTTACCCAAGGCTGTTGTAAAATCTTGCACAGATAGTTTGCACAGTATTCGAGAAGCTATGTCCTGCAAACGAAACGATGCATCAGACACAGAAATCGCTATGGTAACATCACGCGATAGTTCCGATGAAACCCCACTTCTTCACGAGCGAGAGAGTTATAATGAGGATGATCTTCCTGAAGCAAAAATCGATATTATTATAGACCCACCATCCAGAAATTCTGTTTCTGCCACTACTGATGAATTACCCATGATGACTTGTAATACACTGCCGCCATACTCACAATAGCTTTTTAACTAAAACAATATGTATACGTACAATAACAATAATGGGGCTTACAAAGTAATTATACATACATGATATCAACGTTTCCCTTGTAGAACAAACTCAACAGTATTTACACACAACTTTATATATATGACATATCAACATCCTTTTTTTTGTATGAATTGACATTATTTTTTAATCCACTAAATTTTTTTCTATTCTTTTAAAATGTCTCTACAATCTTTTTAACGATGGCATTAGCTGTTTCTTCTATTGAATATTTATCTGTATCTACTGCAAGTACGTTTTGTACAACTTCATGTTCAATTTCTGAACGATCTTCTCCCAAAAACAAATGCTTGTTACACTTTATATATTCAGGCCATACAATGTTATCAAAATATCCTGGTGGATCAGTCCAATACCCTAAAATAAATAGGCATTCCATTAATTAAACCAGTAACTTATCTATACTTGTATATATATAACATTGTATTCCTCTATTATCATCATTTTCCATGTTGTAAATCAGCCGTATATGTATTACCTTCTGTAGTAACATAACCTTGACGACTCTCTCTCCGATTCTTTAATGTCTCATAAGAGGCATGAATAAATACTTTGCAATCCAGACGTGCACAAATATCTTGATCCCAATAAAGCATAAATCCATCCACAATTACAAATAATATATCATCCTGTTTCAAAGGAGCAATGGTGTCTTTAAGACGGTCTAGAGCCTCAGCGGAAAGTGATGTTGATCCGTCGTGTGTGTTATTGGCTTCGTTTGATTGATACTTTTCAGGTAACTGCTTATTATCAAGTACGTATTGAATCGTCTTATCTAGTTGAGAGAAATCAATAGCTTCAGGACAATCCCAATTGGCAAGTTGTGTTTTAGGATCTATAGGTATTTCGCTATCAAGCTTTTTATTTATGACAACAGAAGCAAAAAAAAAAACCGTAAGCATAACATTTTTTTTTTGTTGTTGGGGAACTTTTAATTTTTTACCTACTTTGAAAAAATCATCTTGATAAATTACAACTGAATGTTTCAATAATTGTCTAAGAATTCGTGTTACGGTCTACAGTGTATGGAAAGGCATTAGTAGTAATAATAGTTTTAGAAAAGCGTATATTGGTTATACACGAGTTGTTCGTTTCTTGTCCTGTAAAACCTACAGTTTTACCGCTACAACTTGCTCCACTATATAATCCGCGTATTTGAACAAATTAAGTATATGTCTAGAAGAAGCCAGTATCCTTTTTTTTTCATAATTTTAAAAATAAATTTTAATCTTTACCTTATACCAATGGTGCAAACTTTCATATTTTCTTTCAAAAGGAAAGTTTCTTTGTCCAATAAATTATACAAAGGTTTAAATAAGATGGGCATTTTAAAATCCGAACTATATACCTGGACTTTTTTTTTCGCTTTTTTACTCTTTTTGCAACAAACAAAGAAATAACTCTGCCATGCGAAGGCTATGGATTAGTACACCTACTCGAAGCAACACTGGGTTTTGTCAATGCAATCAATTAGCAATACCACGAATACCTCGCATCGATATACGATCGCAACGATACACCATGGCTGCAGCTACCATGGCTTGTGAAAATAATAATAAAAATAACAACACAATGTCCGAGATTACCAATAATACTACTAGTGCTCGACGAAACACAAGTAAACATCGATCCACTAGCACCGACTTTTTAGAATACCTTACAAAAGCCGATCGACCATCAACAGCAGAATATCAACAACAAGAACGGCATCTTTTTCATAATAATAGTAATGACCGATCAGTAACATCAACAATGTCAGCAAAAAAAGACAGGGCGGCAGCACTATCCGACTTTTATCGTTCTTTAGCAACACAAGACATCGACTCCATTTGGCCGAAATATAGTTACCTTTATCATCACCAATATCACAAGAACTTGACGCGTCGCAATTTTCGACAGTTGTTTTTGAGCGCTATTCGATCAAGATCGACACAACGTAACTTACAGCGATTATTAGTTCTGATTGATGATATGAAGGAACGAGGAATGCAATTGAAATGCAACGAATATGATGCATTGATGCATTGGATCGGAGGACGTACTGTACCTGTAAAAAAGTCACATCATTTAACGGAGGCGCTGGCGCTCTTTGATGAAATGCAACAACAGACCATCCAGCCATCTCTAGTGACATATAATACTTTGATTCACATTGCATCACAAGTATCTGATATACGAATGGCACAACGATTATACCATGATATGATTGCGCATGATATAAAACCAGATGCTTATACATATGCAACATTATTGTCCAGCATGGGGAAGATGCGAGATGTGGATGGGATGGAACAGATGTTCGAACAATTACAAAAAATGCAACACGTAGCCAACAATACAATTATATGGAATGCAGTATTATCGGGTTATGCGGCGAGTGACAGGATAGATGAAGCCAAGAAAATGTTTGGAGAAATGTATAATTCATTAAAACAAAATAAACGATACAATAATACTGCAAAAGAACAGCAGCAGCAACAGAATGGGGCCGAAGAAGAAAAGGAAAAAGAGAGAAAAGCGCCCGTTGCGGATACCCAAAGCTTTCGGATATACATTGAAGCACTGCTAAGCCAAGGTGAACAAGATACAGCTATTCAAGTTTTAGAAGACATGACAAGGTATGACCTCGAACCGATTGCAGCTATTTATAATCAACTCTTTCGATCGTTTATGAATGAAGAAGCAGTGGAAGAAGACGACAACGGTAGCCATCGAAATAATGATGGCCTGATTTTAGACGAAGAAGCACAAACCAAGTTAAATACGGTCAAGAAACTTCAACAGTCGATGAACGAATTAAATGTACCACCAAACTCGGAAACCATGTATACCCTTGTGTCCGCACTTCTCGACTTGGGTGACACTAACCTGGCATTGGAAACGTTTGTACGACTCAACCGGAATATGTCGAATGACGCTGCTGTCAATAAAGCACGACTTACTTTAAACACTCATGATACGATTGCTTTGCTTACACAACGACGATTTGAACTGGATACAACAAAACCGAATAAACTGGAACCAAATCAAGAGTTGTTGGAAAGATTAGGAAAGATTGTCAAATAATAAAATTAATAAAAAGTTGTCTTGAAAACGGAGGACTTGATAAATAAAGTAAAAAACTATCGGACAAACGGGATCGAATTATTTTTTTTTACTTTGCTGCTAAAAGGGATCATGTATATAACTGCGGACGGAAGCATATGTCCGAAGGATGGGTGAATGGTGGTGATGATGTATGAATGGAATTGGCAACACAAAAAAAAAAAAACTTGCCAAAATTTGAGTCTCAACGCATCAACAAGGATATAAAAAAACGCGCTTTTATTCAGTAGTTTTTGACCTTCTCTTTTCTCTTTTCCAACTTTTACTCTTTTTTATAACCCCCCTTCTATTATTTTCACATATAAAGTATAGACTATAATGGCTGATAACGGTTTTCCAATTGGTTATTTTTATATCATCTCAAAGATGAATGGTCTTGTCGTTGACTTGCGTGGCGACCCCGAACATGCTGAGGTATTATAGTAGCTTCCTATCTAACTCTTTCCCTTCTTTTTCAAAGTATATATCCGGCTTAACTAAAAATACATTTAAACAATTAACTAGCCCGGAACCAAGATTGTAATGGCACAAAAAAAGCCAGAGTCACCCGAACGTGATAGCCAACTTTGGATTCATCAAGATGGTATATATAATTAATGCTGAGCAAAACAAACGAATAGGTACAAAAATATTGTTTTTGAAAAACTGACAAAAATTCTCGATATAATGTATAGGTTTTTTGACCAACAAGGCAACAGGTTTAGTTCTTGATATCAATCCTGCCGTGAGCTTTATTGGTAAGTTCGAAGTTTTTTTTTTCTTTAGAAGAAAAGAGGCCGACCAAAAATGGATATCATTTTTCTTATGGCGTTACTATGGTTACGTCTTCTGTTGTACCAACTCTTTATTCTTTGAGTTTTTTTTTTTTTTTTTTGTTTCTGTTCACAATGAGGATGCTAATTGTCATTTCAAACATTACATAGCTATTTTTACAAAGGAAAAGCGCATGTACTTGGATGGAATGAAGACGGCTGAAAATGTAAGTAGTAATTTTCCATTTTTCTCTTCTTTGCTGGCACAGGTGAAGGGGGGGAGGGGGAGAGAGTGAATTCAAAGGTTAAAAGGAACTTCTTCAACGTTCCACAATTGAACCCTTCTATTTGTGTCACATGCACCTGGCTAAAAACGTAACTTGTTTTTTTTTTGTTAACAGGCCAATGATCAACGTTTTGGATATGATGTTGATCCTGGTTTTATCTATCAACTTTCTAACTCTAAAAATGTTTTGGATATTCATCATGAATTATCTGAAGTGGATGCTCGGCTTATGATTTATAAGCGTAAAGAATATCCAACCCATGATGGCAAGGAAACAGTAAAGAATCAATTATGGGAACTTGAATTGAGTGATCCCCCTCGTGCTGTTGATTCTGATGATGAGGTAGATAATAATAATAATGGTAATATTATGTTTAATGGTGACAGCAATGGATGCTGACTACAGATTTGATGATAATGTGTAGGACGAAGATGATAGTAAGCGTGTACGTATCAAGGCTTGGTTCGGTAACTGGAAGGCACATGGTTCTCGTAAGAAAGATATTCTTAGCGAAAAAGATTTGTGTGAAGCACATAAAAAGGTCTATGAAGATGAAGAGAAAAAGAAAAAGTCTACTTTGAGGTTCGTATAAATGGCACATCTTTTTTTTTTTTAAAAAAAAAATTCAAAACTAAATTACAAGTAATAACACCTGACCCTTTTTTTTTCTTGCTGTCTGAAATATATAGTTATGAATTGATTGCTGGTGCTGTAGCTGTCCAAGCTGTCAGAATGTGGGAAGAAAAACAAGAAGAAGACGGCAAGGACGCTGATAGTAGTGCCTCAAAGAAATTGATTGCCGGTTTTGCAGCCTCTGAGGTATCTATAAAGCGTTCTTATATTATAGCACAACACTATTTTTATTTTTATTAGCATACTAACAAGCCATGGCTTCTTTTCTTTATATTTTTTAGTTGGTTAAACTTCTTGCTGCACGTGGTGAAGATGGTGGAGACGAAGATAGAAAGAAACGTCTTTTGACAAAGATGGCTATTGTCGCAGCTACCAATTACTTTGAAAATCGTCATGATTCCTCTTAGAAAAAATAGTCTTTTCTTTTTGATATCTTGTACTACACTTCAAAACTCTGTGACAACATGTGATTTAACTTATTGAACAAGATTCCATCTGTACATTTTGATATTCCCCAATTCCTTTTTATATATTCATACACTACTGTAATAAAGATACAAATACTACGAGTTTGATTTCATAATATTTGATTACATTTTATGATAATGACAATGTTTTTACAACTCTGTTACTATAATACATACTTGGTTAGTCTAAGCGTACATATTTTTTAACTGGAATAATACAAGTCCATTTATGCGTCGATGAAGGAAACAATGTTATTTTTCTTGCTACACTGGCCTTATAGATACTTAATTTATTTCCAGTAATAATAATACCATGAAATTATAGTATGCGATAAATGTATACATGGATGATGTCATACTAACATAGGAGTGGAACTTGAAAAGATATTATGTCTCCAAATACGTACGTAACGTCGATGGTATTTACAGTACGGTATAATACAAATCTTTTTTTTTGTACATAGTGGCTTGCACACTTCTTGTACAGCAAGAAAGTGATTAGATACCATAGGAGGTACCGGTTAACTAGTCTTTTATAATGGAAAATATAAGTTTTAAATAGTTATATTTATTACTAAATAACAAGGTACCTAATGCCCGAGCTACATAATACTAAATAGATCACAAAAACACAATTTAGTTGCAATCAGGTGATGCACCACATATCCGGACAAGTTCTTTTTTTCCCGGAAAAAACAGATTTTACACGTTTCTTTGATTGAATACAAAAAATATTTTATTTGAGTTGCTAGAATATACATATAATTGAAAAGAGGAATCAACGGTCAAATGGTCATAAATTGCATTCCATAGTGTTGTTCATCTTTGTGAGTTTTCTAAATAATGCAAATGAATTAAATCACCACTAGTTGAACTCCCAAAAGGGAAAAAATTGCTCATAATGCAAAACGGATATATCATAGCAACCAATGAGATCATTTAGTATGACGTATTGTTTTCAATCAACGCTATTTTATATACATATATATATATATATTTTTGTGCAAACAAACAAAAAAAATTCTCGTCCACGTCTTCTAAAAATCTGGTAGATCAATTCAAAACAATGGATAAGAAATATTATTCAAGTATTAATACGTAAATGCATTCTTATTTTTATTTATCTTTGTTGTAAAGGAAAAAATATTTGTTTTATTGAACGGTCCCGTAATAATAAAATTTATAATAAAGAATGCCTTGTACAATTATGTTGGAGCCAAGTTTTAATGGTTACAGCTAAAAAAAAACGACATTGATAGCAGGTGCAAATGAAAGCCGTCGACTCAGTTTAAATTATAAGTAGAGGTGTATACAACGTGTAGTCGATTGGTGGCATTTTAACGTGATGAGAAAAGCTATTTTCATTTTACTGTCCGCATGTGCATAAAGATAAATGAAAGTTACGTGCAGGGGCCATGATCCATGAAGCGCAGTAACGATATAATTATCCATAAGCTTATCGGAGCACTGTAATAACTAGTGGTTATTGTTTTTTTTTAAAAAAAAAAATCAACCTCGGAATAAGCTGTGAACCTGTATCCTTTTTTTTTTGTTTTTTTTTTTTGACAATTCATCATCTGAAAGAAATCACTATGTCAACAGAAAAGAGAAAATGACAGGCATGAGGATATTAAAAAAATCTAAATCTGAAACGACCATGGTTGCCACGCAACACACAACACCCCCTGCCCCTTTAGCATCAAAGGGAAGTTCCAGGGCCGAAGCATGAGAGAAAAACGAGATAATGAGGACTGAATGCATCAATTTGAAACAAAAGAAAGCGACGTGATTCGTCATGAAAGTTCCGACTCTCTTTTTTTTTGCAAAAGAGATAAAAAAAAAGGTTGACGTATATATAAAAGTATATAATTCTTTTTCCCACTCTTTTTTTCTTTTCTTTTTTTTTGTTTTAATATTTTTATTTAAATAAAACTATATTATGGTCAAACTCAATATTCTTACTTCTTCTGTTCTCTTGCTTGCTGGTTTTACTAACGCTTTACCTGCTTTCGAAGAACTTTTTGGTGGTTCTGATGCCCAGTTGGCTCCTTTGTTTCATGCTCCTGGCGCGGAAATCATTAACGATTCCTACATTGTCGTATTAAAAGACCATGTTGACACAAATGCCGCTCAATCTCATTGCCACTCGGTTGGTAGCTTTGCCAAACGCGGCGAGTCCTTAATCGAATATCTTGATACGGGTGCTATGGAAGGAATTAAATTAACCTATGATACACCTGGCTTGAGAGGTTATGCGGGTAAATTCTCTCTGGAAACTTTGCATCATATTCGTAGCTCTCCCGAGGTAATATATATATATTTATATGTATAATTTTTAATAATATTGTAGCATAAAGTGTACACGTGGAACATAAAGATAAAGTATGTATATTTAGAGTTTCTAATGTACGTACTATAATTAAAATCAGGTGGCCTTTGTTGAAAAAGATTCGATGATGTATGCCTCCGAGATGCAACGTAATGCTCCATGGGGTCTTTCTCGCATTTCCCACCGTACCGAATTGACTTTGCGGACCTTTAACAAATATGAACATGATGAAAATGGCGGTGAAGGTGTCAAGGTATTCGTCATTGATACTGGTATCAATGTTGATCATCGTGATTTCCATGGTCGTGCCAGTTGGGGTGCTACTTTCGCCAAAGATGGTGATAACGATGGCAACGGTCACGGATCCCATTGTGCTGGTACCATTGCTGGTCAACGATTTGGCGTTGCCAAGCAAGCCAATCCCGTTGCCGTGAAGGTATTAAGTGCTCAAGGATCCGGTAGTAACTCGGAGGTTTTGGCCGGTATTAATTGGGCTGTTGAACAACATCAAATTGATGCTGCGGAAGCCAAGAAGAATGGTCGTAAATATAAGGGTGCTGTTGCAAATATGTCACTTGGTGGTGGCAAGTCTCAAGCTTTGGATCGTGCAGTAAATAATGCTGTTGATGAAGGTCTTATCTTTTCCGTTGCTGCAGTAGGTTTTTTTTTCATTCTTTTTTTTTTAATCCTCCTCGTTCATATACTTTTTTCTGTGGGTTACTTTTTTTTTTGGGCGCTCACCATAAAGTTTTCTTTCTTTGTTTGTTTATTAGGGAAATGATAACCGTGACGCATGTAAATACTCTCCCGCTGCGGCTGCTAATGCTATTACTGTCGGTGCCACCAACTTACGTGATGAACGCGCTTACTTTTCAAATTATGGTGAATGTGTTGATGTTTTTGCACCAGGTCAAGATATCATGTCCATCTGGAACACAAGTCCTTATAGCACCAATACTATTTCTGGTAATTATTGATTTATTTGGAGGAAGGGGACCATTTGTTTGGGTCTCATCATTTTGGAAAAACTAATTGTTTTGTTACAATATTTTTTAGGTACATCAATGGCCGCACCTCATGTTGCTGGCTTGGCAGCCTATTTCTTGAGTTTGGATGAACGTGAAAATGTAACACCCAAGATGATCAAGGATAAAATTATTGAACTCGGTACTCGTAATAAGCTCAAGAACATTCCAAATGACGGTACACCTAACTTACTTGTCTTTAATGACTTTAGCGCCTAAATAAGTTATTTTTTCCCCAACTATTGTTTTGATACAATAGAATAAGATTCTATTTAAACCATCCATTTTTCCCCTTTTTTCTTTTACCATTATTCTTTTCTGTGTCTATTTCTTGTATTGTTTTTTTTTTCATCTCTCTTTTTCTCCTTTTGTTATGTATACATTTCAGTTGATAATCTTGCTTACCACATCCGCGTTTCAACTGTTTGTTTTTCTTTTTCTTTTGTTTTTTTTTTCTCTTTCTAACAAATCTTTTATTTTGAACTATATATATAAATTTCTGAAACTTTTATACATAATTATTTTTCCCATAAGTTTCAGCTTTGAAAAAAACAAGGTTATATGATGACTTGGATACGACTTTATCCGAAATGATGGTTAATGATGATTCTGTATTCACGCCCCATGTTTGATCTTGATTACTTTCGGCAATGTATATATAATTATATATAAACCAAAGTATTTAAGATGCATATATGCTTTCTTTAACCTGCTGCTTGCTTATTTCAAAAAACATGATCATTTTACGATTAAAAAATGAATCATGATTCTATGAAAACAACCTTGCACTAAAGCACATCATATATACACACATATACGTATGCAGTCCAAGTATATTATGTATTATGAGATTATTTTTAATGAATACCTACGTATCGAGTTTTAGGCCATGACCAAAATTTCCAGAAATAATGTTACATCGATTCTTTCCACTTGCGCTTTGTTGAAGTTGAACGAGCATACAAACATTTAATCTACTTTCAACCTTTTCAAACGATAATATTCAACTGATTCAGACTTACGTATACTAGTTCATATATAATTTTGATAAAATTTCATTTACTTCCCTTCGTTGGTGTGATGAAGTTTCTGCTTGTAGATTTGCACAGTGAAATGGCAAAATTATTTGATTAAAGTATTACTCTTTTTATTCCATACTTGTTCATATACGTAGTACCATCTATTGAAAAAATACACGTTGGAGATTCAAGAAGGAAACAGTACAAAAGAAATATTAGATATGATCATTGAAGGGTGCGTCCATAATTTGTGTTCCTTTTGTTGATAGTCGTACGCGTAGATAAGTACCTTCACAAGGCAAAGAATGGATGAAAAGATAGAGCATAAGGTAGCTTTATTTACAACAATGGATTATTGTATTAGCCACGTGTAATGAATAATATAAATATTTGACTGCATTGAATTGAAACAAGTCATTGAAATATAGATATATATCCCAAATGCTTCCAATTTTTTTTTTCAATTTGACACGTTTAATATATGTTTCCAGTTTTAAACACCTCGGTGCTTTCGAACCTGATTTTCTCATTCATGATGCTTTTATCTGTCACATTTTAACTTGTTCATGTAACTTTGAAGGTCCTTTGAAGCAATATAAATGATAATGACGAACTGAAGGTAATTTTTCAGCGGTCTTTCCTAATTTGACTTGTTTGTAGATCCTTGTAATACGCCACCGCAGGAATTAATAATAACAATATATAGAACTTGGCAACACTTGTTATAACTTATAATGGAAGAGAGTAGTCTAAATGGAATTAATCCATGGAATGATTTACATTACCCACCGGTAATAGCTAACGAAAACGTAACTTCAAAAGCTATCTTCTATAAATACCCCCATTTACTTTGGGATAGTAACCGAATGTAATGAACTATTAAGTAGCTTTCTATACCAGTAAATGGATGAACATTGTTTACAGCCATATCACAATTAATATAATGAACAAAATAAGTTTCCATAGAATTTAAGTATATAAAAGACATCATCACTGTAAATGCTTAATGCTAAGGCTTGAATTTGACTATTATCATAAATGACTTTCTTTTATTACAATCCCAATTAAACTCTTAGGAATATTAGGATTTACTTATAACTACATATATTTTAACAACTAAAGACTTTTCATTACACCAGTCATAATAAAATACCACTCAAAAAAAAATTGATGCTACTAAACAATAGCTACTTGAAAAAATTGTCAAAAAGGATGTTGAGCATATCAAGAAAAAAAAAACGTTTTTGAAACAATGGGATGCATCAAAAAAGAAATTTTGACAGCTTTTGCTTAGCTGAGATTTTTTTTCAGCGGTAAAAAAAAAAAGGGTGTGACTTGCTAAGCCGTTGAGGAAGCTTTTCTTGAGCGACGAGAAAAATTTTTTTGCTCCCTCTCTTTCTACCCGTCGGTGCTGTACTATGGTCGCTTAGTAAGTTGCCATGTTCAATGGTCTTCATTCGTTAGCAAGTCGTATTCCATATTATCCATTGTGAAAGAATATGAACCATTGTATTGTTTGTAAATCCCAATTTGGTTTTTTACATTTTTTTTTTGCAATGCTTTCTTCCTCTCCTCCCCTTGATCGGCAATCATCGGTGGCACGCTTATATATATATGTATTATACAACTATACGCGCCTATTTATTATACAACTTTTTTTCTATTCTATTTAAAATATTTATTTTTTTTTTTATATTTTTTCTTATTTTGGATTTATGGATATTGCGAATCGATTGCAACGATTGAAGAAACTAAAGAACACAAAAAAAATTTTTTTTGAACAATGATTCGAATTTTTTTTATTAACTTTTAAATTTTTATTTTTTATTATAGCACTGTTCCTACCGTCAAGGACGTCGAAGTCCCCGAGACTCTTTTGAAGAAGCAAAAGGCTGATGCTAAGGCTGATGCTAAGGCTACTGCTGACAAGGCTGCCCTCAAGAAGGCAAGTATTTATATACATATATAATTTTGGTAGAAAGGGAGAACATGATCATAGAATATAGGATTTTACGTCTTTAGTGATGACAATTTTGGGTTCCCACCCATTTGACTAGCGAAGCGATGCTGTCATAAATATACCATCTTTCGGGACTGATATAAAGACGTTTTAAAATACTTATTCTATGATTGTGTGGTTGTGTGAAAATCTTTTTTTTTATATGGTTAAAAATTTTTTTTGCTAACACTGTCATATTTATTAATGAATAATAGGCTAAGATTGTCCGTCGCCGCCAATACGTTAAGCGCGCTGCCAAGCACGCCCGCGAGTACAAGGCCACTGAACAAAAGGAAATTGACCTTAAGCGTCAATCCAAGGCTAATGGCAGCTACTACGTTCCTGCCCAGCCCAAGCTTGCCTTTGTTGTCCGTATCCGCGGTATCAACAACATCGCTCCTAAGCCCCGTAAGGTCTTGCAATTGTTGCGTCTTCTTCAAATCAACAACGGTGTCTTTGTCCGTTTGAACAAGGCTACCCTTGAGATGCTTCAACTCATCCAACCCTATGTCACCTATGGTTACCCCAACTTGAAGACCATCCGTGAACTCGTCTACAAGCGTGGTCACGCCAAGGTCAACAAGCAACGTATTGCTCTCCATGACAATGCCATCATCGAAAAGGCTCTTGGCAAGTACGATATCATCTGTGTTGAAGATTTGATCCACGAAATTGCCACCGTTGGTCCTCACTTCAAGGAAGCCAACAACTTCTTGTGGCCCTTCAAGTTGTCTAACCCCAACAACATGTGGCACACCCGCAAGTTCAACCACTTTATCCAAGTAAGTATTCGGTTTTTGTTTTTTCGAATGTTGTATGAGCTTTAGTGATTGTTTTACTAATAATTATTTTCTTTTTTTTTTAATTTTTAGGGTGGTGACTACGGTAACCGTGAAGCATTCATTAACAACTTGGTTCAATCCATGAACTAAATTAAATAGTTTGTAGTTGTTTTGTTACCGGAACATTTGGCAATAAAACGTGCAGCTCTTTGTTATTCATATTTTTTTTATTTGTGTTTTATTGTTTTATTACTATTACTAGTATGATTGTGTGGGGGGGGGCTGAGCTATAGCAGCTTCTATTCTTTATGTAAAAAGATGGGAGGAATTAAAAGTGATCTTGGATGATTACTGAGAAAGCACTTACCCTATTTTCGATCTAAAGAAAGTTTATTTTTGAGATGTTTATATATTTTGGTATATTAGCAGCAATTTATGCCTGGCTATTCTATTATTTTTAATGAGTGACAACGCGAATTAAGTCAAACAAAAATTTTACAAGTGTTGATTGTTAAAGCAGTCCAATTATGAATATCCCCTTCTGTTTTTCTTTTTTTGGCGTGCATAGGTTTTACATATACTTTTATTATGTACAATATATAGTTCAAATGTTTTTATTTTATATAACTTACGTACTGAACAGTAAATGTATTTTGGAACGTAAATTGGTACTTCACTACCAGGACATAGTATTTACTCTCACGATAATTTAAATTTCTTTGTTAAAGTGATATGAGAAAAATTGTCCTCAAATCTGAGATCCATGCATGAAATAATAATAAAAAAAGGTACATAAACTACTGTTATTTTTTTTAGTTTAACCTTATCAACAGCTAGGTTATTTATTCAATAAGAGATCCATTTTCATCAAAAACATTAAATTTAGTATCATCCACTGTTCCTAAAACTTGTATAAAGCCACCTGCAGTACAGTTGATATAATGTCTTTCTCCATGTGTTATTCCCCGGTTTTTCGAAACAGATATCTATTACATATTATATTAAAAAATCAAAAATAATAATAACAATAGCGATATACGTATATATATAATAATTTACCCAAAATCCAACAGTATTATTTCGTTGTTTATTTAAATTACACGTAAAATTGTCATAAGGACAACATTCTTTTTCATATGGTCGAATATGAGCTTGTTTGAAACGATGACTATGTATACAAAATTAACTGAATAGTTACTAACAAAAGACATTATCACTCTTAATGTTTAGTTATCATAAATACATAATATTGAAATGTTTACCTTTCCTCAATATGATAAGCTACACCATGTATCTGTTTAACAGCCAATTCAACATCACCCTCTATTTCATTATAAATACAAAAAGAAGAGGCGTATTGGGACAAAATGTTAAAGAGAAGAGACAAAAGAACAAAAAACAGGACTAATAATCGACAAGTCATAGTTTTAATATGTTGAGGGCTCAAGTTGATTTATTTAGTGATGATTGAAAGTTTTGTGCATTTTATATACTCAAGGATGTTATTGTTTGTCGATATAAAAAAAAACAATTTTCATTGTTTACATAACCAGCAAACTCATACTAAAGAGAAAAATTAAGGGGGTAATTTGACTTTGATATCAAAGGCAAAAAAAACTTTGTATAACTCGAAATTTTCGAATTCTTTTTATAGGGATTTCTTTTCTTCGAATATAAACAAACGGGGTACCACAACGATCTAGTTTGCTTACATATAGTATTTTCATTGTCTAGTACGTATGCTCTGTGATTTTTTTTTTTTTTGGGGGGGGGGAGGATGATGGATGTTTAAGATGGGGATGCAGGGAATGATATCATAAAGTAGGATGATGAGTACAAAGAAATACTGTAAAGTTTATTGTATGTACAATGCAACAAAAACATCACATAAACCACGTGTTTGAACGAAGTATGATAATAAAGAAATATGACTTTGAAAGATTTATGTTTCTTCTTTTTCATTTTTATATACGTAGTACGTAGCAAGAAAAATGACATCTTTTATTCTTTTTTTTTTATATATATTATTTTGAACTTGAATTATTATAGATTGATAAATTGATTAACCATCAATCTTCATAGTTAAAACAGTAGCTGAATAAGGTTCAAAAGTATATCCAAATTGATTTTGATGTCTGATATGGAAAGTGTTCTTTTTAGGAACAATAGTATCTGGAGACTCAAGAGTGTTTTCATCATTAAGACCACCAGCAATAAAGGTAGCATTACCATAGTTCAACACCTTAAGACCCTTCAAATTAAAATTAACAGGTTGAGGTGCTGGATCAAGATTGATTACCTAGAAGTAAAATGATAAACAAATAATAATTGATGGGTCATTCTTATTATTACTATTATCATGTTACGTAATGAATAATAATTTTCTTTACGTACCTTGACATAGATTTCATTTAATTCCTTGTTGGATCCAGCTACCCAATAAAGAGGATCGAAACCTCCTTCTTCAGCATCAATCTGCAAAATAGTGTCAGAATCTACGTAGATAATAATAATAAAAAAGATGGATTAAACAATGTAACCATTTTCTTTTTTGTTTGGTCCCTTTATTGATATTCACTTACGATGTGTGCTGTACATTTGAAAGATATAATAGAATGGAGCAACAACTACACTGTTTGTATCAAAATGAATCATATCTAATATATAATGTATAATTATACTTAGTTAGTCCTAATAATATGTAAGCATAAATTAACGACGTACATACCAGGATCCCATTGTTCTTGATCAAGACGTTTCATGGCGGGCGCATAGGCAATCATCTTGACAAAATCAGAATTTCTTTCTAAGCCTGTAATAAAGACCCCATCGGCTAAAGCAGCTTGTAAATTGGCAGGGCTAGTACCACAACATCCTGCAGTATTGGTTGCAAACTATTAGGGAAAAAAAGGTCAAAGACAAATTTTAGTACAAATAGCACAAATTATTGCTTTTATGATCATCAATGGATAATTCTAACCTCTACGTATATTGAAATTATAAGAAAGAGTTATATATAAGAGTAAACATGTAGCCAAATGTTTTTGATTAGTTATTCTACTTTATACAAATAACGTACGTACGTACGAATTTACAAAAAGAAAACCGTGAAATGTAATATACTACCTCCAACAAAAATACCAGATCCATTTCCACTACGAGCATAATTATCATAATAATCAAAATTCGAAATCATTTCATCGGTAGTCATCTGGTAATAGTAATATTGTTTATATAGTTAGTATAACATTATATTTATAATATGAAATAAAGAATTCTATTGTTTCTTACATAATAATGATCATCAATCAAATCCCAAGGTCGAGATTTTTGAGCAGCAGTTGAAATAATAGTCTTGTCTGGATATTTTTCATGAATGGCATCATAATAAGCCTTGTAACGATAATCATAGGTAGTACTAAACCAATCTTCATTACCAATTTCAATCATATCAATCTTGAATGGTTCTTCACGACCATGTTCAGCACGAAGCTTTCCAAATTGTGTTGAGGAGTCCCCTAAAAGATATTCTAATTCATCCAAAGCATCTTGTACAAAGGGACCCAGCTCATCTTTAGGAACAGAATCACCTTGAAGACTATATCCCGCATAAAGATCAAGAATAGGTTCCATATCCATATCTAAATAATAATATTAAGTAAATACAATAATAAATACGTAAATGTTAGTGAAAAGAAGAAAAAACAACAATGTATTCTTTCAATGATGGAATTTGTTAGTGGATTTGAAAAAATAAAATTATTACTATACCTTCAATCTAAAATATAAATATCGGAATTATGTATTGATATACGTAATATGGATCAGTTATTATCTGTTAGAAGTTTAATGTTCACACACACACACGTATATATAAATAGTTACCATGTACATGTAATCAAGAAGACCTTGACCGTTTGTGTTCCAATATGTCCAATCACCTAATCTTCCCCGACGTTCTTCCAAAGGACCAATAGTTTCATTCCACTTCCAACGTGTATCAATTGTTTGACCTTCCAAATTATTACCTCCAGGGAACCTATATGATAATTAACATTATTAACATTTACATATATATAAAAGGTCCGACATTGACATTCACTAGAGTTTGCGTTCTGTGTAATCTTAAATCCATTTTTTTTTACTATATTACCTAAAGAATTTAGGTTTCAAATCAACAAGTGTTTCCGCAATATCGGTTCGAAGACCATTCTCACGACCTTTATAAGTCTCACCAAACAAGGAAAATACTTGGAACCAAATAGAATGACCCGCAGCATCTTTTGAATCCACTGAAATCGCAAATACATTATCGATAGAAGATGCTTCGATATCTTTGGGAGATAATGTCACTTCAAACTTTTGAAAATCTTTCGATAAACCATCGATATGAGTGGAAGCAAGAACTCCACCCCCTGTTTTTTCCAAGGTAATATTTAATGGACCCGAATAACCATCGGATTTGGCAAAGAAACTAGCCTTGTAGGATTCATCAGGTTGGACCCGAAGACCCCACCAACCTTTATTTAAGAAACCGGCACGGCCCGATGATGACTCTAATTCTTTAATATCAAGACGTAATGAATTGGTATTGGCATCATTTAAACCGACATCTGTATCCAATGTAATAGACGCTTTGGTTCCTTCTTCAATGATGTTCCAGAATTCAAGATCGGGTTTACCACCAGTATCATTGGCTTGAAAATTCCAATTACGAAGCATTTGACCATAAAGAGCACTATCCCCGCATCGATTAATGTCTTCATACATTAGCTATTATATTATTGTTACGTATATATATTTATTTGTTAGTGTCATATGTTTTTTATATGGACGAGAAATCTGATAAATGGAGGGAGAGAGATAAATATGTCTATAACATACACCATAAAGGATTGGCGAACTTGAGTTACCAGGAACATCATTTCGAATGGTTAATGATAACGCAGAGACCTGCTGCATAAATGTAGAAGATGCTAATAACAAACTAGCTGCAATTGAAAGACTAGGAAGAAACTACATATAAAGGAAGATGAAAAAAAAGTTGTCAGGTATTATTTTTATAATAATTGATCCTGTTTATAAATCTATAAATAATACGAAATATTACAACTACGTACCTTCATATTTTTTTAATAGATAGGTATAGAAAATAAGAAGAAAGAAAATAAGAGAAAAAAAATCTAATCGAATGTAATATAAATTTCATCACAACGACTATATATACTACGATCTTTTTTTTTATGTTCCATCATGCATCATTTTTAAGCTGTTATGTAAGCTCTCTGATATCTTTAAAGTTGTGAACAGTATTACGAAAGCAGTAAAAACTTTGATTAGTTTACCCAAAAATGGAATGGACAGAATAAAATGTAATTATCCTTCGTTTATTCGGGGACGAATAAAACATAATGCATTATTTTACTAACATCAACTGTGTCCATGGGTAATTTTACACTTTATAATTCTGTACAAATGTCATTGACCGGATAATATGTACTTAAGGAGTATTTATTTTGAAAGAAGCGATTGATTGTTTTATACATAGATTTTTCCCCATGTGGAAATCATTCCTGCTTCTTCTTTCTAGTATATCTGTAAAAATTCACAGAAAAATTATTATTACTTTTATTGTGAAACTATGGCTTTAAAAATCACTACGTATGTCAATCAAGATAAATATTTCTTTTCTCTCAACTGTGAACAGTCCAACAAAAACCGTTTGAAACGTGTGTCTTGACATACATAAGATTAATAATAAAATGTAGTAATATGTATAAATAGCCATCTATATTATATTACATAAGTTATACGACTTACGTATTAGAACGAACAAATATGTTATAATTTTGAAGTTATCTAGAATACATAAAAAAAACCAGAAAAGAGGCTACTTTTAGAATAGCGTGTGTGTAATGAAAGAACATTAAAAAGGAGAAGTGAAAGGTTCCTCCTCGTTAAACTTTCTACTCAAATATATTCATTTTATAAAAATAACACAGATAATGTACCTTTCAAATGCATTTTATAATATCTTAGTTGGTAACTTGTATTTAAAGATTGCTTGTATTAATTCTTCTACATAAATGTATATATATTAAGAACAAGGTTCATTATTAATTCTTGTTGTCATAACAACAACGTCAAAATGGGTTTTTGACTTTATTCGGATTATTCAATTTCTCCGGTTAGATGAAGGGGCAATAAACATGTAAAAAATATTCCGAAGTGCGATTATATTTCTTGAATGTTATTATAAATTATATTGACCAATTTCCTTTAATTACGTATTATTATTGATATCTTCGGTCTTTATGAATATATAGGTATGTAAGTAATATTCCATTATCATACGTATTCAATTTATCAAATACTAATAGTCATTCTTTTTTCTATTCCTTTACTCTCGGAAGGAAGGAAAAAAAAAAGAAAACAATCATTCAGTGTAACCTGTGTTTTGAAGAATCTTACTCTCATTATTTTCTTCCGAAATCTTCATATTCAATTTCTCCTTTGTATTATAGAATTTATATACCCATATATCCTCCGAAATATACAGGAGCATATTAATTAAGATTTTCTGTACTATGGAACAAAAACCAACAAACTTGTGGCAAAAAGATATGTAGAATACAAAGTTGAGAAGTAAATTACTTTTGTAGTAGTAAAATAATCCAAGAGTACTCACTTCAATACTTTTATTCCCATTCTATTTATCAACTTATATCCTTAAATTTGTAATTAACAATTGAACATTTATGAGTAAAATGATTAAAAGTTGTTATTGAGAATGTGAAAAGCTTTATTACTACAAAGTAAAGGATATACAAAAAAAAACAACGAGTGTCTTAAAGGTGAATAGTATGTTGTTTTGTTTGAATGTATCATTTACTACTACTGCTGCTACCACTAGCACTAGCACTATTATTATTATCTTCTTGTATCACTGTATTTGATGTTATAGGAGGTTCTTCACCAAACTTTGCTACATATGCAGCATGTTTTACTTCTTCAAGTGCCTATTTGAACTGAGGCATTAAAAAACTTTCTTTTAATTCCGACCTCAACCTATTATATATTTTACCTTATTTATAATATAGTTTTTACAAATAAAACACCAAACAGATAAATCACTGTAACTTAAACAAACTGAATGATCTTTTGTATTTGAAAAATGGTCAAGCATATGTCCATGAACATAACGTGAACAAAGAATAGTAGAACAACTTAAACATTGCCAGTTTTCTTTAAGTTCATTACATTCTTTACAAGGTGTGTCAATGAACACTTCAGAAGAAATATTGGTTGGAATATGTGGACAGGTTGTAATTGGTTTTACTGCGAATCCAACATCTTGACGATTAAATTGTTCTTGAAGTTGTTGTGCAACTTCACTATCTTTTTCCATAATTATAATGTAGTTTGCTCACTTAAAAAAAAAGGTCAAATAAAGGGGGGAGAGGTGTGTCTTTTTCTATTTGATCAAAAAAAAAAAAAATGTATATAAGAGAAAAAAAAAAACTCAGCAGAGGAAGGAGAGGGTGACCACAATCTTTTTCCTCTTTTCAAACCTCACCTTACAAAAAAAAAATAACAACAATATAATATGCAACCATTACAATATTTACGCGATTATACTTGTAATAATAAACCAGTCTTATTAAAAGATGCAGAAGGAAATATAGTTACAAATATTGCTGATGCAATAACTGTATCATTTGATCAAGATTCTTTTCCAAGAGATACACCTACCCATTTTCGAAAAAGTGATTCAACGGATACCTATTATACACTTGACACTTTAATCTTTCTTGTTCAAAACTCTCATCTTGATAATAGTGCTTATTTTAAAGAATGTCGATCACGTAATATTGAACTTGTATCTATTATTGATAAGAAAAAAGTAATGGATTACTTAACTGGTAAAGTTGAAACGCAACCCAACATTATTATTCAAAAAGAAGAAGAAAATGAATTAAAGACAGATTCAAGTATTACTGGTAAATTGTTTTAATGTATAAAAATATAAATATATATATAATAATTTTTTTTTATGAAGTCTAATTAAAATGAATTATTAAATAGGCAAAAGAACAAGAGAAGAAGATATATCAAAAGTGAATGATATAACAACAAATAAACTTAAAAGTAAAAATGATATGGATAATGGAATAATTAAAAAAAAAGTCCGTGTACTTGATGATAAAACAGAACAAGTAGTTAAAAAAGAAAGAACAAGAGAAATTCCAAGTCAAACAAGAACAAGTGTTATGGATGGATCAAAGGTAAAATGGAAGAATAATATCTGGTCACATGATATGAATTATTAACTTATTGGGGGGGGGGCGAAAATAGGATTTTACATATGTTATTGGATTGGTACAACGTGTTATGCATGGAAAAGATGGACGTCTTAATACAGCTCATCCAAAATCATCCAATAAACAAAAATTATCCAGCAAAGGTAAACTGTCAATATTAATTATAATAGAATGAAATATAAAATATTGATACATATTCATATAATTTAGATAAAATACCACTTATTATTGTTCCTGCTGCACCTACTGCAAAATTTACACTATTTAATATTAAACAATTCCTTGAAGAATCAAAGTAAGTTTAATATAATAATATAATAATATAATGATTGACTTATATAACTTATATAATATAATAGTTTTGTTGATGCTCAACAATTACGTGCTCAAGGAATGAAAAAACCAGATCGTGTTACTGTAGAACGAAGGAGACGTGATGGACAACTTGCTGTTTATCATGTTGTAGATTCAGTAGCTAACTTTAAACAATCCGATTGGGATCGTGTATGTTGTGTATTTACTGGTGGTCAAGCATGGCAATTTAAAGGATGGAAATATGAAAAACCTGTTGATTTATTCTCACATGGTAAATCTTATCTTATTTTATTAAAAGAAAGTATTTTTCAAAGTATTCAAATTAAATATATATATTATAGTTAAAGGTGTATATCCAAAATGGAGTGATGAAAAGATCACAGGTCCTGTAGCTGATTGGGCTGTTTCTCCTGTCAATGTAAGTTTATATAATATATATATATATATATATATATATATATACTATGATATAAATGTATATTAAAAACTTCAATTTTTTTTTATTCTAAAATAGATTCATCGACATAAAAGACATCATGATAAAGCATGCGTATCACAATTTTGGGATACTTTGGATAAGTATAATCAAGCTAATAAAAGCTTCTTAAACTATTAAAGAAACAACTAAAATGTGTTTGTTTTTCATTGTTTTTTTTGAGGTAACACAAAGATTATTAAACGCTTTAAAAAATAATAAACTTGTTTAAAATAAATACTTTTTCTCTAAAAAAAACTGGAATAAATACCTTTTTGACTTGACACTAAAAAGTCATTACTATTATTATTATTATGATTATTTAAAGGTACTTTGTTTATGATGAGAAGTAGTAATAATAATCCAATATATTTAGACTATAACTCTGACTTTGAAATTACTACTGTTTCTCTAAGTTAAAAATAGGTTCCTGTTTTTTTTTGGTGTTCAGATTGATTGATTAATTTATTACTTTTACTTTTCTTCCCCCTCTTTACCCAACCCTCCTACTTTCCTTATTATTATTATTATTTTATATCATGAAGTTGTTACCAAATAACCCAAGTCATTCGGGTTATAAAGTAACTGCTGCTATTCTTCTTTTTCTTTCTGTCACTTCACCTATAACATTAGCAGCTAAACCAAAAGATGATCCTTGTGCTGCTATTGCTGGTCAATCTATAGCTAGTTTTACTGAAGCAAAAGCATGTCTTGAACATTTCCCATTTGATCAAACTATTGCTGATCAAACTATTGATACTATTCGAAGTGTTACCAAAGACCTTTATGTATTCAATGTAAATATATATAATATATATAACCTCGTGTTTTGCTCTTTTTTCGCCCCGCAATCTTTTTTTAAATAATTCCATTGACTTTATTTTTATTCTTATAGGAAATCGCTGCTTCACCACCTCGTGTGGATGGATTATCAGTTGTACCTGTTAACATTTCATATGGTCTTGATGTAATCAAACAAGAAAAATGGAAATCAGACCGAGCTTTTCAAGATGCTGTTGCTTTATTACTTGACAAAGTTCAAGATGCTCATTTGGTAAATTAAATAAATATCATTCTTCTTTTCTTGAAAAAAAAAAAAAAAAAAATAGAAGGCTAAACATAAATAATAAATAAAATAGGTTTATGCTCCCTTCTGTTATCGTCAATTTATTTTTTGGCAACCTATTCAACTTAATTCACTTATTCGTAATCGTCGTCTTGTTGTCAATGTTGCTTATGTTAAAAATGATATTTGGCCTGATGCCAAAGAATCATGGACAGGATGTGAAGTAACTCATATTGATGATCGTGAAGCAATTGATATGGTAGTCGATTATGCAGTAAATAATAATGGTGAAAGTAAAGACGTCAATACGTGTTATAATAATATCATGAACACCAAAAGTTACTTCCACGGTTGGGATGATGGTGCGGATGATTTAGGTTATCATCGTTTCTTACCTGCTCAAGAAACCCATGCTTATACATTACGTTGTCCTAAAAAAGGGAGTCAACCTATTGATGAACAATATGATCCACCATTTACTGTCAAGGTACCTTGGGTGGCTCAAGTGCCTCAAGGCTTTAGTGACGCTGATTCTTATTGGCAAAGTTATTGTCAATCGGCTTATCAATCCAATAATAACGGTCCTAACTTTGGAAAAAGAAATGGTGCTGTATGGTCTGAAGAAACTTCCAATGAATTAAAACGTATTCACGAAGGTCAAGCATTTGATCTTTCTCCTTCCTCTTATGCTTCCGGTAATTCCAATGCCGCCGGTGAAGCCAAGGGAGGTCGTTATATGGAATTTATTGAATTAGATAACAAGGTGGGTGTTATTGATATTCAAAGTTTTTCAGTCGATATGCAAGATCGTGGAGAATTTGCTTCCAATTTCACTCAAGGATTGGAAACCTTTGAAAAGAATGGCATTGAAAAAATCATTCTTGACTTGTCTCAAAATGGAGGAGGGGATGCGTGTGCTGGTGAATATATTATCAATTCCTTCTTTGGTTCTACTCCTGACTATCAATCCGATGTGAAATATACACCTTTTATGGAACGTGTCATTCAAAAAGCATATAAAGACAAGGCTACGAAATGGTATGATTATCGATCTGAAGCGGATCCAACAAAGATTAGTGCTGATTGGTATACAAATACTGTTACTTATAAACGCGGAAAAGAAGATGTTAAGTTTTCTCAACCTATTACATTAAGTTGTGATGGTTGGGATTCGGGTGTCCACAAACAATACAAGAATGATCGATGGAAACCCTCTGATTTACTTATTTTATCCGATGGTCGATGTGGTTCTACATGTGCTATTGTTGCTTCTCGTTTACGCCTTTCACATCAAGTCCCTGCTTTAGGTTTTGGTGGTATTCGTGGTAATCGTATGCAATATGCTAGTTTCCCTGGTGGTGAAAGTGAACGATTATCTGGATTTTTAATGGATTTACAAAGTCTTGGTTTGGAAAATGATCCAGAAGCTCCTTTACCTTTCCCAGAACGAGCTGATATGGGTTGGACTTTCCGTGAAATGTATGGTCCCATGGAAAATAAAAAAGGTCAAGGAGATGAACGTCATCTTTTAGAATACAGTGTCAATTATGCTGATTGTAGACTTTATTTTGATGATGATAATGCGGATGATGTACAAGCATTATGGAAACAAGTAGCTAAAATTATTCTTGATGGTGAATGTCCACTTTTGGCCAAAGAGTAATTTTTTATAGTTAAAAAAAGAAACCGGCTCCTCCAATTATTATTCTGTAGTGATTATTTTTTTTATATAAATCCCTCATTTCCTTTACGCTCTCTCTTTCTCTCCCTCTCTCAACCATTCTATTATTTATTTCTACTACTTTTGTCCCTTTTTGTATTTCTTTTGTCGTTATTATTATTATTATTTATCATACCCCATATATACAACTCTTTTCCTTCTAAAGAAAGAAGAGAGAGAAACATACATTCTTTCTCTTTCTTTCTTTATTTTTCCTCTTTGTTCCGATTATTACTATATCAAATATATATAAAAAGAAACCAGAAAAAAACCTAGTATATATATATTTATTAAAGCTATTGAATGATAGAATCACTCATATAAAAGAGTTGGAAAGGGAAAATATACAAGCTTTATCTTTTTTTTAGTAAGGTGATCTTGATCTTCTTCTTCTTCTTCGTCTGTCATTAGGTGACGATGAGGGTGATCGATGATGACGATTACTTTGAGGAGATCGTGAACGCTGTCGACGTCGTTCTTGTTGACGTGATGATGATGCGGGTGGTGGACTCGATGTATCACGAGGCGATTGAGAACGATTTCGTTTTGTTGATTCAACAGGAACTGGAGATGAGGGTGAAGGGGATCTATTTCTTGATTCTTGTTGACGACGACGACGATGACGATCAATAGGTGAGCGTGATCGATGACTATTATATCTGGATGATGATGAACGACGCAGTGGTGAACGTGATCTTTGTCTATGTTGTCTTGATGAAGATGAGGGCCGATAGGGTGAGCGAGATCTATCACGATAACGACGAGCTGGTGGTGATTCATCATTACGACGACGTTTACGAGGTTGTTCTTTTTCTTCATTGTCAGGAGTAAGTGATCGACGACGATGACGAGATGATGATCGTTCAGTATCTCTATCACGACGTTGACGAGAACGAGATTCATTTTTATCAGTCTCCTCATTTACAGGAGAGGATGATCTGTCACGTCGATGATGGTATCGATGACGACGTAAAGAGTCTTCTTCTTCTTCTTGATCATCTGGAGATACAGATCGATGTCGATGTTTTCTACTTTTCTTCTTTTCAGATTTTTTGTGATGTTTTTTAGATTTCTTTTTCTTTTTTTCTTTGGTGACACTTTCATATTCAAAATCATAATGAGATGAAGATGTTGCTGCTGCGACGGTCGTAGGTATAACAATACCATCTTGATTTTTATTCATGGTTTCCATTGTATTATTAGAATCATTAGGTACTAAACGATGACTGGATCGACCATAACCTAATCCTTTTTCATCATTGATTTTATCCAATTCATCACCTGAATCATCATTTCTTTTAATTGCATGACGAAGTTCTTCTTGAGTCACATTACTTTCTATTTTACGTTTCTTTTTACCACCCCTATTAAGTTATCTTTCGAATGTGAGTAAAAAACCTATTTCTGTTTTAAATACTAAAATAATAATTAATAATAAACTTACAATGCAACAGTCATAGCGTCTGCTTCAGCTTCTTTAATTCGAGCTAATTCTTCTCGTTGTGCTCGTGCTTTAGCATCGTCTTTTTTATCTTTTGCGTACCAAGTTAGATCTTTTCCTAAATTTTTTTTGAAAAGTAAGAATGTTAGTTTTTTTTTTATCCCTAAAATATATATTAGTTAAATTACCTTGTTGCCAACGACCCACTGGAGCCATCAATGAATGTCCAAGATAATATTCTCGATGTTTGTCTTCTTTGACATCATCCCAACTAAACTATCGTACATTTAGAAAATAAAGATTAGAAATTATATATTTGTATATTTATATATATAGAAGAGAAACTTACTTGATCTTTACCACCACGAACACCTATTTTTTTTAAATAAAATAAAAAAGATTTAGCAAAAAGAAATGAATGAATAATAAGATTAAATAAATTAAATTACCTCCTCGACTTGGATGAAACATTATTTTCAAAAAAATATAAAAAGTAGAAAAAGAGATATAAAAAAAAAAATGCAAAAACGACGGGATTTTATATATAATATCTAATACCTGTTTTTTAAACATACGCTACATTTTTTTATTTTTTACACACTCACCTATACAAAAATAATGCCAACAATTGCAGTTCAAACTGCTAATGGAGAAGTAGATCAAAATGATAAAACAATCGATCGTATGAATAGTCCACCTCAACGTACACGACATATTGTTGGATCGAATAATGTAGATAGTTGTCCCATTTGTTGTGAAAGACCTGGATTTCCTCTTGTACCACCACTTAACTTTGCCATGGTGGCTCCTGGTGTTTATCGATCAGGTCATCCTAATCGTCAAAACTTTTCATTTTTAAGAAAATTAGGACTTCGTACTATCATGTAAATAATAAAGAAGAAAGGAGGGGAGGGGTAGTAGACGATTTTTTTTTATAAAAAAAGGTTTATAGATATATATATATATATGTATATGAATCTATCTTACTATTAGGTATTTTGCTATGGAAGATTATCCACCTGAAATGCAACATTTTATTCAACATGAAGGACTTGAAGTATTTCATTATAGAATGGAAGGAAATAAGGAACCATTTATTGAATTAAATCCAGAAGAAATTACAGATGCATTAACAAAATTATTAGATGAAAAAAATCATCCAGTATTGATTCATTGTTTAAAGGGCAAGGTAAAAGAAAAAAAAAAGATTTCGATTACATTAACATGAATAGTAAATGGTTAATATCATATTATTGGGATATATATAGCATCGAATTGGTTGTCTTGTAGGATGTCTTCGTAAGATACAACGATGGTCAATGACTTCTATATTTGATGAATATCGTAAATTTGCAGATACCAAGGTCTTGGCTGATCAAGAGGTAAATAATAATAATAATAATAATAATAATAATAACAGTATATACATAATATTAATTATAATTAAAATCATATCCATTACATATTAGTTTATTGAAACATTTGATCATAAACAAGTTCATTATGATCCAAAATACCAACCAGAATGGCTTTAAAAAGACATTCTTTTTTCTTTTTTTTTTTTTTTATTGTTGTTGTATATACATTCTTTTCAATTATTATTTTTCGTACCACTACCATAATTACCACTACTATTATCACTATTCTTACTACTATTGTTCAATATTGTACAAAAGAAGAAAAAATAAAAAAAAAATTACATAGGCCAATTTATAATAGAAATTATGATGGCTCATCAGGTTTTCTTTCTTCTTGATCAATTTGACTTGCATGATAAATTGAAGATCGACAATCTGGTTTTTGTCCTTCTATGGACAGATCCATCGTTTGACTGTGAAAAGTATCAAAGGATAATGAATTCAAAGTAGTATGAGTTTGTTGTATTTTTTCAGAACCACCCATATTTTCATCATTATATCTATTTGATATGGCTCGACGACGATGACGTAAAAAAACGATACTAAATGCTACTATAACACTACCTATTATCTATATATTATAGTAGTTTCTGATACGTAAGTTGACATATTTATATATACTGTATCTATATAGAAGATTAAAAACCTTACAGCAACTACACCACCACTAATTACTCCAGCAATAACACCAGCACGTACATGTGAATCTTCTAAATTTTGATTTTCATCTATAATTAGTATAATATATTATTAATATTCACTTTATTATATTATCTCAATCAAATTTGGAAACAAATAACATACCTTGACTACTATTACCGCCTGCAGTATTATTTGGTATATTATTAGATTGATTCCCAGTAGGTTCTTGTATTTCATTACTCGTAACAGCTCCATTATTATTATTATTATTATTATTATCGTTATTAATAATAGAAGGTGATAATAAAGATGATGATAGAGACCCTGTCATTGTTGTCGTAGGTGATGCGAATGATAATGAGTCTGATAACGTAGTAGTATCATCTAGTGTTGTAGCTGTCACTAAATTTGATGGACCATTTTTTCCCAACCAAGATAAATCTGGACGATAATCAGAAATCCAAGTCCAGCTGGATGTACTTAATAGATGAATGCTATTCATACCATGTTCATTGTCATTTCCTAAACCAAATCCAATAAACATTACATCTTTATCTACTAAAAGAGCTATTATAATAATAAATAAATAAATGGGAAATATATATATGTATGTAATATGAAGTTGATAAGTGGGAAAGGATGGGCTTACCATAATGATATTTTCGAGGTAAAGGTGGTTCACCATAAATTGAAGGTGCTGACCAACGCATTGTTGCAAGTTCCAAAACAAAAACATCATTTAAAGTTTTAAAATCACGTTCTTCATGTTCTATATAAAAATTAGATTAACACTGATTCACTTTTTTCTTCTTACATATATATATCAATGAAATGGGAAAACAGTTGATTTACCAATACCAGTACTACCACCAAAAATTATAATTGAACTACCATCAGAAGCTAATTATTATTAGTATTATTAATATTATTACATACGAAGGTATTATAATATATATAGTTGAGAATGTAAATAACACTTACTGAGAACAGCCGAATGACCTCCTCTAGGTGCAGGAATATTTCCAGTAGCAGTAATGTTTTGCCATTGATTGGATGCAGCATTGAATATTAGCAATGAATTCATGGAAATTGGATTTAATGAATATTTTCCTAAAGGATCCGTTATGTTACGTGAATAAACAAGACCACCAATAATAATAATATTACCATCAGGTACAAGTGTAGCTGTATGATCTACACGTGGAGAAGGTGGATTTGGAATATCTGGATAACTATATGTCCATGTCTATACAAATAAGATTTTTTTTATTAATATTAATAATAATAATAGTAGGTGTACGTATCACTTACATTTGTATCAATAACAGTCCATCGATTATCATATAAAGCTGTATTACTCCTTAAATCACTATTAAATAAATTATAATTTAGTTTTTTTTACATAAAAACAGTTTTCTTTTTCTTTTCTATCTTACCTTTGACCACCCCAGATCCATATTCGACCTTGATTATCTGAAGTTGCAGAATGTCGTATTCTAAAAAAAAAAAGATATTGTATTTTATATTATTAATCAAAGCTTCACATTTATAGAATGGTACATTACAATAAAGAAATATCTACCTTTGAGCAGGTGATGGACCTAATAGTTGAGGTTTCTTCCATTCATTTCGATACATATCATAAACCCATGTATCATTTACTACTGTTGTTTTTAGTGGATCACTACTACTTTCTTGTCTTTCTTTTTGACCACCGTGAATTAAGAATGTATTTTCATTAGGTAAATTAGCTGCTGCAAAATACCCCAAAGGTTCCATAGGTATATTGTTATTATTAACTACTTGTTCCCATAAAGGTTTATCTGTACTCCAAGAATCATAAAGAGAGAGTCGATACATGGTATGGGTTGATATTTCATCATAATGGTGTTGGTTATTGTTAGTGTAATAATTTCGTTCAATAATTCCACCATAACAATATAAAAAACCTGGTTTATATACACAATCTAGAATAATAATAAATTTACTTTTATGCGTAAAATAGAAAACAGATTAAACGGGTAATATAAAAAAGAAAAAGAAAAAATTACCAGTAGCCCATCGTGGTGATGGAAGTTTTGATAAAGAATTCATATCATTATTTATTTGATAAAAAGTTCTTGTTGTTGTATTTGCAAAAACAAGAGTAGTTGTTGAACCTTGTATTAGAACTAGAATAGTAACAAAAGTTACTGCTTTTAAATAAAATAACATATAAAATAACATATAAAGTACAAGTAAAATAAAAAAGAAAATGAAAAAAAAAAAGAAACCTCCATCAAGAGCCATAACTAAAATTTTTATTTAATATTAAATAATAACCAACCAACTAAGGGTTCAACCTTTAACAACTCTTTTTCTATTATGCCATTTTAACTTTTCTGATATTTCCTGCCGTGTAAAAAAAAATAGCTTGATGATGCAACACTATCAAAGATTAATTTTCCCTTTCTCTTCCCCAATCCCTATCAATTATCATTTAAAGAAAAGAAGATGTTTTTTTTAAAAAAAAACAGTTAGATATATCTTTGTTTTAATAATTAAGTCCTATAGATTTCATAACATATGAATAACATTATCATTCTTTTGTCTGATTATTATTATTATTATGTTTTGATTTTTAAGCCGGTCATAAAACCGAAAATAACAAACAAAATAATAAAGAAAAAAAGTTCTATCCTATTAAAATTTCATCCAATTACAGTACTAAATGATTCATTTCCTCCCACCCTAATAATGTTTTGTTAATATTGTATTATAGATAGAAAAGAGATATCAGGGGAGATATTGCTCAAAAGGATTCATTTCGTGAATATTTAACTTTTGTACATACAATGTGAGTTGTATAAAATATGTACGATAGTAGTAGTAATAATAATAGTATCTACGTAAAAACATAATAAAAAAGACAGAAGAAAGGGGAGCGGTTTTTACCTTGCTCCAAAAATATCAAGTCTAAATATTTGTATCTATGGCCATGGTGATGACGAAGTCCATAAGGTTGATGTGATGTGTGTGTGTGGGGGAGGGGGAGAGAAGAAATCAAAAGCGGGAATGATAGCACACACTCACACACACATCTTCCGACAAATCGGTTTTTGCGGTCTTATAAATGTTCCCACGGGTGCTTCAATCATTTTTTGCTTTTTGAATTGTAAAGCTTTCAATTTCTTTTCCAAATTCCCCCTTTCTTTTTTCACCAACCCCTCTTTTCTTTTCTCTTTTTTAAAGAAGATATATATACATAGACATTAACTTTTGTTTTCTCCTCCATACATAATATATACACACGTATCTCTCTCTCTCTCTTTCTCTCTCCCTTTTATTTTTATTTTTATTACAACATATATATAATGTCAGCTATTTCTAAAGTTGCTCGTCGTTCAATATCCACACGATTCTTTTTACAGGTAAGGACACAATAGGACATACTTTAGGCTTTTTTGCTCTTTTACGTATTAGAAAAAGAATATAAACCTATTTATTATTATTATTTTTAGCAAAAACGCGGTTATGCTGCTAGTGCAACAACTCAACCAAACGATGGTATTCAACAAGGTGTTGCTTATTCACATTTATTAAAACGTGGACCTGAAGATGCTTTACGTAATCCTGAATTGGCTCATATCAGTGCTGTCAATGGTAACCTTTATATATAAAATAATAAAACATACAAACACGAGAGAAAAGAATCTTTAATTTTTCGAAAGCCTGGGAAAAAAGATAATAAAGTAAAAAAAAAAACTTAAAACTCAATTTACCTTTTACATATTTAGGTGAAACAACTAAAATGAATTTATTTCAAGCTGTCAATGATGCTATGTCGATTGCTTTAGCTACTGATGAAAATTCAGGTAAAGAAGAAATAAAAGGCTATATTTTTATATTTATATAAGCAAAAAAAACTAATTTGATGATTTGTATTACCATTGAATTATTAGTTGTATTTGGTGAAGATGTATCATTTGGTGGTGTATTTCGTGCTACGACAGGTCTTGCAGAAAAATTTGGTAAAGATCGAGTATTTAATACTCCATTGACAGAACAAGGTATTGCAGGATTTGCTATTGGTATGGCAGCTGTAGGGCACACTGCGATTGCTGAAATCCAATTTGCCGATTATATATTTCCTGCTTTTGATCAACTTGTCAATGAGGCTGCTAAATATAGATATCGTTCTGGCAATCAATTCAATGTGGGTGGATTAACTGTACGTGCTCCTTGTTCCGCTGTGGGTCACGGTGGTCATTATCATTCTCAAAGTCCTGAAGCTTTTTTTGCTCATTGTCCTGGTTTAAAGGTAAATAACACAGGTTGGATAAAAAGTAATAAATCAGTTTTAATAACTTTCTTCTTTGTTTAGATTGTCAGTCCTCGTAGTCCTATTCAAGCCAAAGGTCTTTTACTTGCCTCTATTCGTGATCGTAATCCTGTCATCTTTTTTGAACCCAAGAATTTGTATCGTGCTGCAGGTATGTTTATAATAATAAAAAGAAAAGGAGAGGGGGGGTGTGGATGGATAATATCGAGAAAAAGAAAAGAAAATCTAATATATATATATGTATGTATATACAGTGGAAGAAGTCCCAGTAGCCGATTATGAATTACCTTTGGGTAAAGCTGAAGTTTTGAAAAAGGGTAAAGATGTTACTATCGTTGGTTATGGTGCTCAAATGTATACCTTAGAAAATGCAGTTCAATTAGCAGAAAAAAAGATGCCTGGTTTGAGTTGTGAATTAATTGATTTGAGAACCATTATGCCTTGGGATGTGGATACAGTAGTAGAATCAGTAAACAAAACGGGACGTTTGGTGATTGCTCACGAAGCACCTAAATCAAGTGGTATGGGTGCTGAAATTTCATCTACTATTATGGAAAGATGCTTTTTAAGATTAGAAGCACCTATTCAACGTGTGTGTGGTTGGGATACACCTTTCCCATTGATTTTTGAAAAGTTTTATATGCCTAGTATGATTCGATGCTTTGATGCTATTAAAACTTCTGTAAACTATTAAATTACATTAAATAAAAACATACTATACACATATAATACTCTATATATGATACCTTTATAAAACCATTCTTTATTATCATTATTTTTGGATGTGGATACTTGTCAATATAAAATTATGTAAATCAATACACGAATTCTTTATATTACTATTATGAAATATTTTATAGGTCATTTGGAAAGGGTGCGGGGATATTTTGAATTGAGGAAATATATTTATATAAAAAAAAAACTTTGAAAAAAAAAATAAAAGGGGAGGGAGGATTAGACTCAATCAAATGCTGTATTTAAATGAATACCTCGATAAACAACATTTCGTCTCGTTTTATAAGATTTTACAAGCATTATATCTTGAACTTCAAATCTTGTTGGAAGATCTTCACTACGACCTCCATTAATACGAACAATCCATTCTTTTATTGGAAATAGCCCAAGATGATCCACCTGTTGAACAATTTCATTTCGAATCGTAATTATTTCAAACCCAAAAGCTTCCAATGCATTGATAATATCTAATTTATCCACATGATGAGGTAAATCCATCAATTTCATAGTAGCTTTTTTTACTACAACTGTTTTTGTTTCAATTTCTTTTGTCGACGTTGAAGATATATCATTATCATCATTCTTCTTCTTGTTCTTCTTGCTCTTTTCTTTTTCCAATAATGATTCTTCTTCTTCTTCATCGTCGGATGATAAAGTACCAATGACTCGATCTTCATCTCGTTGTAGCTTTTTCTTTTCATAAAGTGTTTTTGATTTTGATGATTCTGCAAAAAGTGCTTCTGTTGTATTCTTATCTTGAGGTTCGACAATGGTTTCTATCAATCCAATCGTTTCAACTGGATGTTCTTTTGTTAATGTGGTTACTTTTTTAGATCGAGACGATTCAGATTCTGTAGAATCGATAGTGTTTTTTTCTTCATCGAATTGTTGTTGTTGTTGACTGAGTTTAACGTCGTTCTCTTGAGACGGAGTCATAGATTTTGACTCTGTTTGTTTTTTATGTTTATTATTCATTAATAATTGTTTTCTTTGTTGTATGGGTGTCAAAGGTGAAAATTCAATCGTATCCATATCATCTTCATCTAGTTCTTCTTCTTCAACTTGTGGTGTTTGATCCATTTGTTGTCTTGCATCAAATACAATAGTATGTTCTTGTTGTTGCATGAATTCATCCTCTTCTTCTTCATTCTTATTTTCTGTTAGTGTGGTATCTTTTTCTCCATGAGAAAGAGATATTGATTTATCAGGTTGTGACATTTTAATTTGAACAGGTGTTTCAGATGTTGTTGTTGTTAAACCTTGATGAAATGTAGGATGATGATAATTATCCATAATTTGTTTTACTACATCTTCAGTGGCTTTTAAAGTATTAGTTACATTTTGTAATTGTGAATCATCTGTTTCAAATTGGCGTGATAATAAAGGTATATAATCATTATCATTATAATGATCATCATAACTTATTGTAGGTGTTGGTATAGATTCACAAACAGTTTCCAAATCCACATTAGTACGTAAAAGTCGATGAGCCCGTTGAAATTCATCAATTACACGATGAAATCCTTCTACAGAACAACTTATACTATATAATATATTAATTTCTTTTCACTTATTTATATTCATATAAGAAAAAGTGTACTTACGCAACATTTCTTTCTTTAATAAATGGATCTTCTACAGCTATACTACTTCGTTTTCTCCATCCTGGTAACTTTGGAATGGTCGTTCCCTTACGAATAGATAGGGTTGTTTTATAATCAAAGACAAGACCATAATAAGCAAAAAAACCAACTAAAAGACTTCCCACTGTTTGTCCATTGTGACATCGCCAATAAGTGGGTTGTCCACCTCCTACTTTCTCTTGCTGTTCTTTTTGGGATGGCAAGGGTTGATCATTTGTAAGAACTGTAACACAAGTATGAAATGAAACATCAAAATGTTTTGGTTTGCCACGATAAAGAGATAATTTTGGTTTGGATATTTTAGATCGACATGTCCAATTATCACACACGATATCATCGTTATTATCATTATTATTCAATTTTTGTAAATTGGGAATAACAGGAGGTGAACATGTCATCAAATAAAATAATCCCATCAAGACATAGGTATAACTACTTAATGTAGATCCCGTTGCTATTATCAAAAAGAAAGAGTTAATATATTTATAAATGAAATGAAATGAGGCAGAAGAACTTACAATCATTAATTTTACGCATTCTTGTAAATGTTTTAATAGCATATAAAAAAGGTCGTACACGAGGATCCAATGAAGTATATTCTTTAATTAATTTAGAATTTTCAACACCCATATCATTATGTGTATTAATATCTGCCTTGATTTGTAGAATAGGATCTTCAAATTTACATATAGGAACATTGGCTCTTGGAACAGCTAAAATATTGATCATGCCACCTCGTTTTAATAATCCAGAAAGACAAAACATATTATAATAAGAATTACGTTCACGTTGTTTATGAAACATATCATATACATCCATATTAAAAAGTTGTGAAGGTACAATAATACATAAATCAAGATCAGAATCAATGAAATCAAGTCCAGTAGCTGATGATCTATCATATATTAAGAATATATATATTTAGTTTAATAGGTTTTAATATATATGAGAGAGAGAGAGAGAGAGACAATTACCCAAACATTTCAACGCGTAATTTAATTTTTGGAAATTGACGTCTTAATAAATTGACCACTTTATCTACAAGTCGTTTTCTTTGTTCCATGAAATATCTTGGTGGTACTGAATTCTAATAATAATAATGATTATTATGATGATTATTATTGATGTTTGTAGTAAGGTAAAGTATTGATTAATTTTACCCTATATAATTCTTCAATTTGTATAGAAAGTTTCTCATGTTCACTTGCTGCAAGTGTGCCTGGAATAAAACTATCACTACTTTGTTTAGATCTTCCATACTGAATTTAAAAAAGATAAAAAGAAGTTAATAATTTATTAGAAATACTATATTTATATATTATATATATATTTACCTGATCATGACGATGACCGTAACGTTCAAATTCATCACTTTGAGTAACGACTGATGTAGAATGTAGCTGTGATATAGGAGTAGGTGCTGCTACCATGGATGATTTGATTTGATTTCTTTTCTTTTTCCCTCTTACATCTTCTTCTTTTAAATATCGAGAATCCAATTCAAAAGCGGGTGCAAATAAAGGTGGATAAATGACTAATAAAAGTTCCATTGGACTTGTTGGTAAGATAGATGGAAAAATACCCGCTTTATATTTTTCATCCATTGAATAATGTTGAGCAATAATCAATTCATATCCCCAAGTTTCATATTTCTTGTCTTTATTATTGTTTATCATTGTAGCTTGTTGTTGTCGTCGACCTGGAGCAAACGTTTTAAAATATTTAACAAAATCCCCATATTTTTCTAATGTAGAAAAATAAGTCGTTCGAATGGAATCAGGTGCCACTTGATAAATAGTTGGAACAAGATTATTAAATAAAGTCACTTGAGGCCAAGATGAATGACAACGTTTAGAGTCACTGACAATGGAGTTATCCCATGTTGCTTGTTTACAATATTCTAAAAGGTCGTCTTCTTCATAGTTGGCAGTAATAGGTAAAGTATCATAAAAAAAAGTAGTCATATAGGTATATATATATATATATATATTGAGTTTTTTTTTCTTTATCGTTCGTGTTGCTTTTTGTTATATATAAAAGATAAAGAAAGAAAGTTCTTATGTTTAAAAGCTTATTTTTATTTTTATTTTTTGCTGCCGCTTACGCAGGAAAAATAAGGAGTTAAAGAAAAAGAAAAACGCGTTGACCTTCTCTCTCTCCCCCTCTCCGCGTATTTTATTTTTCTCCTTTTTGAAACGCAGTAAAAAATAATGACAACCACAGTATCACCGATTCGACGATTAGATCAAGCAGTTGTTAATCGTATTGCTGCTGGAGAAGTAAACCATTCTTTTTTATTTATTATTTCTTTTTTCTATTTAAATGAAAATAATATAAATAAGGACCCAAAGAACAACACGTTTTTAATGAGTTTAATATATTATTTCTAGATCATTCAAAGACCTGCTAATGCTTTAAAAGAACTTATTGAAAACTCACTAGACGCTGGATCGACACAAATACAAATTCTTGTTAAAGAAGGAGGGTTAAAACTATTACAAATACAAGATAATGGTCATGGAATACGTGTAAGTTGTATTTTTAATAATTAACATGCATAATATCCTATCTATCTATCTATTGACTTAATATATATATTTATATATATTTGGGGGGTGGGGAAATTAGAAAGAAGATATGGGAATTGTATGTGAACGATTCACAACAAGTAAACTTAAAAAATTTGAAGATTTATCACAAATAGCAACTTATGGATTTCGTGGTGAAGCATTAGCTAGTATATCTCATATTGCTCATGTGACAATCACTACAAAAACGAAGGATGCTCAATGTGCATTTAGGTAAAATGAAATATCATCTTTATATATACAAATATATGCAAAATTTTCTTATTTTTATTATAATAGAGGATCTTATTCAGATGGAAAGTTAGTACCACCAAGACCTGGTGTTAGCGCCGATCCAAAACCTTGTGCAGGAAATGATGGAACACAAATTACTGTAAGTTCAATAACAATGAAAAAAAAAGATTATATAACATGGAATATTGAATTAATTGAAATAGGCAGAAGATTTATTTTATAATGTACCTACAAGAAGAAAAGCATTTAAATCTACAAGTGATGAATATAATCGAATTTTAGATGTTGTGAGTCGATATGCAGTACATAATTCATCTGTCAGTTTTACATGTCGAAAGGTAAATATTTATATAGATGAAATAGATAGAAATTATAAAAATACTTAATAGATTATATTTATATATATAGCAAGGAGCTTCAACAGCGGATATACAAACATCATCCACATCCAATATTACAGATACAATACGTCAAATTCATGGTTCATCTGTTGCCAGTGAATTATTACATATCGAAAAAGAATTTTCATCATTAGAATTTAAAATGAAAGCTTCTTTTTCTAATGCTAATTATCATGTTAAAAAAACAACATTTCTCTTATTCATCAATCGTAAGTGATACATATATGTTACATATAAAAAAAACTTTTTTTTTTTACTCATATCATTATAATATTTGGGTTCTATAGATCGATTAGTTGAAAGTTCAAATATCAAACGATCCATTGAAAATGTATATACATCCTTATTACCAAAAGGTTCCTATCCTTTTGTATACCTTAGTTTAGAAATTAATCCACGAAATGTAGATGTGAATGTTCATCCTACAAAACGAGAGGTATTCTTATGATAATTCATTAGTGTTCATTTTTTTGGTCATAAGAATTATATTATCAAAATACATCAATAATAATAACCATTCCTCCTTTTCTTTTAGGTTCATTTCTTGAATGAAGAAAAAATTATAGATAGTATTGCAAGTACACTGCAGGAACAGTTAGAAGGTGCAAATTTCTCAAGAACATTTTATACACAAGTAAATATCTCTTTTATAAGGGTGTTGGGAGTGATTTTTAGGTAAAATGGATAAAATTTGAATGACATACATGAACGATAATAATAATGATAGACGATATTGCCTGGTGCATCACAAATTGAAGAATCACCTAGTAAGATCCTTTTTTTTTTACTGTTCTCTTTTTTTCATCATTTATGATAAGCAATGTATATATCAAGTTAATAAATTAAGATAATAATGTCTAGATGAGGATAAAGATTCATCCAAAAAAGTACCCGTTTATAATTTGGTACGAACAGATAGTCGTACAACTACATTGGATACATTTGTTCGACGCCCTGATGATGATAATGGGGAAGATGACGTAGTAAGAGAAGAAAGACCTAGTAGTAACAGTGAAGACATGGAAGTGGATCAAGATTCATTGTAAGTATATATTATATTACTTTAGACAAATAAAAGTAGAACATATTTCTCCCTCTCTCTCTATATATATATATTAACATGAATTATGTTCATTAGATCACAACAACCAGTCCGTTCTCAATCAATGAAACCAAGAGTCGATGTACAAATGACAAGTATTATAAATCTTCGTAATGCAGTTAAAAAATCTGAACATCCAGGTAATTTTTTTTTATTTCATTTTATATATAAAGGGTGAGAAAGAAGACTATCTTTTACTATTATCCATCTATTGAAATAAACTAAAAAACTATGATATGAAAAACAAAAATATTCAGGTATTACAAAAGTATTTCGAGATCATACATTTGTTGGATGTGCAGATGATGCTTTGGCTTTGATACAGCATGAACGAGGGTTATATTTAGTGAATTATTCTGTTATTAGGTATATACACAATAATACATCATTCTATCATTGAACGGATGAATAATTAACTTTTATTCTTTTTTTTTTTTAAAAAAAAGTGAAGAACTTTTTTATCAAATCGTTCTTCATGAATTTTGTAATTTCGGAAAATTACAATTAACAACGCCTGTATCTTTATTGGAGTGTATCAAAATTGCATTAGATGTAGAAGAACAACAAGGAACACTTCCTGAACAATTACAACCTAAAGATACTATTGCTCAGGTAAAAAAAAAAAAAGAATGGATGAAAAGCAAAAAAGGAAAGAAACACTAATTATTATGTATAACAGACAATAACAGATGTCATTGTAGCAAGAGCAGATATGCTTGAAGATCATTTTTCTATGGTGGTATCAAAAGATGGATTATTATTAGCATTGCCTATGTTATTAAAAGGATATATACCAACCATGGATAAATTACCATTATTTTTATTACGATTGGGAACAGAGGTATTAAAAAAGATATGGTTTACACGCGATTTTTTTTTAACTAAATATATACTATTCATACTTAGGTGGATTGGGAAAATGAAGAAGGATGTTTTGATAGTTTGGGACGTGAATTAGCTATTTTCTATTGTGCAGAACCACCTGTCGAACCAGTAAATAACACTAATGATGATCCAATGGATGAATCTGTATTACAACAACAACAGCAACGCTATAAACAAGAACATGAAAGATATTTATGGCAAGTTCAACATTTAATTTTTCCTGCTTTAAAATCTCAATTCATTGCACCTAGAAGTGTAGCTAAAGAAGATGCAGGTTATGTAACTCGGTTAGCACGATTAACTGATTTATATAAAATTTTCGAACGTTGTTAAATAATAATAAATAAGTAATACGCGAACCAAAAAAAAAGTGAACAAGTGTGGTTTATAAACATTTTACATTTGTGTTGTCTTTATGTGTATTGAATGAAAACGTAAAGGAGAAGCTTTATTATTATCTTATATATATTAATTTTGCGCTATGAGAAAGATTACTTTGCGTTGTCTGGGGAATAAATTTGCGTTAGTAATTTTGCGCACCGAAGTATGTATGCCCAAGCATTTGTATTTTTCTACTGCCTCACCAGGGAATATATTAAACAATATTTCATTAAAGATGCTCACAAATGAATTCTATATGAGCCATTTTAGAAATAATATAAGTTATAAACACCAAGGAAGTAAATATTCTGACGCAAAAACAGGAACGCAAAATTACTAACCCGAATCTATTCCCCAGACAACGCAAAATTAATTTGGAAAAAACCTGTATGCTATTATCTGTTCTTGATATTCCACGGATAAGCGTGTCGATCAACATTCTTGTGGTTGGATATATCATCATCGTAATGCTCTTGCACCACTGTGGGAAGTACTTTGATTATAAAACCGGTTAGATAATTATCGTTCGTAATGGTGAAAAGCAGTTTTATTTTATTAGCCGAAAAAAAGGGATATTGTTGGTGAATATTTACGCTGTAAAAATATCCATTAGGTATAAATGGGAAAAATGGGGCAAATAAGGCGACAAGGTTATTGAAGGGTAATCTTGATAATTGTACTTTAACCAATTTATGTATATGTTTTTTCACTAGATTTATCTCGCCCAGCTTTAAACGTTGAGTGATGTAGGTAATTGATATTAAAGTCAGGTACTTGAGATCAGCCATTGAAATTAAGAAACTTACTATAGCTACTGTTCTGAAGTATATTGGGCTTGGTCATGATACTCTCTTTATTCTTTAATTTAAGTTGACGGGGCGCAGGGCATCGTTATACGATTTTACTCAGTTTCCTTTTAGAATTGAGTTCGGTTCACGTCTGTATTTTGAATATGATTTTTTATCTCATCTGGGATAAAGAGATAATATTCTTATAATACAACGCTACAACGGCAGCCAAAATAACTTGAGCGACTATGTCCAATTATATCCCCTAGACCTCCAGTGAGAACTAAATGTACCCTTGAGTGAAATGTTTGTCCATACAGTGTCGTTACGTAAGTTACAACCATTCCTTCATCTGGTAATACTATGAGCTCATTATAGATAGGGTGTAACATATTGTTGATATGTTTAGGTTTTTGAGGCTTCGATAAAGTCGCCAAAATAAGTAAATCTTCTTTCTTGTATCTAAATAGTTTCACAATGTTAATGAATATCGTAGAAAAATATATAATTGTAATATATACGTAACATGATAATATATAGCTTATATATATAGCTTTCCTCAAGTGTTAGATTAACTATTACGGCCATATGACAAGGGTAACAATATACGATCGTCTTTTAAAAGCATTAAAACCATCAGAAAACAGTCCCATTGCAATATCGAGTGGACTGATAAACAGGCTTTCATGAATAGATCGATAATAATTTCCATCAAGCACACCTTTGCGAGTTGGTCTATCATCAATCCGTTTCGATCGATATTTCAACATTTCTTGTAATTCTGGAGTTTGGAAGTATGATCCCAGTTGTTTTGAGAATAGAATCATTTGTGTTGTGGCTCGAGAGATCATTTTTCCTGTTCTAGTTTCTTTGTGTCATGGCGCGTTACGATCTGGACAAGTAGCTGATTCATCATCACCAAGGTACAAATGACAACAATTTTCACAAATATCACAGCTATCAGCAGTACGTAACAGGCATTTTGACCTTAATAATTTTTTTGACCGGAACTGGGTAACAAAGGGATTTGCTTTAGCGGTTGAATATAAAAAAAACTAGTAAATCAGGAACACAGGTATATCCGGAAAACCCACGACGAGCAAACGCTATCATGAAAAAAACCGTACCAAATTCAAAATCCATAATAAAGTTGTTGATCCAACCACTCACATCATCAAGTTGATTACAGCCAAGACCTACGTCTTTCGCAATAGTATAGAACTTCAGTTATCACATACCCAGGAATCTCAACTTCAACAGGCACAATCATCATCATCATCATCATCATCATCATCAACTGTATAATTAGAACTAGAGCTATTATTGTTATCAGTATTGATATCATTACTACTACCATCATCGATACCATCATTACGTAGCGTTGCTGCTACTGCTGGCACTGCTCTAAATCCTGCTTTGTGGCTCTTTTACTCCTGACATTGGATCGTCAAAATCTTCATAATTCCAATCATTAGCAGTGTCCAAGTCTTCTTGTTCGAGATAAGACTCTAAATAAATTCAGATAAAAAAAAACTTGTCAAAACAAAATAATGGGAGTGCATCACGGCAAAGAAAAAAATTGAAGGAAAATTCATAGATAATCATATATAATCATATGCAATCATGGAAAGTTATATAAAATTATATTATATTAAATACAAACAACCTAGAATAATAAAAAAGCTTTATTTATTTGATATTGTTACAGTACTACTATCTATATAATATTCCTTACTAGCTATTATATTACTCCTATGTTATAGTTAGTTAGTTTTTTAAAACTTAATATTAATTACTGATTAATTGGCAACTTTCTTTGGTGGTCGACCTCGTCTTTTTTGGGTGCTTGAATATTTGTATGGGATTCAATCGTCGTCGTTGATGTTGTGAACTTGAGAATGGAGAACGCAATTACGAAGAGCTATAGTATAAAAAAGATAATCAGTATATATTTAAAATAACAGTGTCTTTTATTCAATAGATCAAACCAACGAATACTATCTTAAAGAAATTAGTCAATATAGTTAAAAACTAACACTCTAACATCATCACCCGCTCATCAGTCCTTGATATTATACCTTTCATTTTAAGCACATTGTTAATGTCTATCTAGTGACGCTGAACGAATTCAGGATCATCTAGTGAATCGTTTATATTTGTACTATCAATTGACATAGTGTTTTATTAGATAACATAATCAAGTAAGCTTCTTCCATCATAATAAAACTTACCTAATCATCTAGCCGTTTTGTTCGTGCCCTTCAATGCTACTTGGTGACATCAATAAAGTATTAGAATATTCAATACAAGTCATTGACGACGGGGATCTTTGCTGACAAGAATGCTGCAGCGGTTGCACTGTCAACCCATTATTATCTTTGTTATTTCTGTTGCAAAAAACAAAGTTATATATCGCCTAATCAGTCTTCTTTCCAAAAAAAAAACATACTACTTATTTGTTCTGAAGATTTCTTTTGTAATTAAGTTCGTTGTTCCAAATGGTGGACATTATAAAAGAGACTGCCTAACGAGATTACAACGATTGAATGAAATATTTAATTGATGAGTGACTAGGAGGAGTGGAGCTCGTTGTAATATACAACATTTGCATCTCATTTATATGGGTGGAAGTCATTGCAATTCGCTGTGATGCGTCTTTAGTTGACATGTTCATTCTTATCCAACAGAGTAAGTGTTCTGCTAATGAATGACCATAAAAAAGAATATGTGGATGTAAGATGAATGTGCCTATACGAACCTGGTGCTCTTGACAGATCAAATACAGATACTGATGCGGGTGGGTTGATGATAATGTGTAAATAACTGGCGTTTATGGCTGCGTTTATGGCTGCGTTTATGGCTGCGTTTATGGCTGCGTTTATGCCTGCGCTGCGTTTAATTTATGGCTGCGTTTATGCCTGCGTTTATGCCTGCGTTTATGGCCTGCGTTTATGCCTGCGTTTATGCCTGCGTTTATGCCTGCGTTTATGCCTGCGCTGCGTTTAACAGTTACGATAGCATGTGGCCTCTCAACGCAGGCATAAACGCAGGCATAAACGCAGGCATAAACGCAGCCATAACTTTTTTTTTTAAACGCAGCGCAGGCATAAACGCAGCCATAAATGCAGCCATAATTTTTTTTTTTAAACGCAGCGCAGGCATAAACGCAGGCATAAACGCAGCCATAATTTTTTTTTAAAACGCAGCGCAGCCATAAACGCAGGCATAAACGCAGGCATATAATTTAAACGCAGCGCAGGCATAAACGCAGCCATAATTTTTTTTTAAACGCAGCGCAGGCATAAACGCAGGCATAAACGCAGGCATAAACGCAGCCATAAACGCAGGCATAAACGCAGGCTATTTCATACTATCCAAATATCCATTATCCAAATATAAGTATACGAGGCATAATATCAATCCATATCCATAACATCTTTTTTTTCAATAGTTATCCGCATAACTTATAAAGTATATTCTCGAAGAAAAATAAAGTAAAATACTAGTATCAATAGTAAACAAACACATTGTAGTAATATAACGCGGAAGAGGTGTGTGGGTGTATTATAGAATTATTTGCATTAGATTATTGGGGCTGTTAATCATGTTATACCTATCATTACGGTAATAGTAATAAATTATTCTATGGATTGTTTTTTATTTTTGAACAATGGTATTTGGTATTACTTATTACGGGAGCGGTCAAAATATTATTATTGTTATTGTTATGAAATGATATAAGAAATGTTGTAGCATAAATAATGTTAGGAAAAACATGGTGTAAAAGATATAATGAACGGGGACGAGTAATAACACTTTGATATCTTTGAGATTAGATCATTTGAAAAGTATAGATTTTAAAAAAAGTTTTGATGAATCTTGAAGTTAAAAGGAATAATATTAATCACATTTATTGACTTGCTACCCATAAATAAATTAAGAACGCGACATATGTTCGTTTACAAGTAGCCTCATTGAAAAAAAAAATGCACATTACAACTTTGAATCTATGGATCATTGGATTATTGGATAGTCGGAGTGGATGGTACATATATCCATCTGCATCCAAACTTTCGGACGAGATAATAATGCTAGATCCACATATTCTTTTTTACTATTATTAATCGGTACCCTTGGTTTTTTATTTAAAGTCTGTCTCTCCTTTGAAACAGGGTCAGGTTTGACATAATTGTTCGAGGTACATCAAAAAGCTATAAAACAAACCCTGCAAGTAGAATAGAAGAAATGTCATAAGAGAAAGAAGAAGCTAGATAAGGAGATATAGCCTCATGTAGTATTTGGTCTAGGGTAATATGTGTAGTGTGTAAGAAAGTAGGCAGGATGTTTAAAGAAAATTAGGAAGTTTTGCTGATAATCACACTCACAATCACAAATCCTTTTATTATTCTAAACAATTCTTTTTGCGATTGTTTAGACTTGACTCGATTATAAACATTTAATCATTGAATTTCTATTATTACAGTATATCTTGATAAATCGGATATGGTATGTGCTGATGTTTGCGTTTATGTTAACTCCCATTTATATCAATATACTTATGTTCAGGCAGTTTTACTTTGTAAAAGTTGAGATTCAAGCCCAGAAATTGATTGCATCCAAGTAAATAATGAAAAAAAGAAGCATAAAGCACATTGTTACAAACAGAAAACTTGTATTTACTTATGTTCTCTGTCTTTAACTTCATCACTTTGATGTGAGAGCAACCAAAAGTCGTGCCATCCTGGTCGTGCCATCCCCCCATAATTTGACTCCGCTGTCTTCAATCACGCCTTACTATCCTACCGCTTTCAATAGTTACCCATTGACACTTGATATTATGATATATGAGCTTTATAATAATAATTCTTATTTATCAGGTAATACGTAATGAATATCTTTTACTCAAACCCTCTTTACCAATGTAAGTATTACTTTTGGCTAATGGAAGTACATGACACGTATGTTAACTTGACTTATACATTATTACAATTCCAAATATGATTTTTGGGAAATAGTTTATCTTATAGATACACATTTGGTCTTCTTTATCTTTTTTTTTTAATAGTTATTGTACTTATTCTATGGTTTTTTACTACTAACATTTAAATTTTTTCTTTAGTAAAAAGATTTATATAATATAAATGTACACTACTGAACCAAAAAGAAAAGTATTTAAAACGAAACAAAAGCACCGGCTTTTTTAACGTCATTATATGTTGGAAAATATTATCTATGCAAAGGTACAGCTTACACGACAGTGCAGGGTAGTAAGAAAGGATCAATGGCACGACCGCAGGATCGCACGACTTTTAGTACCTCCCCTTTGATGTACGTAGTCAACTTCTGGGCTTGAAATTTCAGCTTTTTATAAGATAAATTAGGTACTCGACATACCTATCTTTACACTTAACTTGCTACTATCTTTTACTCATGCAATACAATAATCAAACTCCCAACAAATTAAAAAATAATTCTTTTCTTATAATATAATATAATATAACATAACAATGTCAACCATCAAGTTTTATACAATAGTATATTATTGTCATCTTTGTAACAGTAATAGTTTTTCTAATGCTCGTAATTTAAGGGATCATTATGAGAATGTTGAAGGTAAGAAAAAGCTCACATTTGAAATGCGACTATATTATATTTATTATAACATATTTAATATTATAGGGATAAAATATCCAAGTACAAGAAGTCGATTATATAACACAAAAACGTAAGTATAAACTATCACTATGACGCTACTATTATATCTAACGCTTCACACTCTAGAAAAAAGTATATTTCTGGCCTTCTCGCTAAATCAAGAGTAAGTATATATATGTTAAACACTTTTATATGTACTTTTTTTCCCTAACATTCTTTTTCCATTTCCATTAATAGCATAATGTAACAGAAAATTTTGGTTGTCCAAGTTGTACCTCTCATTTCAATACCACACTTGAACTTGGAAATCATCTTAATAGGATTCATAGTAAGTATGGAAACAAAATAATAATATAGTAATATAGCATTTCTTTTTAATTCAATAACTTCCATTATTTTTTTTAAAAAAATAGCTGCCAACTCGAGAGCTGAAGTTGATGAATGTTTCAATACCTTAAAACATAATAACAAGTGGATTCTTTCTACAGGAAAAATAGTGGAAGACTCCTTGTATGCTTTTGGGAAATTACAAATTGGCGATCACCCTTCTCAGTCATTAATCTTTGATCTAGGTGACACTGATTCATATATTAAAAATGGCGTTTTCACAGAACAAGAAATTGAAGAAATCAAAGCATACAAAAGCCCAAAACATGTACAGTTACCTGAAGATATCAAAAACTATTCAACTGCCAATCAACTGCCGATATTAGAAAAGCACTTAATGAAAAACAAAGCTGGGAGGAATGTTACAATCGTGAAAAGCACTTCGACTTAGATTGGATAAAGCATTCTGTATACACACTCGTACGGGAATATGAAAACAGTAGTTTGATGAAAGACCACCTAGAGAATTGGTATAACATTCATATTTGGTGCATGATAGACCACATATTTGGTGATGTAGAAGGACTTGAGATAATTAGGTAAGGCCATTCTTATATTATTTTTGCTTATTTTTTGGATTAACCCGGTAAATCGTTTTAGGGGGGAGGGAGTTTCAGTAGCATCCTCGATTAGAAAAAGCCTTAAAAGAACAATCGAAGATGTCAATAACCATGCTCGTAAACCAATGGGTCACAGATTTGATTTCTTAATCCGTGAAACCAACCCGAAAAGTACCAACAGCTTTGAATATGGCGCATCAGAAGTCGATAAAAGCTATAATTCAAATGGAAACAAGATGATCAAGGAAAGAGGGATAAAACTTCCAAAAGTTTTAAAAGATATGTTGGATATACTTGCTAAAGAAAACAAAGGTGGATACAGCAATTTATGCACCGTAGGTGTAGTACATTCAGGTAAAATAAAAAAAAATCTTCATATAGTGTTTATAATGAACTAACACATATTCTGTACTTGTCAATTCATAGGGTTACATATGAAGGTGATTATAGCTGATAGGCCTAAAGGTTACACTACAAGAATCATCGATGGTAAAGCCCTTCAAATACCTGTTGACATTATTAGCTTTGGAGAGAAAGTGTTACCAATACTTGTACAAGTCTATCATTTAAAAGTGTTGGTCAAGAACGTGTTTGAACTTGTGAGAAAGAACGACAAAAAAATTACTGACGATAGCGACTGGCTGGATCATTGTCTTGATAAAACACCAACTAATATAATTCCTGTCACATCTACATCAACTGAAACACAACGTAAATAGCCCTGTGAAATATAATCTTCTTTACCCGCTTATCAGTGTTAATACAACATTATCGAGCCCTCGGAAATCCTATTCCTTAGGTTTGATAAATGGTATTACTGTTAAGGCAGAATATAACTATTAATTACTGCAAATAATACTACTATTACAGTAAATAAAATATGATTGTATCCTGTCTGTATTAGCGCATGAACTATAATTATATATTTACAATCGGTTTCGATCGGTTAGTTTGATGAGGAAAAGTAGTGAATATTATGATAGAGAGAAAGAAAAAGTAGAAAATATATAATAAAGTTCTTGGATATCAAGAAACCTTTTGTTTATAAACGTCGAAATATTAGAGAAAGATATTCTATATAAAAATGCTAATCATTGATATATTTCTATATCCAGCCATATGCCCAACTACTGGTTTTTTCCAAATTATTTGCGCTGGACTAAAGATGACAGTTAACAACTGTTATATAAAAAAAATTGCTACTAAATTTGAGCTCAACTTCTAATAATGAAAACGAATGTCATTCAATTAATTACGCAAGACACCAAAAGGATCTACATAATTTATATAGTAGTTTGCATAAATATACGCATATAGAGATAAATTCTTTTTTTTTTGGTAAATGAATGTTCTGCAATATACTAGTAATTTGAATAAATATAGAAAAGACACAATTGTACAGTATTTTATTAATAATGATAGACTACACATATGCTACTCTTGGAAATAAAACTATAACATTTAATAATTACTAAGCAGAAAAGTATAAAAAAAATGTTTTGTTGACATGACAATGGGGCTATAAGAACTCTCACATCATCCTTTTGTTAGTACGTATGTGAAAACCTTAATACGTATGTATTCTGTTTAAAAAAAATGAGTAAGATATTTACTTCAATGGGATGCACAGATTTCAATAATACATAAAACCTTATGCCAAAAATGAAAATTCTTGAATTTATCAAGTAGTATTGGTAATAATAACAATTTCAATGTACTCATAGACTATATTTATTAATCAGTGAACTTTTATAATATAAAGCTTAGATTATAAACGAGCTTTATGATGATTATCATTAAGAAGATCGTGGTAAAGTACAAAACAGCTTGAATTTATATTCTTCTTCATTAGGTTCCGATATGGATAGTCCATAACACCTATTATCTTACAACCAACTTTTTTTACATAATATAGTAATATTTCGGGTCTTCCGTCAACTAAAGACCATCCAAGTATCGATCGACATCCCATAAATTCACGAGCATAGGCCCATCCCAAGTAACATATCTCATCTCCAATTCCAGATGACTGATACGCTGGTAAAACAGCCAAATAGTGTGCAGTACCTATAGTATACTTGATCCCGTGTTCGTTAGTGTTATCAACATAAGTCGTATCAATCAAACATGCTCTTTGAAATTCGTTTCCCATGAGCTTGATTAACCCTACACCGATTATAGAATCTTGTTTCTCTTTCGGTTTGTGTTTAAAAGCCAATTGCAGTAGAGTTCTCTTTTTGTAGTTCCCAGGGTAGTCAGTAACCGTTTCATGAATAAACTTTTCAATATCTTCAGGAGTGGTTCTGTCCTTATTACAAGCAATAAATGCCTTAACTGTTGTCCATCCATCTAATAAAATATACAAAATTATTTATATAAAAAAGTATTGTTATTAAAAATCTTTTTTTTTTGTTACAACATCGCTTTGTTGTATTTTCCTGTATAGTAGATGAACTCATTTCATATTTTGACATCACTTTTATATTATTCAAGCTACATCAGCTGACTAAAAAAATTTAATACGTAGTAGCTTATAATATAATGTATAAACTTGAAATTTTTTTTATGTTACCTTCAGATAAAAATGAAATATTTACTACATCAGCTATTTCTTGAATACGATTCAGGTCCTTTAAGCAAGCGGGTCGTATATAATAATCATTTTTGAATTGTGTTACTTTTGTATTCGATGACATTTTGTCTCCAAATGGCCAGAATCTTTATATTTCTATACTTTTTTTTTTAGAAAAAAAGATCAAAACAGAGAACTTAAGCTCTTTTTATGTTACCTATAACCAGGCGCTTTCTTTTATGTCTATGCTATGCAATGCAATGTAATGCAAAAGCTTCTGATTACAAGCAAGTACGTAATAACTTTATTTTGAAAATTAATATTGTTAACGCCTTTTTTTTTGCTCTTTTTTGTTTCAAATGTTGCGTATATTAAGTAACTTTTTTGATATGGTACGTATATCCAAAGTGTTTTTTTATTTTCTAAATTTCTTTTTTTGTCCCGTCTGAATCAAATATGTCTCAACAGACGTTGTGTTATGGGAGACAATAAATAACAAATTTTCCAACGTATATTCAAAATGCAGGCGTTTTGATGGCGGTGGAGTGGGGGAGTGGGGGATTGAATTATGTAGAACAAAATACAAAGTAAACACAACAAAGTTCTTGATAGATTTTCTTTTTTTTTTTTCAACTTTCAGGGAATAGGGAAAATGAAAATTTTATGGGAGTATGTAGGAAAGACGTTTCCAAAGTGACAGTACATTCACTTTATTGAAAATTCTGTTGAATGGAATGTTGTGAATTTTTAATCGGATAGTCGATTAACCTGTTTTACGGTTTTTGCTAATGGAAGAAAGAGCAAGTAAAAACACCACACAATTTCATTGCTTTGTTGACCACGTCTTGAGAATTGTAATAGAGCAGATTCATTGCCCCCAACGGAGTCTCCAAAATGAAAGGCTAAATCTAGGAAAAATCCAAATTCAGAGTCAACCATTCTCTAAATGACGGGGGCCTCTGACTGATCTCCAAACTCCCTTCTGTACCTTGAGATAGAAAATTTTGATTTGGGGAGTCCAGTTGGGCAAGCTCTAATATGTTATAGTGTTGCGATATCGATGATTGTTATCTTTGATGAGTAATGTTTAGACCGACGAAATCAACATATTGCAGACTGCACCATGTTGAACGTAAGTGCAACAAAAAAAAGTATACTGAGTGTTTGACAAAAGTCTTCAAGAGGAAAAACGTGTGTGTTTTGATTGTTGTGTTGATTTTACTGGTGCCACGATGGTGATAATGATGATATCATGCCTGATCTAGTATTATTGAGCGATGCTAAAAAGATGTTCAGATTGCAAATTTCACAGACAATTTACCCATATTTTGCTTCATACGTCAAACATGAGAAAGCCTGGGTGGTTTGTTTTGGCTTTGAGGAGATCCCATACATCCGAAGGATTTGCTACGGACACACCATTTTTAATTTTTTTTTGTAACAATCTGATATAATTACGTCGTATCCAGCCATTTATACACTCTACATACAGTTATGGTCGTTATATAACTTAAAATGTTTATAAAACTTATATTAGCAGTTCAACTTTATATAAATAACATTCAATATTTCTTATCTTTTCTCACTATATTGTTACCTACATACACAAGTGGGAGCTGTAGTCCACATGAAGGCAAGACAAACAAGAAATAACGTATACTTTTAACGATATATATGAGGGGCGGTCAAATAAGGGCGATTGGTGTTAATAACACGTATTGTTAGTTTACATCTTGGTCTACGAACTTGTTTGACAACTTTTTAATTTGTGCGGTGTCCGTAAGACCCAAAATAGGGGTGGTGGTGTGTTCGTTGCAATTCCCATATATCCACTGCCTCGACGACACACTCAAAGCATTGAAGGCGGCGAATATAATATTATAGTGTGACTTGAATTACACGATGGGAAGGGACTACACAATTTTTTACTAGGGACTCGTTTAGTATTCTACAGGTTTATTATCGACGGTAATAAATCAGCAAATATTATTATTATTTACCTTTCAGTCCTTTGTTATCATCATCAATCCGATTTTTTTTTTTTTTTTGCAAGTGAGTGCTTTTCGTTTGTCATTTTTATTGGCGAAAAGCGAAAAAAAAGCACGACGCGATAGCTTTCAAGATCAAAATATAGGACGATACCAAAAATAAAAATTTAAAGATATAGGTAGTACAAAAAAATAATATTAGGGAATCAATATATACATTAATGCGCATAAAATGTCTTCTTGACGTTTTGCAAAAAATTAACTGGATTTCTAGTCTTCTTCAACTTTATATAAAATAGTTTTTTTTTCGTGTATTTATTAAAGAAGAAGATTAGTACAGTACGTAATTAAAAAGACGTATACGTTTTTCAAATGTTATTTTGACTTGTTTTGAAGTTAATAATTAGACACTATCAGCATACGTACAAATATTTTTGTTTAATAGAAAATAGAGCCAATGAGCTAAGCTTTTGGTGAAGCATCATTGAAACTTTATGTGTAGAGACATTTATTGTGTTATCGCTACCCTTTCACAACATAACATATAAGCTCCCATATAATATGATCATAATAATTCTGTTGTATCTAAATCACAGCCACAGAAGTTAATGTTATATATAATATTTATATTGAATATGTAATGTATAATAATATATATTTTAATTCTCTTTATTCTAACAAGAAATATGTAAACTGTTATTACAGTACCATTGAAAAGAGAAGTTTATAATTCAACATGAACAGTAATAATGATTAATATTTTAACTCAAGTTTTACTTTCGCGAAAACTCGATTGAAATAAAGACCAAAGTCAAAGCACCCTCCAAATAAGGTGCTCACTTTCTTTACTACGTAATTTTTGAAAAGAAAGAATATAAAGAAACTCTAAACCACGAGGATCGTTTTTGTTCCTATTCTTTTTCAATGTGATAATGGTTGAATAACAGAGAAGATCCTGTAGAAACATATCCAATTCTAGCTTTTTTTTTCAAAATTTGAATTTCCGTAGTAATGACTGGTTTGTTAATTTTGTATATAGAAGAAAGGGAACATGTGACGTTACCAAGTAACAAGTTTGCATGAAACCATAAAGGGGATGATAAAAAAAAAGTGTTCAAGTGATTAAAGAAGTACTAAATCGTCTATAAATGCCAATTCCAAAAATATTTAAACTTCCTGTCACCGACTGTTTCACAAAACAACTCCGAAAAAAGCACAGACCTCGTTAGAATCAAAGAAAAAGATAATTTAAAAGAAAACGCAAAGCAATATCAATGTAAACTAATTTCTAAAAAAATAAATAAATAAAACCAAAATGGTTGGATTGGTTGTTGAGAGGTAGTGTATAAAGAAATATATCAAAAAGTCTTTTAGGCGCGCGGGCGTGACTTATGCTTTTATGGTGCAACTGCATAATTTTTTTTTTATCGGCGGAGGTATAAAGACTTTATGCTAACGTTTAAAAAAGCTTTCACACAAAACTTTACAAAACAATACTACATTTAAAACAAAAGTTAATTAAAAATTAAACCAGATTTCTTTTTTTTCACACTAGTTACTTTTTCTTAAAAAATACTCAAAATGAACAACTCAATTAACTCAATGTAGGAATTAGAGTCATTTTTCAAGATTAACAACCCTTTTATTTATAAACTCTTTTTTTAACACATCCTATTTAGCGACATGTTGTATCAACAACGACAACAACGACAACAACAACAACAAAAGGTTCTTCCCGGCTTTTTGTCTGCTGCTGCTGTTCCTGTAAGTTTACAACATTTCACGAGTGAAATGAAACTTCAAAACAATCATAAACTAATCTTTGTTGCTTTTAATTGTTATACTGTTTTATAATTAGCACGGACCACCAACAGCAAGTTTACCACCACAACCACCAATGACTCAAAAGTAAGTGTTTCGTTTTTATTGAATTTGTTTTAACCTTTTCTTTTTTTTTTGTATAGGCGTTTTTTTTATATATGTAGTTTGTTACGATTTTTATCATCATGTTTTATTTTATTGGTGACAAGAACACTATCATACTATGAAAAAAAAGAAGAATGCTGAGGAGATAAAAAAAAAGGGAACAGCACAACCTATAAAAATGCTGTAGTAGATTTTTTATAGAATACAAAATTATAGTAGGTTATAACTTAAAAAAATAATGAATACATTTTCCAAATGGAAATACTATTGTTTTTTTTATATACTAGTAGTGAAAATAAAATCCCTGCCAGTTCTATTTGGCAGGTTGGCGTAAATAGTTCAGCATGGCTAGTAAAAGAAAAGCAACAAGAAGAGAAGATGAAGGTGTCAGGTAAGTGATTATTTTATAATGAGATTATACATTAATAATTTATTGATAAAAGGATAAATTGGATTTAATTGATCAACTCTGTTTTTTCTTGGTAGATGCTATGCTTGATGCCATGGCCTATAAAGGTCCTTATTATAAGTTGTAATTCTTTTTTTTTATTTATTTTTAGTAATTAATTATATATATATATATATATTAATAAACATGCTTTTTTTCGTTCTTCGTACATTGATTATATAATAATTTATTTCAAAATAAAGGAAAAATGTGTTGGTAGTACACAGTAGTTTGAATATGATAAGGTTTTCAAAAAGCATCATAATATATAATATTCTATCTAAGTAATAATCACCATTACAATTTATAAACGATTGTGATTTGCATCATAAGAATTAAATGTCATTGCGTCTCTTGTTCCTGTAACTGTAATATAACCACCAGCAGGACATCCAACTTCATGTCTATCTCCATGTGTTATTCCTCCATTATTTGATGCAGATATCTATTTGAATTATATTATTAAACGGTTATTATAATTCATGTTATCATTGGTTCAAGATTAATATGTAATTATTTTATAAGATTATTTGAAAACCTTACCCAAAAAGCTACAGGATAGTTTCGATCTTTTTTTTGACTACACATATAATTATCATATGGACAACACTCCTTTGCTCCTGCATAAACATGAGCTTTCTTGAAAATACGACTAATAGATTTTGTGGAGAATATACATATATATACATACATATATATATATATGATTAGTCTGTAGGCTAATTTTATATAATCGAGTATCCTTTATGTTAATATATTTATATTACCCTTCTGAAACACCACGTCCTACACCAGATGTTTGTTGCATAGCTAATTCAGAACTATCAATCATTTTGTTATAAATGCAAAATGAATGAACAAAGTGAGGTAAAATAGTAATAATAAAAAAAGATAAAAGAAGTGAAAAAGACAATGGAGATGTACGATTCATGTTTTGTAGTAGATGAAGTATAACTAAGTGTATTATTGATTTGAGATATAAAGATTAGTTTCGTTGTCGATAAGAACTCTTGCTATATTTATAGTAATTCGTCGAAATAAATATTATCTATTACTGTAAATTTTATTATATATTATTCTTAAGATAATAACATATTACGTATAAAATAAGAGAACAAAGAAACTTGGCATATTTACATCAAAAGTTATGTTCTGTATTGATTGTACATTAGACAACACGTTTTTATTTTATTCGTTTATTGTTTTTTATTTCTTTCAATATTACAAAGCCTCTATTAATTTAAATGTTGATACTATTTATTCAGGAGGTTACCATTACTATTGCTTTCATTGTTTTATCGGTAATGTATATAATTGGACGAGTCGGCCACTCGGATGAAATTCTCGACAAGAAGGACGAACTTGCTTTGAAACCATCCATAAATACCTCAACACAGCATGAAAAATAAGTTCTATATCCGTCTCTTGCATAGTCTAATTACTGTTTCTTCTTTTCTAATCAATGATATATATATATATATATATATCTTATATTGATTCCGTTCTCTTCCGCACTTTCAAACAAACATAACTTTTCTCCCCTTACCTGGAGGTTTTTCAGTCAGTTATCACCATTTTCATGTCTCTTTTAAATATACCTATAATTTTACCCAATTGTACTGCAAGGAAATGATTACATGCCCAACGACTTCTTCAGTCAGTACCTCTTTTATTTAATAAATATATTTTTTAAACTATTCAATTGAACGAATAACAACAACAATCATTGCTATTTTTGAGTCGGGAAGAAACAGAACAGTATAATGAAATATATTTAGATTACAGAAAGAAAAAGTTCTTCGTATTTAGATTATTCAACATCTACTTTTTTTTAGAGTATCGATAATAGTTATTACATTTTAATTTATTAATATAAAAACATTGTGAAATTTGATGATACAACATACAGTTTAAACCTCATACGTATATGCTATAATTATAACAAAGTAAAAGATCATTGATATGTATGACGTTTAACAATTTTACTAAAGAAAAGAAACACATACTAGTAGCTGGATGATATTATTACAAGCTTTTATATTTGCAATTTAAAAAGTACGTAATGCTTTTTTTTTTGAATAACGAAAGAAGCATATACAGATATAATCTGATTCACATTGGTTTAATAATAAAATTATTGATATGTTTGGCTATATATAGTGTTAGTATATTAATAGTTAACTATAATACTAAAGAGTCGAAGAGTTGTATTGAGAATCTCATAATTCAAACATGTATATTTTATATGTTAAAAGAGAAAGACAACTTGTAGCTGAAACTAACCTTAATTTTGACTGGTAATAAAACTATTTAATAAAAAATGTCGATCAATTTTTTTTTGATTATCCCCGATGGGAATGGTCATAAAAAAATCCCTGTTTTAACTTTTTTAAAAAAAAAAAAGAAGATCCTTCTTTTCTTTCTTTTTTAGCTTTTTCTCGAAAATCGATGGGATAAAAAAAAACCAGAAATACATTTTTTTTTTTACTCATGTCATATAATGCTCATACTCGAAGAGTGTTTCGAAAAAAAGGAATATTACCTACTAGTCATTCTAGAAAAGGAGGTAAAATAATCTGCATTATACATATATAAAGTACACAACCTTATTCAAATAATATAAACAATGACAAGGAAAAAAAACGCGCATCTTTAATCATAAATACCTTTTTTTTCTAAAATATGTAAAGCAGTAGAAGAAGGAGAAGGAAATGATAACATTTATAATAATGATAATAGTACTCTGGGTGGATTATCGCGTAAACAATTATCATTGATTGTTCTTGTCGCCCAGAACACGCTTTTAGTACTTATGATGCGATATTCACGTGTGGTACCTCGTAACGATGATCAACCCTTATACATTGCTTCTACTGCTGTTGTCATGGCTGAAATTATTAAATTGATTGTATGTCTTTTTATGTTACGAAGTGAATTATACTCTTGGTCCCAATGTCGATCTGCCCTGATGAAGGACATTATATACAATCCTAATGAAACCATACGACTCATGATCCCATCGGCATTATACGCGATCCAAAACAACTTACTTTACTTGGCACTTAGTAATCTCGAAGCAGCCACTTTTCAAATAACATATCAACTAAAGATCTTATCAACTGCCATCTTTTCCAGTATATTATTAAATCGACGACTGAATCTAACCCAATGGTCAGCTTTAGGATTATTAATGTTAGGTGTGACATTAGTACAAGTTACTACACGTGAAGAAGAACAACAGCAACCATCGGATATGGATACGATCAAATATCAAGAAGAAGAATTGGAACTAAAACAACAACATCATCAAAATCCAATGCTTGGATTAATGGCTGTATTGGCAAGTTGTATTTCTTCTGGATTTGCTGGATGTTATTTTGAACGTATGTTAAAACAATCAAGTACTTCCATGTGGATGAGGAATATTCAATTGGGAATATCTGCATTTATGTTTTCATTTATTGCCATGGTAACAAGTGATTTTCAAACAATTTGGAAAAATGGTGGTGGATTTTTCCAAGGATATACACTAATTACTTGGTTGGTGATCAGTAATCAAGCATTAGGTGGACTTTTGGTAGCAACAGTTGTCAAACATGCGGATAATATTTTAAAGAATTTCGCTACAAGTGTTTCAATTATTTTATCAAGTGTTATTAGTTTTTATTTTTTCGATTTTCAACCTACATTGGTATTTATTTTAGGGACTTTATTAGTAACCGCAGCTACTTTTATTTATGGTAATGCAGATCATAATAAGCGTCATTAACTTATCTTCTACTTGCTTTTTGTTTTTTTAATTAACATGCTTTCTTTTGTACTTTGGTTACCACTCTAATAATCTTAATTATTCTCTTATCCTCTCTCCCCCTTTTATTCAGTTATTACATATAATATCATAATCCTTTTAAATTTTTTCATGGTGATCTAATACATGGAATACAACGATTGGCCCTCTCTTATATTCTTGCCCTAAAATTATCTTCACCCCGTTTTTTTTACCCTCCCTAATTTTTTTTAACTTTCTTTACACATTGTACATATATAATTTGTATTATAATATGATTTCAACACAGGACTTCATTTCCATGTCAGATATTGATTTCTTATGATTTGGGAAATTATAAAAACCACATGATCCCATAAAGATTTGGTTATGCTGCGTATTACTCTCAAAGAGAATTTTGTTTTTAATTTGATCAAAACCACATGACTCAATGTTGTTGCTTTCGTCCCGATATATAATAACTATAGACCATTTGATATGTGCATTTTGCATATTTTATATATCCAAGATTAGCCATTCTGATAGCGCAGCAAAAAAAAGAATACGACATAAACAACAACATAAACAGTCAATTATCGTACACGTACTTTATTCCATTTTAGAAAAATAAATATAAATAAAACTCCGGTTCCGATTAGTTTGAATTGCCCCCCCCTTTTATTTTTGTCTTTATCTTTAATTCTTTTTCGTTTCAACTCCCCCTCTATTTTCATCTAAAATAATAATAACTTATTATTATTAACTTTAAAATATACAATTCTAATATAAACTGTGTAAAGGAATTGAGTAAGAGAAACGGAAAGGAGGTACATAAGGGGGAAAAAAAGGGGGTGGCAAAGAATTTAAAAAGTTTGTTTATAAGACAATTTTGAATGGTGGAGAACGAAAAAAACAAAAGATTTTCTTTATGGAGCATTATCTATAGTCCATATCGAAAAAAAAAGATGCTCGAACACGAAGCGGACTTTATTAATAATTGGGGGAGAGGGGGAGAGGTTGTGCTGCAAAAAAAAAAACTTGTAAACCAGCGCGCGACCCAAAATTTCCATTGCTCCTTCCTTCGCTAGCATAACTCAAAATGGGTACGTTAAAGAAGTGTGTCGATTATGGATTATGGGAAAAAAAAAGAAAAAAATAAATAAATGCATAGATATCCAAGGGGATGGATGATAGTCAAAGATGGATGGATGGATGGTGTCATATGCATATAGTATATATATGTGTGTGTGGGAATTTTTTTTTGCTAACCTATTTGTTTGTTATATATATATTATTATTATAATTATTATAATTACCATGATCATTTTTTATTTTATGAATAGTTGTATGTATTATATATTTTTTTATTTATAGTGCCTCAATTATGAATTCCTAACAACTAATGCTTATTATTATTATTATTATCATTATATAGAACTTTACTGTTGAGGAGATCCGTGGATTGATGGTAATTATTATTATTTCATGACAATTTTTTAAAAATTAAACCGTTAAAAAACTGAAGAGAATGGAATTTCGATAAACTAATACTTTCCCCAATTCTCTTTTTCTTTATGAATGTTATGCTATTACTTCTTATTATTCTTCAAATAGGACAAAGTTACGAACGTCCGTAACATGTCCGTCATTGCTCACGTCGATCACGGCAAGTCTACTTTGACTGACTCTTTGGTCTCCAAGGCCGGTATTATCTCTGCCGGTCGTGCTGGTGAAACCCGTTTCATGGACACCCGTAAGGATGAACAAGAACGTGGTATTACTATCAAGTCCACTGCTATTTCCATGTATTTCGGTATGGAAAACCCTGAAGATATTAAGGAAATCAAGGGTCAAAAGACTGAAGGTATGTTTTCATTATATAGTTTTTTTTTGGTTTTTATGAACAAAGTAAAGAATTTGGAAGTAAGCAAAAGGAAAAAAGAAATTAACAATCCTCTGATTTTATATTATAGGTCCCCATTTCTTGATTAACTTGATCGATTCGCCAGGTCACGTTGATTTCTCTTCTGAAGTTACTGCTGCCCTTCGTGTCACTGATGGTGCTCTCGTTGTCGTCGATTGTATTGAAGGTGTCTGTGTCCAAACCGAAACCGTCTTGCGTCAAGCTTTGGGTGAACGTATCAAGCCTGTTATCGTCATTAACAAGATTGATCGTGCTTTGCTCGAATTGCAATTGGACAAGGAAGAATTGTACAACGTATGTAGTTTTTATTTATTTTAATGAGTTTTATTTTGCTATAAAGCATGGAGAAATCGAATAGGGAAAAAGAAAGAAAAAAAAGGTAGATTTGTAAGCATAAACTAACATGCTTCATTTGGTTTTTTAGGCTTTCTCCCGTACCATTGAATCCGTTAACGTCATCATTGCCACCTACTTCGATGAAGCTCTCGGTGATGTCCAAGTCTACCCCGAAAAGGGTACCGTTGCTTTCGCTTCCGGTTTGCACGGTTGGGGTTTCACTCTTCGTCAATTCGCTGTCCGTTACTCCAAGAAGTTCGGTGTTGACAAGGAAAAGATGATGCAACGTTTGTGGGGTGAAAACTTCTTCAACCCTAAGACCAAGAAGTGGACCACCAAGGATACTGATGCCTCTGGCAAGCAATTGGAACGTGCTTTCAACATGTTCGTCTTGGATCCTATCTACAAGATCTTCGATTCTATCATGAACTTCAAGAAGGAACAAATCCCTACCCTTTTGGAAAAGCTCGAAATTCACTTGAAGAGCGAAGAAAAGGAGTTGGAAGGAAAGCAATTGCTCAAGGTTGTTATGCGTAAGTTCTTGCCCGCTGGTGATGCTCTCTTGGAAATGATCTGTATTCACTTGCCTTCCCCCGTTACTGCTCAAAAGTACCGTGTTGTCAACTTGTACGAAGGTCCCGCTGATGACGAATGTGCTCAAGGTATCCGTGACTGTGACCCCAACGCTCCTTTGATGATGTACGTCTCCAAGATGGTTCCCACCTCCGATAAGGGTCGTTTCTACGCTTTCGGTCGTGTCTTCTCTGGTACCATCCGTGCTGGTCTTAAGGTCCGTATCCAAGGTCCTAACTACACTCCCGGTTCCAAGTCCGATTTGGCTGTCAAGTCTATTCAACGTACCGTTCTTATGATGGGTCGTAACACTGAAGCCATTGATGACTGTCCCGCTGGTAACATTATCGGTTTGGTTGGTGTTGATCAATTCTTGGTCAAGTCTGGTACTATTACCACCTCCGAAACTGCTCACAACATGAAGGTCATGAAGTTCTCTGTCTCTCCTGTCGTGCAAGTTGCCGTTGAAGTCAAGAACGCCAACGATTTGCCCAAGCTTGTTGAAGGTTTGAAGCGTCTCTGTAAGTCTGATCCTTGTGTCTTGACCTACACCTCTGACTCTGGTGAAATGATTGTTGCCGGTGCTGGTGAACTTCATTTGGAAATTATTTTGAAGGATTTGGAAGAAGATCACGCTCAAGTTCCTATCCGCACTGGTGACCCCGTCGTCCAATACCGTGAAACTGTCACTGCTGAATCTTCCATGGACTGTTTGTCCAAGTCCCCCAACAAGCATAACCGTGTCTTCATGCGCGCTATGCCTTTGGATGATGAATTGTCTAACGACATTGAAGCCGCCAAGGTTGGTCCCAAGGACGATTTCAAGGCTCGTGCCCGTGTCTTGGCTGACAAGTACAACTGGGATGTCACTGAAGCCCGTAAGATTTGGTGTTTCGGTCCCGATGCCACCGGTCCTAACCTTGTTGTTGATGTTACCAAGGCTGTCCAATACTTGAACGAAATCAAGGATTCTTGTGTTGCTGCTTTCCAATGGGCTACCAAGGAAGGTCCTCTTGCCGAAGAAAACATGCGTGGTTGTCGTTTCAACATCTTGGATGTCGTTCTTCACGCTGATGCTATCCACAGAGGTGGTGGTCAAATTATCCCCACTTTCCGTCGTGTTGTCTACGCTTCCGTGTTGACTGCTCAACCCGGTATCCAAGAACCCGTCTACTTGGTCGAAATCCAATGTCCCGATTCCGCTCTTGGTGGTATCTACTCTGTTCTTAACCGTCGTCGTGGTATGGTCTTCTCTGAAGAACAACGTCCTGGTACCCCCTTGATGAACATCAAGGCCTACATGCCCGTCAACGAATCATTCGGTTTCACCGCTGATTTGCGTGCCGCTACCGCTGGTCAAGCTTTCCCTCAAGCTGTCTTTGACCATTGGCAAGCCATGACTGGTAACCCCTTGGAAGAAGGTAACAAGGTTTACGATATCATCCGTAACGTCCGTGTCAGAAAGGGTCTTGTTCCAGATATCCCTGGTCTTGACAAGTACTACGATAAGCTTTAAATTATTTTCCCTGTTTCATTTCAACCATAATTTATTTAAAGCAAATTCGTTTATTATATTACTACTCTTTTTTTATCCCTTTCTCACAAGATACAGCCACCATCACCTTAACTTAGAATCTGTGAATATTGCATATTACAACAATGATAAAGTTATTTTCCGTTTTCTCGATTTAAAAACAGATTGTTATTTATGTTTTATTTTATTTTATTTTATTTTACTGTTGGGTTTTTATTTTTCGTGGAAAAAAAAGAAAGGAAACAAATTATAATAGCTGGACTGTTTAAGATGGACGTGGGGTTTCTTTTTTTTTTGGGAAGAAATGAAACTAACTATAATATTTTTCTATCTCTGTTAAATTTAAACGAAGTTATGAGCAGTATGCAAAATTGGTTACGGGTAATCTATACAGAAAATAAAAGGGGCGGGGAACAAATAAGGGTCTGTGTACTTGTTTTTGAAAAGCATCTTATTTTGAAAACTAAATAAACTCGTGGTTACATTTATGCAAAAAAGTTATGTTATATTTGTATAAAGTGATTTTATCTATTGGTAAATAATTGATTATTACATTGACTACCATTGATACTGTTGTTTTTACTATTCACTACTTAATACACTGCCAATATTATATTTCAGGAAAAGTACATATTTTTTTTAAAATAAAAACTCAGTAAGTTTGCTCCTTTTTTTCAACTTTTCATAACGAAATCCCCCCATCCATACTAAATGATTTCTTTTTTCGGATAAATAGTCATAACATAATATATTTGATTGTAGGTCGTTGTATAATTGTAGCCACAAACTGAATTCTCATTTAAGGATGTAAGTCAGTGTTTTTGCCATGAAGGAAGTTACACCTGGCATTTTTTTTATGCATCTTGAGAAACTATATAAACTAGACCTATTTAATACAATGCAACATACTATGTATGACGTATGCGTAAAAATTGTACAGTATTAAGATTGAAGGAGACAGTAATAAAGGCAACAGTAACTCTGGAAACAATTTATTCGGAATGGAGATACGTATATAAATATTCCAATTCTTTTTCCTATCCTTTATTCTCTTTTTATTCCGGATTCAATAACACAAAGAATCCCCCATTTTGTTTCACACTTCATTTATATTGTTTTTCTCTTACACACTCCTCGCATTATTTGTAGTACAACTTATACTTTAACCAATTAAATGTATAGTATAATCAGTAATCATGATGAACAGCATTTCCGCATCATAATTTATATAAACAGTTGGTTCTTTTTTTTTTCTCATCTTGTATCTCTTTTTGTTTATTCTTTTAATTTTATTTTATTCATACATAAAAACGAAACAATCATGAACAGTAAGCATTATATGTCCACCTGTACGAATACGAACCATGTTGTTGCTGAACGACATAATAATACCAACAGAAAAGCAATCAGTGGTAGTACTAGCAAAAACGAGTCTAATATTTTTCAGCGTAAGGAAGAAAAAAGTCAGTTGAATGTACCAAAACATTTATACCCTGAACACACAGAAGAAGAACCATTGAAAGATGCAGATGGATTGGATCCAATGGATGGAAAAAAGGCATGGGTAGTTACATTGGCACTTACAATAGCTGGTATTTTTGTATCTCTACCGACATGCTGGTATATAATCTTTATGATGTTAATGATATGATAACAGATATCGAGATTATTAATCATTATTGACATTCTCACGAATACGTACATTATTTTTTATTTTTATTTTTTAAAAAAGGGGTATGAACCTTTCAACTTTTTTTTTTGTGCCCCGTACGTATTGGAATCCTGATAAATATTAATTCATCCTATTAAATTTTGGTAGGTGTAATGCAGGATTTTTATCTTCGAAACCAAACATTTACAGGTGAACGTGTTGAAATTCAATTGACATTTGCTGGAATGTTATTTCGAGTTTCAGCTACAGTTTTCATGTTTGTTGGGACAACTGTATATCCATTTGTTGGTTTACGGGTATTGCTCTTATCTGGAATATTTTTAACAACCATTGGATTGATAACTGCTGGTTTTGCAACATCAGTAAGAATATATACATCTATTCTATTAAATCATATGCAGATATCTTTTCTTCATCAATTATGTATAATAATACGTAATATATAACTATTTTACGTATTATGTTTTTTTTTCCTCACTAGATATGGCATTTGTATTTGTCACTTAGTATATGCTGTGGCATAGGTCTGGCTATTCTTTGTGTGGTAAGTTATGTTTGGAGAATGGGAAAAAGTATAATAGTCGTTATGGAAAGACAATTTATATACTATGCAATGATTACAACAGATAAAATGGTTTTTTTTTTCGTTTTTGTCTGATGATGTACGTATATAAATTGTATAATTAACAAAAAAATAAAAAGATTGCACTACTAGTGTTACCAGGATGGTTCTCCAAACGTCTTTCAACTGCTATTGGTGTTCATCATGCAGCTTTTCGTATAACAAGTATTGTATTTCCATTTTTGATGGTTCGAATAAATAATACTTTGGGAGTTAAATGGTAAGTAGAATTTACTATATATGTATGGATTACATGGTTATTTTATATATCGCGAGAATTCTACAGATCGTTATGTACCTTATAACGTGACGGTAATGATTAATAGATATTGATTTTATTCGTTAACTATGAATAATAACAACTACGTATTATAATGATTATTGTTTTAGGACATACGGTATACTCGGTATTATTGGATTTGTTTCTACTATTATTACGTTTCCATTTATCAAAGAACGAGACCCCGGCGATCGTATCAAAAAATTAGAACGAGTAAGAAATGAGGGTATTGTTGATTGGAATATTCTTAAAAATGTCAACATGTTACTTTGGATCTTTGTTGGTCCAATTCAGTTAATTGCCGGATATATCTCATTTATTTTTATTCCATGTAAATTATAATTTTATTTATGAAGTCATTAGTATATTGAAAGTTGTTTTTTTTATTCATTACGTATTGTTTTTAATTTGCAAAATTATTAATCATTCCTCATAATATTTATATAAAAATATAGCATATGCAACGTATATCGGTCTTAGTGATGTTGATGGGGCAGCAGTTATTGCAATTCTATCAAGTGTTGGATTTGTTACCACAGTAGTATCTGGGTAAGTAAAAAAAGAGATTAAAGTAGTATATATATAGACTTCTGGTTGTATCTTCATCATCTAACCAAAATATTAAAAACAAATACGTGTGAAATATAGGATTTTAGCTGATAAGTTTGGAAACATCAATATATTTATTATATCCATGGTAATAGCTTCGATTTCCATATTCGCTATTTGGATGTTTGCATACTCTTTCACTACATTAGTTTTGTTTGCTATTGTAAATGGAGCAGTTAATGGAATATATTATATCGTTTGTAAGTTTATTCTTTTTTTTTTTATTTTATTTCTAGCAATGGACCCGACAAGTGTATTGTAAGATGCTCACATACTTTGGAATGTTAAATTCAAAACTTTGTATCTATACTTGATACGTATATAGCTGCGCCAGTTACATTTTGTATAATTGGAGCTGATAAGTACCCTTCAGCATTAGGATTAAAAATGGTTCCCTTTTTACTTGCTTTAGCGGGACCAACAATTGCCAATTATTTAGATTCAAGTAATTCACACGAACCATTTTTATATGTAAAAATGATGGCCGGAGCGGGGTTTGTTATATCTGCATTACTTTCGTTGATACTAAAATTTAGAATGGAGAAAAATCCATTTGCCAAAGTTTAATTAATAATCACACATATATACTGTATGTAGATATCTTTTTTGACAACCAATTTTTTTTTTTTTTTGATCTTATAAATAATGCACGTAAAGTAATTTTATAATAAAATTTTTAACGGCTGTCCTTTTGCCATAATTTAAACCTGAAATGTTTTACACCAATCCCCCTGTTTATCTGTATAACAAAATAGTGTTGTAGCACCGCGGGAAGATACAATTACATATCTTTTTCTCTTTTGCTAGAAAGAACTTTACGTAAGATATTAACTAACGTGTGTTCGTATAGTTAATAAGGTGGTGTTCATACTGTCTCTTTGATATCTACTACAAAGTATAAAAATTAGCTTCACAACAAAACTCCTTTTTTTTGAATGGTATCTGCACATATATCTAAAGATTTATACATGTATTCCATCCCTGTCATGACCAACATATTGTTGCTATGAGACCTATAAACATAAAGTGGTATAGTTATTGTGCACAATACGCTTTTAGCTTCATGTAGAAGGAACTTGAGGCTAAGTAGAAGTGTCAAGAGGAGAAGGCCCCAGCACGGTGTCATAACTTTTTATTTACATAAGGTAGAACATAGTGTAACTTGATAAAAACTGGGTTTTATGACAGTAACGACTTATCGCGAAGAGTTAATATTATTATTCTTCGCTGTTGGTATTTATGAAACAAAAGAATTGGCGTGGGAAACGCGTGATAATAAAGAGCAAGGTAGACTAGAATTAACTCTATTTATTTACTACTCTAAATTGGCAATGTGTTACTGCGTACACAAATCAAGAAGGCGTTTTAATGATTAAATGGGGAATAAAAGGTTATATTGCGTTATTTAAAAACAAAGAGGCCGCATAATTACTGAACATGCTTTGTGATCAAAATTTTATATGCCATTGTTATAGTAAGGTGATCTTGTAATACCGATGGCGTTTTATTTTATTTTATTTTTTTGTTCTTAAAAAAACATAGAAACGTAATGAGCGGACCTTTGATGTTGTAAATCAATGGAACATATATATTTTTTTACTGATCAAGCAGACCTGTTAGTAATTTTATTTTTACCAGAACAACATGATACGTACTAAAAAAAAAGCAGTAGCCAGAGCTTTACGTATAATCTATTAAAGTACGTGGTAGTCAGATGTATGCTCAAGAGATGTAGAGAACAAGCATACTAAACGTTACAAAGAATCTATATTTTCATCTCAAATCAGGTCATACTAAACAAGAACTCTTTTCAATTAACATCTCTTTCGTAGTCGATGATGGTGAGATGATGGCTGTAAAAGTAATAAATAAAGATATAGGTACTTCATCAATACAGTGATCTATAGTAACATGACTCGATTTTCATCTACAAAATAACTTATTGCCTAAAGATAATCCGTAATACTTTATTTGAAATATTTAACATAAAGATCACAATCTATTTAATTTTCAATTATGCTTGAAACTATAAGTCCATCTACAACTACGTAATGACGAATATTATAGTGGAGAAGAATGTATAAAAAAGAGCTGCATAAGATACTGCTTTATAAAGTCTGTATATAGAGAATGGAAAAGTTGGCGCATTTTCGAAATATTGCTCCAGAATATATCTACATGTGTTTGTACTGTACATAGTGCCACTTTTAACCTATGATAACACAAGATAGTGCTTGGTAACACAGTTGATTTCCGGGATCACAAGACATTCGAAGAGTCTAAATTTAAAGGACTTTGTTATTGTTATTTTACTTTCTTTTTCTACTCTACGTATTGAATGTTTCAATATTTATTTTTGACAAATAACAATAATAATCAATGGAACACTCATCTATAAACGTGTCTTCTGATAATCTAGATACTAATACTAAACAAGAGAACTCGGTAGCCCATAATGCACATGTTGTTAAACTTGATTCTGTAAATGACATAGGCGAAAAATATGATGAAAAGCCATATATTGATCCTGACATCCAAAAAAAGCTGGTGAGAAAACTGGATCTACGAATCGTTGCATGGTGCTCTCTTGCGCTTTTTGTAAACAACATTAATCGATATAATATGCGTAAGAGAAGAACATATTATAATAATGGTCTTATTATTATTATGCGAGTAAGTATATCAATAATCATGATTTACTGACCACTGTCGTTATTCTTTCCTTCTTATATTTATAAATACAGAAAATGCTTTCATCATGGGTATGGATAAAGATTTGAATATTGATTCAATAGCATATAATTGGGCAGTATCCATTTATTTTGTTGGTTTTACTATGTATGATATTTTAACTGTGCCCTCTTTATTATGGATGAATTTATGCAAATTTTTGTTTAACTTTTGTCCATCTTTCTATTTCTATTTTTTTATTTTATTTTTTTTTTTTTTTAAAAAAAACAGATTCAAGATACCTGGCAACATTGTTGTCGCTCGATTTTCACCACGATGGATATTACCTTCTGTAACCGTTCTTTGGGGAATAGTTGATTGTCTTATATCAACTTGTCGTGACTATAAAGGTTTATTGGTAGCTAGATTCATGCTAGGCGTTGCCCAATCGGTAAACAAACAGGAATACCTGCAGACTACTAAGCTTCACTATTATTATTATTTTTTTACCCATCTATCGTCTCTATTAACATAATGAAAAATTTATAGCCATTGTACGCTGGTGCTATTTTTCTATTTGGTTGCTGGTACACTCCAAGTGAACTCGCAAAGCGAGTCTCTGTTTTTGCTGCAGTTGGAATGTTGCTTAGTGGAGCTTTTGGAGGTCTTATCGCAGGTGCTATATCTGATACACTAGAGGGAGTACATGGAATAGCATCCTGGAAATGGTTATTTATTATAGAAGGACTAGTTAGTGTAGGTGTTGGGTTGGTTGGATTTCTACTTTTGGGTGATTATCCGCATAATACAAGATGGCTCTCACCAAACGAGCGTAACGTTGCCATTCTACGAGTAAAAGGTCGAGATATCGGAAAAGCATATTTTAAGCGTTCTAACTGGAAAACGTAAGTTTTTATTAAAAAGGATATAGATTAAATCAATTATTTTTGCATAGTTATACTTTTTTTAATTGGTTATTGACATTCTAATTTATTATATATTTTTTTTCACTTTACATCACTTATATGATTTTTTTTAATCAAGGATACTAGAAAATATCTTGTTGAAACCATTGACTTGGTTAATGATTATCAATTTAGCATGTCTCTTCTTTGGAATTAATCTTATGCTCAATTTTGCTATTATTCTTCGTGATAGCGGATTTTCCCCATCTGTATCTAATTATATGCTTACACCCCTTAATGGATTTGCAACGATAGTCTCTCTTGTATTTGCTTGGACATCCGACCGAACCATGGACAGAGCATTTCATATCGCTGCATTACAATGTTTCACAGCAATTTGGTTTTTGGTGCTTGCTGTTGTAAATAAAGGAAACAATTCAATTGGTCTTTTATTTGTTGGGGCCTATGCTACCGCAGCGAATAGTGCAGCTTCATGTCTAGGTGTTACATGGACAAACGAGATTTATGCAGTCGACAATGATACAAGAGCTATTGGTATTGCATTTGTTGTAGCCATTGCCTTTATTATACCTAATTTTGTAAATGTCAAAACGTGGTTGGTAACAGACTCTCCAGAATTTTGTAAGTTATCAATTATTTGTTGCTGTTGGTGCTGTTGTCGTTGTATATATTAAGAAATTAAGAAAATAGAAATATAGATGACAGTGTTTTAACTGAATTGCTACTTTTCTTTTTTTCTAGGGTTAGGGAAGATAACATGCATGGCTGTCAGTTTTGCTTCCGTAGTCTTGACAATTGTTATTTGGTTCTTAATACGCAAACAGTTCATGTTACCAAAATCTGGAAAAAAAAGTAATCACGAAGAACGTAAATAACATACCTATAAAAATTATACATCACCACAAGATATCGACAAAGTTTGAAATGCTAATATTTCTTAATTATATAATTGCTATTCACTTAAGTTTTGACTATTTTACTACGTACACATCCTTTTTTCCATTCTTATTGTATCATTGTCACTGTAATCCGTATATATTACAATTACTATAACTATCATTATTTTTTCTTACACTGTATGTATGATAAACATACGTATAATGTTATAACCTATTTTTCTTGTTATTAGTAATGGATAGATGCATAATAGTCAAGGCTTTCATTTGTTGTTTTAAAATATTTCTTCGCTAATATGATACCTTTACAGCTGTGAAAGATGTTTTTTTTTTGATAATTTTGTAATTAGTTCTATTGTTCTTGTATAATATTGATCCCTCCACAAAATCAGAGTGCCTGTAATAAACCCAACATCTCGGATTGTCTCGTCTTTTCTACCCCAAAAGAGTAAAAATTTAAGCTTTTGATCCATTAATATATTATATTGTTTATTTGTGCCGTTTATTAGAAATATATATTTCCATGAACTGCTGTAAAATGGGGAAAAAAAATTTTACCTACAATAAATAGAAAGAGTAAAATGTAACTCTTTAAAGTCTCTTTTATAATATACTATTAGTCAGTACAATTGGCACGGCTAAAGTGAATAAGGCAGCGAAAGCCAATAAAAAAAGACTATGACGTTTGGATTTACCCAATCACCTTTGACTATGACATGTTGCTGAGATTTAAACAGGTAAGCATAAAGCATAAGAGAGAAAAAAGTTCATACATTATTACTTTATTAGCGTCAATATTAAAAAAAAGTTATTGGTGTCATGGATTGGTTCAATAGTGTCACAATGGAATATAACTCCAATAATAAAAAGACATGAAAGAGAAAACAGAAGGAAGAAATCCTAATGCCAGGAGAAAATATAATGGAGAGTTCATGATTGCGTGTGTGGAGATGAAAATTCTACTTATGTTAGTGCTACCAAGAACATTGTTAACAACCGGACCATTAATATTGAATCTACCATTAGTCGAACTACTGCCATTGAATCCAGTGCTATGGAATCGAGTTTATTTGAAGTGATAAGTACGTCTTCGAAAGTGTTAACTGTAGCTGCAATAGAATTTAGTATTAACAGATCCAAATTCTATTATAGCACTACAAACATTTACAGATAGCAGCAGCAGCAATAATAATCTCCTTGAAGACATTCAAAATACATGTACCATTTGTGACACCTTTGAGTGTAAAGGGAAAATACAACACTCTCTGTGGCAAAATGGATGTCGAACAATAATATTTAGTTACTTCAACAATATAATTTGGTCAAATATTATATTTACAGTAAGTATGACAAATAGCTAGTTATTATTATCATTTTATTTTTTAAATAGTTATAAGTATCAACCCATATATAAAATACAATTAATCATTTTACAATAGAATAATCTCGCTACTAGGGTCATTTCCTAATTGAGAACAATTAATTTTCTTTGCCACATACATGTTGTCCGGGCCAATATTTTAAAGCGCACCCCACCAAAAATTGATACGAAAAATGTCGATTTTGGCAAAATAGCTTATAAAATTCTTTCGGTAAGTGAGAAAAAAAGCAATTCTGCAAAGAGTGTTTTACTGATACTTCTATTCAGTCTGACATCCCAGCAGGCAAAGATGATAAAACGATATCGGAAAGCAATTTAAGCACCAGCAGCAGCAGCAGGACATCAAAAAATACTACGAGGAGCTGCACCTGTCTCGTCGCTGTTCTTAGACAAATTTCGCACAATCTATGAAGACATGATCGATGAAAAAAAGTGGACTCTGAAGACAGGGAAGGTTGTTGAAGATGAGATTTTCCGACATGGTATCTTCCCCATACACGAAACAACGCGGCGCCCCGAAACACCGCGGCCACTTCCTTAGGGTTGACCTCGACCAACCTAGGTCCAACTTAGGGTCCAACTTGGTCCAACTTCAGACCAACTAGGTCCAACTTCGACCAGCCTCAGACCAAGGCCTCGGTCAAAACTTTTAGACTCATTTGGTCCTAATCTTTTCCGACATGGTATCCAATCCGAATGTGAAAAGTAAGTGTATTTTCGTACTAATACATAGCAAAATTACTGACTTTTATAGCATAGTTTATCCCATAGTTTTGTTATTGACTCGTTCGATCCACTGTGGAAAAGCAGGTTTACGAAAGATGAGATCGATGAAATTCGCGGACTCAACCCTCATATGTTTCCACCATGTCCTGAAGATCTGCTCTATTACTTAAACCAGTATTCTGATATTGTAAGCGCGTCTGTCTTTTTTTCTTTCTTTTTCTTATTTTTTTTCTTACAATTTCATCTGGCAATTCATAGAACACATTGGATGCCCTCATAAGTCAAAGCTGCAAACGCCGCTATGATTTTGATGAGGCTTTCGATCTTAAATGGGCCCAATTTTCTATCATTTCAGCATTACGACTTTTTCAAGGAAACTATTTTCCGCTCACAGACCAAACAAAAGCTGATATGATACGACGCATTTGGTCATTTATCGATACTGCATTTGACGATGTTAAACTGGATATAAGATGATAAGACTGAAAACCACATGTTTACCGATTAATCAATTGATTATTATATCTATATATTGAACGAATCGGCAAGGTTGCATATCGTTTAGAACTACCAGTGAACATCAAGGCTCACAACGTATTTCATATTCACACCCTTAAATTATATACTTAAGTTCAAGATGATCGGCAACCAACTCGACCTCCCAGCAATGCTCATTGAGAACCAAGAAGAAGATGAAGTCGAATCTATTTTGGATAAAAGAATACGTAATAGAAACAGAATACCTTATTAAATGGTTAGGCTACCCTATACATGAAGCAATAGTGGTGAGAAGGAAAGCATTGCCAGTAGTCATAGGAGAAATAGAGAACGATCGACGAACGATCGAAAGAAACACGGCCACAGAACTGGTTTATTATTTAAGTGCAGCGAGGGAGAGCTTGGATATGCTAAAGTTAGAAGGAAAGATGATGGAGATAACGGTACAAAAGAGTTACATGAAATGGGATTAAACTGTCCCAAAATGATGAAGGATCAACTGTGTCACTTGATCAAAAGTAACTCAGCACCACGAATATGATTTTACTATTGCCGGATTTGTTATTATGGGTAAATGTTTTTTTGATGTAAGTTGTTGAAAAGATCTCATTCCAGATTCTTCGATTGACTATAGGTTTGAAGCTTCTAGATCGACCATCCACGTACATGTGTCGGATTCAAAAAACACCTGCTCTTTTTTTTCCAACCAATGTCGAGACAATGGGAGCCAAATTGGGAGCATTGCTGGCCTTAGTTTTCCAACTAAAGCAACTTATTTGTAAAACCTTATCGTTAGTAAACGAACCCGCGCTGGTGGTAAGCCAAGGTTTTGACGATGTAAACCATGATGACGAGTTGCCTTTTTGTCCGACCTCTCCCTGATCCGTTTTAAATGTCAAACATTCTTTTGAATTTTATCCTTCTTCCTTCCCCCTTTTTTCATGAGTTATCATTTCTTCTCTATATTTTTCGGATTCTTTTTATACCTACTTTTCATGATATGATTAAATTGCTTTTCTTATTTTTATATCTGCTGATTACACATCCTCACATCCTCGCTTTGATATTTTTTTTACGTGATTTTCCTTTTTTTCTTTTTATATTATTTATACATTCCCTATATACTGTATATATATATTTATTATTTTTTTATTTCTCTAAAGTTCTCTCAAACAATAAAAGTAGCTCAAACTTTTTTGGCCATTATATTACTACTACCTATCTGCTAAATATGGGATTTAATAACTTTAACCGTGGATGTAATATTATCCGACGGGATTTGAAATATTTTTAATTTTCGACAATTGACTATTTAAATAAGTATGCACCTTAGCTTAGCTTTAATATTGGAATTAGTTCTTTATGCAGCTACTTTTCCCAATTCCGTATAAAGTTTTTTTCTGTACGTAGTCCCCCTTCTCCACGCCATTTTCTCTATCTCACAATGGGGTTTTTTGTTTTCTAATTTCTTTTCTGTCCCGTCTCAATCAATATGTCGTAACAGACGCTAGATTATGGGAGACATTAAATGAAAACCGCCAATTTTCAACGTATATTGCATACTTCAGCAAGAAGTTGACTACATGAATCGGGTTGAAAATAGTTGTCAAAACTAATATTCCGATCGCCACGTAGCTTTAAAATTTTCATGAGTTTATAAACTTCTTGAGAGCCAAAAATAGTCCATTTCTTGAAGAAGTTTTATCTCCATTCCTTCTTTGAGTGATCTTTTTCCAAGATTCTTCATCACCATAAAGATTATATGCTGCCGCCCGCCAACCACAATTACTATCATTCGTAGAACTGTACAGACCAGATATTACACCTGCTTCTGAATTGAAGTTTAGTCGTCTTGTGAGATCATTGGGGAACCTGGGTAACTAACTTATTTTACGAAATAGCTTTTCTGTTTCAGGATCTTAAACACTTGAGAATCGGTATTGAATGACAAACTAAAAAAAAAAGTAAAGTTAATTTACTGATCAATATATATAACTTCCTAATAGCAATCAAAATATACCTGTAATTATCTTTTTGGTGTTTTCTTTTTTCAAGGCGAGCACTACTTTTGGCTTTCGCGGCTTCCTTTACTTTGTTTCTCGCAATTTCACGTTTTTTTGGTAAGTGTGTTTCGTCTATTTCTTGCCTCTTCTCGCTTTTTTTCTACCGCAGCTTCATTTGGTACTTCTTATTTACCACGGCTAAAAGCAGTAATAGAAATAAATGGATTTTCATGAATCTGCATAATCACTATTGACATGAATTTCTATGAAACATGTCAGTTCATGGAGATCCATAGATCAATGTACGTAGAAGCATAGATATTCAGTCATTTCCATTACCTATTTATATGCAGATTCATTTAGATTCATTGATGTATTATAGCCTAGTTTTAAACGATATATATTTTACTTTATTAGCATACACATTATACTGCGGCTATAACATGCTACTATATTATGATACGCACTTTGAAAACTAAAGATTTCTTTTTGTGGGTCATTAACTATGTGAGATAATGAGAAAAGTAGTAAAAGAAGTGCATGGGAATACTACTTCCCGTCAAACGATCATGGATTTACAAAGTATAAGTATGCGATTTAACAGATTATCACTCATATTTACAAAGCATGCATTTTCATTCATAATCATAAATTTTTTTTATAGATATTTGTTCGGTTTTACGTATGTAAATCCATATATCATTCAGATTCATACATTGTCACTCAGATTTGTTAATTTTTGTAATAGAAAGTCATGGATTTATTTCTATGAAAATGAATGATTGTCTTTTTTCATTCATATTCATAGAGAATTAGGTAATTGCATGTAATTTTTAGCCGTGGTGCAATCCTTTAGTGATATTCCTTCATGTGTGAGAACGCTGTTTAAGACAATATGTTGGGAGGTATAAAAACGTCAATAATTATTGTTGCCATTTATCTAGAAACAGCATTCAAGGGTACCGTTAATTTTGCAGTAGTAGTCGAACAACACCGGGGATTTTCCGTACAACTGAACGGATTTTCTCGAGTATTACTAACTATAAAAGATGCTTTGCGGCACTCCTTGCGGTAGTTTGCAGTACTCTGCAGTAGTTGTTTGCAGTGATGATTTTTATAAAATTATCTATTACACTTGTTTTTGTATACAATTTTTTCTAAAAAAAATTATGGAATCATAAATTTATTAATAATACGTATACATTTAATAATACAGAGCTTAATATTTAATACTAATCTCTTAAATTTTGACCTTTATCAGTTCAGCAAATACATTGTGTATACTGTGAAATTACTTTTTTGAAAAATATTATCCCCCATACACGTACTAAAAAAAAGTGACACATTTATACTACCAAAATTTTTGGAAGTAACCCTGCCGTTTGTATACTGTTGTGATATGCTCACCAGCTTTGAGGCTCTTATCATTATCAAATTAATTAGCTTCTAGAAAAAACACACACAAATATAGATATAATTGAATATATTTACTATGAACTTTTCTATTATATGTAGACAAAGTATTTTATTAGGCAAATACTTTGTTAATTTTTCTTATGCTTTTAGAATTCCATTTATTAAAGAGGGAATGTTATTATAAGTTACAAAACGAAACACATGAGAAAAGAAGTCCGGTATCAATAATCTGATATAATTAAGTAAAATCAAAGGTTCGAATGGCTTAATAGGTAAATTGTTTGACTAATTAGTTGTATATAATCTACATAAATAATTATACTGTTCTTTGGTTTCCAGTTAATATAAAAGCGTTTATTTTAATTGCGTAATAATACTACATAATATTAGTTTCAGCTGGTTTAGAAAAAAGTGAGAAGGGCTGCGTTTATCATTTATATTCAACTGTAGTACAATTTGCTAGTTTAAATAGATTAGAATATGACATCATAGGTTTCTTGTCATAATACAACAATAAATAAATAAACAATGATATAAATGTTATTGAAGATTTACAATCAAAACAATAACATCAAGTAGTTTTCATATTCAATTTAATAAACTTATTATTCATCAGAATATTTATAAAAGGCTTAACGGGTTCCCAAGCATACTGCTATCTCATACTAATCAGGAACAATTGAACTGTCTATTTTTTTTTTGTAACACTCAATCATATGATTTATTTTATTTACTCAATCAGTGTAACTCAAAGACCAAAGATCAAAAAAAAAATTAGTATGTGTCATTATTAAAATACGTAATTGTTCTTTATTTCGATCCATTGTTACTACCTGTGAACATTTTTGATAATGAGTTCAAAAAAAAATCGATAGTTGAAATAATAGTGCTGATATTAATTCTTCATAACGAATAACTCTCCATGTAAAAAACAAAATCTTAAGAACAAAAAAGCAACTGCCACATCATCAAGATGAAAGGATGGTTATTTTTAGAAATATTTTGAATGATTTCATTATTACTCTTTATGTTCAATAGCAATAAATATATTACTATTATTGATATTGTTATTAGAAGATAATAATAGAATGGCTAAATCAATATATATGATTATAAATTTGTGTTTATAAATAATAGATATTAGTCGTATTTGTACTCAAAATATTGAATAAAAGCAATCATGATTTTGTGAAATGAAATAAACATATTTCATTCTACTTATTAACAAAAATAAAAGATAAACAATTAATTCGCTTTGAACTAAAAAAGGACATTCGTTTTTCTTTGGTAAACTAAAAAAGGACATTCGTTTTTCTTTGGTAAACTAAAAACGAATGTGATGATGACAATGATAAAAAAAGCAGATTATAACAGGTATAATGATCAAGTGGCTAGAAAAGGAAATATGTGCTACGATAATTGCTTTACTTGTTATTTCGGGTAAATGATTGAAAGAAAAGCTATTATTGTTTGATTCTTCTTGTTCGACTTTCTAGGTTGAGTAATTAAGAAGGCTTAGAGAAAAGACTACAATATTAGTGTACTAAATATAAAAATACAATACTTAATAAAATTATTATTTCTTTTTTTTTTCTATCGATTAGACCAATAGTGTTTTTTTATACATTTATCCGCTTACCGTGAGTAAATAATTGATTTGCTACGGAATATAATACTTCTTACTGTTGAGGGAAAAAAAACTTTACGCCTTTTTCTTTGTGTTAGTGTACCTGGTACTACGTCTTGGCCCCAGCGGTGGTAATCAAGGAGAGAGAAAAAAAAGGGGGGAGGAGTGTTTCAAAAAAAAAAGAATTATTATTAAGAAACACTTCCTTATGAAGAATAGTTAACTATTTTTTTTTTCTTTCTATTTTTTTTTGACTTTTTGAAAAAGTAATCGTTAAACGAATTGAAAAGAACTATGTTTGTGGGTGAATTAATAGGAAATGAACGGATGTAATGGTAGGAGATTGAGAAGGGAACGAGTTACGGATCGTGTATGCAGGGTGTGTAGTATGCTTATATATTTTGATGATATATTACAAAAAAAAAAAAATTCTTCCAAAAACTTTAGGCCCTAAAATAATTGGGATATATTCTCTCCACTAGGGTATCCCCTAAAATAGAATTGTTTACTTTATTACGCTTTCTATAAACTTTCCACTCTTTAATTGAGACTCATAAAAGAATGTACTACGTACATTCAAAAAAAAAAATTGGCGGGAAATCCAGTTTGACACGTGTTGCTACTCCGATGTGGGGGGAGGAGCAAGAGAATATAATGCGCATATGTCAAAAAAGAAGCCCGTTCACATTGCTTATGGCTAAAAACGTGATATTTCGGGAACCAAACAAACAAACTGTTGCAAATCGTTTCTTTTTTTTTTTCGAAAAAAAAGACCAATGGGTGGAAACCACAACAAAGCAAAAAAAAAACCATGGCAACAATAAAACCGGATTTGCCACTTATAGTATCTTGGACGTATTTTATTGTGGTACAGTGAGAATCATTTTTCATTGGTGTAATAGCACGCGTTTTATTTTATATTTTTGTAAATTCTATGATGTAAGAGCCTAGTACTGATAGCTGTAATCTCTAAATTATTACAATTATTATTATATGTGGCAAAAAAAAAAAGTTTCGATCAATCCATCTATAAATCATCTTTTTCTTCTCTTTCCCCGGATCTTATTCGGCCTTATTCGTCTCTCTTATTTCTCATCTAACTAAAAGAAAAAAATTGGCGCCAAAAAAAAAATGACAAGAGAAAAAAAGAAAGATTTATTATTAGTGTACAAATGAGATTTGGAGAATTAATTACCTAATATAATGATATAAACTGTATTGCTTTTTTATTATTATTTAACTTGCATTTGATAAATAGAGCTCATCATTCATCAGGAGATTATTCTGCAGCAACTTGAAAAAACATTAGAGTAATAATCTACGAATATAGATATCGTAAAAAGAACAATAGTTAGTGATATAATATACCACCTTTTACCCCCTTTATTTATTTCTTTCTTTCTTCCATAGGTCACGATCTGCGGGTGTAACATCAAATGAAATTGCATACTAAATATATTCTCGGTCTTTTCCTTCTCCAAAGATGACTTTCTAACCCTCTTCTCCTTTTTCATACCAAGTGCACGTTTCTCGTTTTCCTCTCAGATTTTTTGTTCGTTTATAAAGCAAATAATATAACCAACAATAATTCCCTTTCTTTTTTTTTTCTTTTTTTTTCTTTTTCTTCTTCTTTCTCTTTTTATTCGTAAAGAAAACAAAAAAACCTACAAAAAAAATACTAAGACAAAAGAGAAGAAAAAGTTTTTCTTTGAAAGCAAAGCTTTTTTTTTTGTTTGCCTCCCCCCAGCCCATTCCTTCATTTAATCCTTTAATAACGTCTTTATATTCCGGGGTATCATTCCCAATACAATTATTTTATATATATTTATATATATCATCATTATTTTCCGCTTATAAAACCTCCCTTTTTTTTAACGGACGAACAAAACACCGTATATACAATTAATAATTATTATCTTATTTTATTTTTTTTCCTGGCGAAATCGATAAAACGCGTGAAACTATAACGAATCCCCAACAAAAAATAAATAAAAGAGTTTAACAATAAATTATAAATATCTATATACGACGCTAAACGACTTCCACAAAAGAAAATATACTCAACCCTTATTAAATCAGCAATAGCAACGAAAACAACAAAACCCGACACCTTTTTTTTCATATTTTTTAACGATAAACGAACAAACACACCTCTTTTTATACCTTATATATAAAAAAAATTACTTATTACTATGATGGCCGACTTTAATACTGAACCTATCATGCTTCATCATGCTTCTTCGCTGGCCGCAACAGATGATAAAATGATGCTTTATCAGGTAAATAAATAGTGTCATTTTTCACACAATTAAAAGTTTTACCCATCAAAAAATCTTTCTTTTTTTTTATTCTGAGCCCCTCCCCCTCTTATCCCCCAATTTCTTTTTCTCTACTTCAAACCCAACATCTTTTTTTTTCTTTTATATTCCCAGTTATTTTTATTTTCCACCTTTTTTGTTGCACAAGCACGGCCCACCCCCGCCATGTGCTTATTGTATTCCATGTGCAAATTTTCATATGTCACACACACGATACTTTCTCAAAAGCCATTTCAGCCACCACAATCAACAAACATCATCCCGCAGCCTCTGTGCGCAGTTTGTTTATTTATTATTTGGCAAAGCAGTCCATTCTACAATTCCTTGGCTTTATAACTTGGCAACGGAACGCGTTTAATTTTTTCCTCTTTCCTTCTTTCTCTTTTTCCTTTTTTTCGGTTCCTGACTCTTTCTTTTTATTTGCTTATGCAATATTCATTATTCTTATTATCTTTCAATTCTATTAGCAACCGACGACGACGACGACTACAAAAGCAACAACAACAACCAATACGTGTTTCCCATCTACGACTGAAGAAGAATCTTATTGTGGTGGATTAGACATGTTGATTATGGACGTACCTCAAAACTTAGAACCGGAACAAGTTCATTATGAATTTCCCCCTAAAGCTCATTTACAAGCACTTGCACAAATCTATGATACAGCTAATGACGATGACTGTTCATTTTTTGATGAATCATCATTTTCAACAATGACAACAACGACAGGAGATTTTCACTCTTCTCGTTCTTCTTCACCTTCTTTTCATTATTATGCCAATAATGATCATTTAGACCAATTTTTTGACTCCGTTTTGGATGAAGTCACTGGTCTTAATAAAGATTCATTTCATCAAAATCATCATGAGGAACAAGATCAACGACACCATGATGATGACGATTATTTAGTGGAGGACGGTCGATTATCTCCATTAGAATTACCTGAACAAGAACAAATTCGTCGTGATCGTGAGCAATCATATGATTCTGTAGCAACTGTGAAACAAGTTGTGGCAGCTCCATGTTCATTCTTGGATTCTGTACGTGAAGACAAGCAATGGAGACCAGATCATCCATCTCACCAAGGTAATAAAAATAATTTCTTTTTATCACGAGATTTTTTTTTTTTTTCAATTTTGGTTTCTATGGTAACACATTGGACCCTTTCTTTTTTAACTGATCATTTTTTTTTTTCGTTTTTCATATGATATCACATAGGCTTGTACAAGAACCGATCAACTTCTGCTATTGGATCCGAAGATTTACCTGTGTTCTGTAGTGAATCTGAATTATTACAAGAGCGACCTACATCCCCTTATTCAATGACATCTTCATCCTCTTCAGCCGCTTTGACAAACGACTCACAACATGTTGTATTGATCAAGCTCAGTAAAAAAAATAAAAAAGTCAAATCATCATCAACAACAACTCCTTCAATTCTTAGAGGAGAAAACAACAATAACAAACGTTGCCCCAGCAGCCAGACCAATTGGAGCAGCGATGAAGGCTATGACGATAATGATGACGATAATGAATATTGTTATAATAACAATATTAACACAAAGGAATTACCTATTGAATCAGCATCTATCTTTTTGCCTTTATCAGATCAAGAGCAAGAACATTTGATCCACAATGATATTCTGCAAAGTGCTGCTGCAGTAAAAATTCAAGCTGCATGGCGTGGTTATCAATTCCGCCGTCAACAAAAACAAGAACAACAAAAAAAGACAATCAAACCAACCCATCGATTGATGGTGAATATGGTTCGTCTTTGTGGTCAAGTTCATCGCCAACAAATGAATCGAGTTCAAGAGCGATTACATAGCGTTGAAGAACACTTACAAGAAGAAACGGCTATGCGAATTGCATTTGAAAAAGCCATGGAAGATATGACTGTTCTTGTAGACCAACAACAAAAAGTCTTGTATGATCGATTAGAACAAGAAATCAACATGCGTCAAATATATGAACGCAAGATGGAACAAACTATGATTCAAGTTCCAACCTTGGAAAAATCCATTCGTAAAGAAGCCAAGGCTCGAAATGAAATGGAAAGTATGATGACGCGTGTTTTGGAACAAATGCATGATATGAAACGTGAACAAAAATCACAATCGGATGCTCGCAAGCAATTGGAACAACAATTATCAGACGCTCAAGCTGAGATTGAAACTCTGAAGAAACAACAACAACGTGTTACTGCTGTACGTGTCAAGCCATCATCCAACAATACTACCCAACCTAGAACGGGATTGACAGTTCATGCTGGCGCAAGAAATGTTTCATCATCACAACAATCGACTACTTCTATTTCTTCCAATAAATCTAGTGTATTACGACGTAATACAACACTCCGATCAACCACTCCAACAACCACATCCCAACGACCCGTGTCAAGAGCAAGTTCACGAATGAGCTCTTCTCGTCGGGTGGATACCATTTCTACTACCAAACAACAACAGCGATTGATATCACCATCATCGCGGACAACAACTCCTGTATCTCGAAAGAGATAAAATTCATCATTTACTTTCCGAAAAAAAAAAACACATTTTACACATACATACATCATTTATTTTATAGATACTTTTTTTTATTGTTCTCCCATCATTTCATATATTTTTTTTTTCAAACACAACACCCCTTTCTTATTAACTCCACTTCTTTAACTTATTATTTTTTTTTTCTTAGCTCCCCTTTTTTCCGTTATATCTCCCCCTCAATCCCCCCATTCCCCCCCCCTATTCTCGAAAAAAAAGTGATTATACCATTTTACGAACGTATATGTTACAATTTTTTTTTCTTATACTTTTTATTTTAACAATACCTATACTATTCTCTTTGTATGAACCCTTTTTTTTTATACTCTCACTCTCTCTCTTCTTTTAATAGTAATTAATAATTATTTTTTTTACTGATATGAGGAAAATCATCATCATCTCTGCATCCCATTTTTTATTTTTTTTTAATTTTGCATTTGTATTTTTAATTGATTGTTTTTTTTTTCCTCCTCTGTCTCTAATATACATCATTTATATATTTTAATATTCTAATAACCACAAAAAAAAATTGCTTGTTGTTCATTGTTGTTCGTTGTTATGTAATATATATATATATACACAATTAGTACTGGGGCGTCCAATGATGTTTCTTTTTTTTTCTGTTTATTTGGTTACAATGTAATTTGTTAGTCAAGCCATGCAGTGCATGTTTGTGTTTCTATAGACATACGTATACATAAACTTAACGATAAAAATGAAAATAATAGTAAGAAATAAGGCGTTCAAGTGACTCAATAATAGTATACTTTCTGCAGCTCATACATGATAATAATTTCCTAATATTATTATTATTATTTTATAGTAAAATAAGGTATATATATACTAACTTATTTTACTGTTCTCCCGGCCGGACAACAAATAAATAAATGAAAAAATAAATGTGCAAAATTTTTTTCTATAAACAGATACGTACTATAATAGAGAGACAAGAAAAAAAATAGGGAGAAGATATTTTTATTACTTTTGATAGTATTCTTATTATTATTGAAGAAGAGATGGAAAGAGAGAAAACATTATGCAGGTAGGGGTCAAGATACCATTATACATGTATTGAGAATATCTAAAAATGATTGCTAGATAGAATCTTAGAAATAGTAATAATAATAATAATCTGCGGATAGATTCGTTTGTTACTTATTATTGAAAGAAAAAGAAGGAGTAAATAATAACAGAGTATCAACTTATTACAGTTATATATACCATACATGTATGCATTTATAACTAAGAAAAAGAAAACAACAAAAAACAACAATTAAAGTCTTGTTGTGCATCTTCAATATATATAAAATGTAAGTCGTTACTTTTTTTTTTCTTTTCTCCTTTTCTCTTCCTTTTTATTTCCCTCTTTTTATTTTCTTTCTTTCTTTCTCTCTATTTTTTTCTCTCTATTATTATTATTATTATTATTATTATCTTATCATGTCATCATCATTAATATCAACAAAAGGCTTACATAGAGGCTATTCATGCCCATCACTTGTATCATCTAAACAAAAACAAGTATCAAAACCTGTTCAACATTCATTATCCGTATCACTTCGTTCATGCCAACAACACGGGCAAAGAAAAAAACCAATCGATCATTATCGTCACCATCATCTTCATTATCATAATCATTTTGAAAAAGAACATCAATTACAAAAAAGCAATTTAAATAGTAAAAGTGATAAAAGTGATAATAATGACAATAATAATACGACTACTACTGATGTCTTTAGTCCATTAACAGAAAATAATTTAAAAGAACATACGATTAAAGTAATGTATTATTTATAACATAGTATGATATATGTATTTATTTCTAACAAATATAGTCATATATAAATCATTTCATATGTTTAAATAGACTGTATATGGACGCGAAAGTCGCCACCGACGAGTAAAATGTTACGTGGACTCTCAAGTACAATTATTACAATTAGAAGCCGAATTAGAACGACGGCGACGTAAGGAAATACAATCTCTTGTACCCCTTGATATACACTCTTACGATCAAGACGTTATTTTACTATCTAATGAAAAAAACAACTACGATGATTGTGACTTTAATAATAATAACTATGGATATACTGATGCCAATATAAGCCATCGTCATCGTGATGGTATGGATACTGTTCAAACAAATAATAATCATAATAATAATAATAATATTCAACGGAAAAAAGCAAAACGTGGATCATTGAAACTTGTACGACGATGGTTTAGTCTTTCTAAGAAACTCTCTTCTTCTTCATCATCATCATTTGCTTTAGATCATCGTAATAATAATAAAGAGCAAGAAGATAATACGATGATAGCAGCCTTACCATCAAAAAAGAACAAAAAGCCACATAATATTTCATTCGAACAATATCAACAAGATAAAGCAACACTTGTAGACCAAGGATTAAATGGTCTTAGTAATCAAAATATTGCTCGAGCATTAGGAGCAGGCGGTTTAGCATCTGTTGTATTTACACCTTCTTCATCACCGACCACTTTTATGAATAGTACTACAATGCAACAAGGAACTTATTATGATAGTCAAATTACCTCTACTTCTACTTCAGGCATCCTAAAACAACAACAGCACCATCAAAAACGAGATTCAGGTGTTTCATTATTTTCAAAATCAACAAGTAAAAAAGAATATCAACAACAAATTAATAGTAGTCAATTAAGTCAAAGTGGTAGTTTTATATCAGCAAAATATCCAAAAATGATTCATTTAAAAGTATTAAGAGGTGCTGCTATACAAGCACTATCTTCAGATCTTTCATTGGGTGAAGAAAGTTTGTATTGTTGTTCATCCGATCTTCCAAATTGTTGTTGTCCACAATAATAAATGTGTTTATCTTTCTTTCTCTCCATAAACTATTTCATAATATATATTTTTAACGTGTATGTTCATTAACCTAGCGTATCAAAAAAAAAAAATGAATAGTTATACATATATACATATATACATATATATATATAATATAAAATGATTAACAAAGCATAACTTTATTTATTTAATATTCCACTTTAGCCTCTCCTCTCCGACCCTTTCTTTGATCTCCCACCTCCCCTTTATCATATTTCTGCATATTTTCCCCCGTGTACGTACTTCTTTTATCCTCCCCCTCCTTATAATTTTTCTTCTTATAATTGTAAATCCATTAAATATTTTTATTACTTTATTATCGAGAGAGGAATATAACTTTGTAAAATAAAGAAATATTTCTTTCTATTTTCATTGAAAAGGAATTAATACATTTTATTTATTTATTTCGTATGTGTGTGGGTCTGTGTATGTACATCTATGTATGTCTGTGCTCTAAAGAAGAATAGATTAGATACTAATAATAATAATAATGAAATGTATAGAAAAAATAGACATTACACAGCAACAATATTTTACCCTTCTTTTTTCATTTATTATTATTAATATTAATATATGTTATTAATTGTAAACTATTATATATATTTTTTCTTCCTTTATTGTATAATTTTACATGCCAAGTAGACCACTGAACTGACTAGCATATTGCATAGGTCGAACTTGTGGATGAGGCTAAAATGAAAATGAAAATAAAGGATTTGATTAAAGTTACTCCACGATTTTTTAATTTCTTTTGAAAAAAAAAAAGGCTTACCACATGTTCAAATGTAACATAATCCAACTTGATATCCGGTGTAATATTGATGTATGCACCTTTATTACCAACAGTATCACTATAATAAAAAAAAATGAGGGAGGAGAGTGTAAAAAGAACAATATTAGTATTAAAAAAAGTTTAATTTAGAAGTAACAGATACACAATAACATTTACTCATCAAGGAGTATATAATATTATTATTATTAATGAACCAAAAGGAACAAAGGAAAAACTTACCAATAATTAGGTGCAGAAAAGACAGTAACACATTTACCATCATGCTCAATAACGTAACCATTTTCTTTAACTTCATGACTACGTATCAGCATATCCAAATTATTTCGTTCCAAAAAGTTCTTTGTTACATCAGGACCAAATTGAATACCAACACCACGTTTACTTGCTCCTCTTCCAGGTTCTGGTTGTGGATCAGACCAAAGAAGTTCACACATTAAACCTAAATATTTTATTTTTTTAATGTAAATCATTGTTAATATATTTTGTTATCTGTTGACTTTTTCTTTTTTTTTTTATCTCTCTCCTCTTTTTTTTTTATTTTAATTTAATTAAATTCTTCTTTCTTTTTTACGTTACCTTCTGTTCCTGGTTGACGTTGACCTAATCGATTAATTTTACGAATATCATCTAATGTTACATCATCCTTGGAGAATAAACCACCATGAACAACAAGAATTTTATGTCCAATAACATGTGCCAATGGAAGAGCATTGAATGCTTCCGAAAATAACTAAAAAAGGAATTTATGAAAATCAAAGTTTCAATTGACAAAACAAACCCACCCAACCCGCACTTATAGATACGTGTATATGTATAAACAGCTAATAGAAGAACTTTTTTTTTTACCTTGAACATCATATCACTAAACTTGGCCTTAACTTCACCTTCGAAACCATAAACCTTATTCATATTATCCGTTTCATGGTTACCACGTGCAAGATACAATCGGTCAGGGTAAAGCCATTTGTATGCAAAAAGTGTAAGGATAACTTCAACTGAGAAACTACCACGATCCACGAAATCACCATTAAATAAATAAGCATGTGTATCGCTTGGATATCCATTGGTCTCAAAAATGTTAATAAAATCATAGAATTGACCTGACATAATTAAAGCAAGGTGTTTCAGTCAGAACCCATATACATATCTGTGTGTGTGTGTGAGTGTTTTAGATATAGTCTTATTACTACTATTATGAATTTACCATGAACATCACCACAAACGGTCAAGATACCCTTTTCAGGTACACTCACATCAATCAATGATGGCGCTTCCATCATCATTTTATAAACAGAGAAAATAATCTAATTTTAAAGGAACATATTGCATTAAAAACATTGTTTGCTTTTTACATGAATGCTCTCCCTTCCCTCGTATGAAATTAATTATCCCAAGTATATATGTATAACCTTACCATGAATGCATATTTCTTATGAATCTTCTTTTGGTTCTTGAATCGTTCAATCATTTGTGTTACAAAATCTTGAGTGATCTGAAGTTCTCCATCTTGCTCTAAATCAATTCTTGGACCATCATATGAGCTCTCCACAGCTAATTATTATATGTAATGGATTAATTATTATGACATTCTCAAGTGTTATCATTTGGATCATATATATATACACTTACTTATACTCGTTGGATCTAATGTTTCTGCAATGCTTGGTGTACGGTCATCGTGCTTTATATTTAAATTAAATACGTAATTATCAGATCATCTTTTTTGTTTTTTTTTATGGAGGATATAATTGTGTTAAATATTACTATTATCATTTACCTCGATAGCTTTTTCAAATTCAATTCGCTTAACAATCTTGGAACATTCATCCAATTTAGCTTTAGCATCTTTATCACCAGGTGCACGCTTAGATACTACTCTTAAATCCTTGAGAGCTTCTTTAAATTTGCCCAAAGCCATATTGGCAGAAGCACGACGATAATTGGCCTAAACAAAAAAAACACCAACCGGAGCAAACATAACATATTTAATATATACAAGAAAAGAAAAAGGAATCTCATTCATTTCCCCTGTCTATTTCTTTTATTACATTCTATATATATATATAGATATATATATATATATATATCTACCTTTGTCAAAGTTGGATCAATTTTTAATGCTTCTTCCGCATCACTATATTGGGAGAGGGTTTTGTCAACAATCGAAAAAAGAAAAACAATTATTGTAAAGCAAATTATATATATACATTGAGCTTGAAACAAAACTTACGTGATGGCATAACCATAAGATTCTAATTTAAGGTGACAAAAAGCACGGTTTGTATAATAAGCAGCAACAGTAGGGTTAAGTTCGATCGCGGCAGTATATTTTTCAATCGCTTCAGGAAATCGCTTTTCTATTTATTTTTATTCCATATTGAACAGAGTTAACAATTATGGTATTTTTTGTTATCAACTTTTAGTTGACCTCTCCCCACGCTAAACCGTCTCTTTTATTTTTTATATTGTATTAAACATACCAGAGAAAAGTTTATTGGCTTCACCCTTGATCTGATCTGCTTTGACTCGATCGGATTCAGAAACGGTCATGGTTATTTTTGTCTTTTTTGGGAAAAAAAAAAGGTACAAGTGAAAGGGAAAAAAAAAAAAGTATAAAACTTCAACTATTGAAAGGAACAAATCAAAATAGTACTCCGATTTTGCTGTTGGTTATGTTTTTCATAAATAGACATTTTCTTTTTGATGTGACAACAAAAAAAAAACAAAAGCATTATCAATTTCCCCGCTTTCCCCTTTTCTTCTTTTAGTTACTGGTTACTATAGCAACAGAAATGTTGGTAAAAAAAAAAAAAAAGAAACTTGACGGGAATTGCTGTTCCTAGGGATGTTTCTTGGTTACTATTTATGTATTTGAAATGAAGGATTCAAAAATTCATGTTTGACAGGAAGTATCTTTTTTTTATCTTTTCTAACGTGTAATTTGATTATCAGTTCTTAAGTATAAACCATGCCCTCATATCACTTGCTATAATTGCTGTTCAATATATCCTACTATGTGGATGAGGTTTTAGCAAGTTAATCGACCCCTTTAGACTCACAGTCTATTGATAGATGAAAACAGCTACTCAACTTAAGTATGAAATATTAGCATGATTTTAATCATCAAACACTTATCTTTATTTCTCTTTTATTTACGCCACATTAGATACTTTTAAAAACTACCAATATGTATATAAATGTACAGCAAAAAAAAAAAAAGAGTCGGTATTTCAATTTCATCTTTGGTTTACTCAAGACGCTTTGAGTTCTCCGTGTTTCGACTTTTTTTTTTTTGTACGGGTTTCTTTTATTATTATAACACAACTTTCGTCATTCAATCCTTTCTCATCTAACTATGGCGTCTGCACTTTTTTATAACGAAAATGACGGTTATATTGATGGTATCCTTCGAGGTTACTTTTCTGGCATTCTTAATCAGACACAATATTTGAACTTTACACAATGTGAAACTCTTGAAGGTAAATGATACAAGTTTTCAAGGTTCTTCTTCCCATACCCAAACCTCCACTTTATAAATGACCTGTATTCCTCTTTATTTAATTGTCATATATAATAATGCGAATTATTTCTTTATATAACATCCATCATTCCCTATTCTATTAACGCGTAATAAATGCATATAATATATATAAAGATTTACGTCTTCAAATTGGTGCCACTGATTATGGTACATTGCTTCAAAATGAACCTTCACCACTCGCGACATCTACTTTGTCTGAACGATTGACAGAACGATTGGTTGAAGAATTCAACTATATTCGAGCAACTGCTGTTCAACCATTATCCAAATTCTTGGACTATATCACGTAAATAATAGATAGCAATATCTTGGGTAAAAAAGAGAGGAAGAGAAAGGGAAGGAGGGAGAGAGGAAAAATAAAATAAAAGGATCATTTAGAGAACACTTTTTTAATAACTTTATACTTTTCAAATGACTTATTTCCTCTTCTTTAATATATCTATCTATCTATATATATATACATTGTAGATATCAATATATGATTGATAATGTTATTTTACTTATTACTGGTACACTTCACGAACGCGATACCCATGAATTATTGGAACGTTGTCATCCATTAGGTCAATTTGAATCGATGCCAGCATTATGTGTTGCCACTACCGTGGCGGAATTGTATAACACGGTACTTGTCGAAACACCGCTCGCCCCTTACTTTGCAAACTGTTTGAGCGCACAAGATTTGGATGAACTCAATATCGAAATCATTCGTAATACTTTGTATAAAGCTTATCTTGAAGATTTTTATGCTTTTTGTCAAACTTTGGGTGGTCCAACTGGTGAAGTTATGGGTGATATCTTGCAGGTAATAAAAAAAATCACTGACAATAAAAAATTATTAAGCAACCATTTCTCCTACACACCAATTAATTGTATTGCAATACTGATAAATATGATATATATATATATATATATATATACCCATTAGTTCGAGGCAGATCGTCGTACTGTCAACATCACAATCAACTCTTTTGGCACTGAATTACCCAAGGAAGATCGTAAAAAGCTTTTCCCTACTATCGGTCGATTGTTCCCCGAAGGTAATGCTAGACTTGCCATAGCTGATGACTTTGAACAAGTCAAGTCAACATGTGAAGTGTTTCATGTAAGTTTTGTGTTTTGTGTTTTGCATTTTTTCACTCTTTTTTTTTTCATGATACAAATCTATAGTTAATTAATTATCCATAACAAAAACAAAAATAGGAATATCGACCTTTCTTTGATGTATCTACCAGCGGCAAGACATTAGAAGATAAGTTCTTTGAGCATGAAGTATTTTTGAATCGACTTGCTTTCCAACAACAATTTAACTATGGTGTATTCTATGCATACATCAAGTTGAAGGAACAAGAGATTCGAAACATTGTATGGATCGCTGAATGTATTTCTCAAAATCAAAAGGATCGAATCAATAGTTATATCCCTGTCTTGTAATCATCTCGTTTTTAAAGTTACCAACGCGCGCGCTCTCTCTGTCTCTCTCTCTTTATCCTTATTTCATCTACATTCCATATTATATTTCTCTTTTTGCTGTTGTCTATTTTCTCCCTGTCTCTTTTCTTTTTTCTCGACCCTATTTATTTAGCATAAGCAAAAAATAAAATAAAAAGGTGTTAAAAGATATACATACATATTTGTATTTATAGATAATTATTTTCATATGTTTATGTATGTATAAATGTAATCCAGTATGAAAGGAGAAGGAGGATAAAGGAGAATTTTTTGAGCGACTGCTTATAGTTTATATACTCAAATATTTCATGCACCATAGACATTTATCACACATCAAAAAAAAAGTTGCCGCATTTTCTTTTTCTTTTTTTCTCCTTTTCTTTCCTTCCAAACAACTCTGGTTTCTTTTTCACTCTTACGTACGTTTATACTTTCTTCTAACCCCACAGCATGAACTCTCTTAACTCTTCAGTGTATTCACTTCATATGGGTAGCGATACCAAACCAAAGAGGAACACCAATTATAAAAATAAAAATAAACTTTCTTCTTCTTCTTCTTCTCCATTATCACCTATACTATATCAACAATCACAACCACGACCAGTACATTACTATTATAGCCCTGAACCATTATCATCACCGTATCACTTTTTATATTATTATACATCTTTACACTTTGCCTCTATTTCTCCTCCTTTATCATCTTCACCTTCCTCATCATCTACTTCTTCTCATATTGTCAACAATATGAATTCAACATTTTCTAGTAATGTTCTTAACAGTGATGATATATTGAATAATGATACAAATAATTGTTATAAACAAACCCAATCTAATTATTCCTCATCATCAAGTTCATCATCTTGTTTTTCTTCTACATATCCAACAAGTAATATTGAATATCACGATGATTCTTATTCTTTGGAAGGTCAAGATGATGATCTTGAAATTATCTTAACTGACGATTCTTCCATGTGCAGCAACAGTACGTTTTCTGGTACGTATGTAATTAAAAAATAAAAATAATACAATAGTTCTGTGTGTGGTGTGTTTCATATTATTTTTTTCTCTCTGTTGGAAAACAGGCTTTTGGCCCGGATGAAAAAAAGTTAAAGTTGAATTAACTTTTTTTTGTTTGGTTATTATTATAATTTTATTTAGCCAAGAGTAGTAATAGTAATAGTAATAGTAATAGTAATAGTAATAGTAATAGTAATAGTAATAGTAATAGTAATAGTAATAGTAATAGTAGTAGCTGTAGCTGTAGTAACAGTACTAGCCATGAAACCATTAAGCATCATAATGCTAATGATGAAGATCATATGAATAGTTTACAAAACCAATTAGAATATTATTTTTCTAGGTAATAATCATCAATAACAATATCCTACATAAATTTTATGGAGAGCAATATGTTTTTCCTAACTTAATTGATGTGTATAACTTGTAACCAACCTTTTTTCCTTTATATCTTATACAAAACTAAAAATATATAGAAATAATCTTGCCAATGATATCTATTTAGGTAAAAATAAAAATAAACAAAAACAAAAAAGGTGATACAAGAAAGAGAAGAGCTAACTTATAACACATAAAAAAACGTACAATTGTATTATTACAATAGTATCCCAGATGGATATAGATTTATATGTTCCCATTGTATTAATTGCTAATTTTCATCGGGTTAAACAATATACAACCAATCTAAATGAAATTATACAAGTCTTGAAGCGATCGTCATATGTTATTGTTGATGAAACAGAAACAAAAGTGAAACCCAATATTTCACCTTCTGTTGAAAGAACTACAGTTATTTTGCGTGAATTACCACAGGAGACAACTGAAAAGGTATTTATACGTTTATGTTATGGTCTACTATTAATAGGAAATAACAACCACAACAGTTGTTTTATTATAACTTTTATATTTATCGTGAGAAATCGATGGGGGACATGTCAATATTTATAGGAAATTATCGAATTCCTTCGTAAACTTAAGTCGCCACCCGTAAAAAGTATCAAATATGATTTTGGAAATATATGGTATATTACATTTGAATCTGAAAAAGAGGCTTTAAAGTTTTTTCATGATGTTCGTGGTTGTTTATTCAAGGAAAAACCAGTTGCTGCCAGGATGAAATCTGTACCTGCAATTCATAACCTGTAAGTTAATACAATGTTGTAGCAAAAAAAAAAACTAACTTTTTTTTTGTTTCACTTTGTAAATAACTGGTATATATATTATTATTAGCTTTGATTCATTAACTCGTCTACAGAGTCAACAACAGCAAAAATGTTTGGTTTCTAAGAATAACCACAAGAAAGAAGATAGAAACGGTGTGAATAACAGCGAGAGGAAAAATGATAATATTAATACCCAAAGCCTTGCAAAAAAAATGCGAAGACGTCGTGGAAGTAGGAAAAGCAAAAGATGTCGTGAACAGAGACAGGAACAACAACAAGAACATAAAACAACAAGCGAAAAACCTGACAATGGCAAAAATAGTGTTACATCTATTACAACCATAGGCAACAAAAGTGCCAATAATCATACTACTTCAACATACAAGCAACAATCCAATGTTGGGGTGACATACGCTACTATTGTGAAGCGACGAACAATTCAACCGTAATAATCTTAGTAGACCATATTCATATATAATCTAACAGTAACAACAACAAAAAGTAATCGCCTTTCTTTTCTTTCAGCATAGTACCTTTTATCTTAATTCCAGTTGTCATTCTTCTCTCTTTAGTTCTACCATTATTTGATGGACATGTAGATTTAAATAGCGCTTGTTTTATTACTATTATTATTAGGATTTTTTAGTTGTTATATACGCACTTTCTGTTTTTTTTTTCGATGGTATTCTTTTCAATTCCTTTTTATTAAAATAAATACATGTTTTTCTGAATAAGTTACAACAATAGAAGACTTATATACGGCTTTCTACAAAATACCATAATATACACTATGCCCAATTCCATCCCTTAAAAATTATTTTTCATAGATGAACAAAGGATCGTCAGATGTTTAGTTGTCGTTTTCAAGAGTTAATCCTTCCACTAGACCCAGAGAATGTTTTTCTACGTAACACCTCAATAATTATACAACAATGCATAAATAAACATTTTTTAAAGTATGTTAAGCTATAACAAAAAATAAATAAATGGAGATATAAGCATATGATTATTTTAATTTATATTATTTCCACAAAAACTTTTTAGCTATTGCTTTTCAAATGATCCATTCTTGAATCTAATTCTTTGATTCTTTAAAATCCTTATACGTAGACTGTTCTAGCAGTTAATTCTTAAATTCAAGAATGTAGTAATACACAGTGAAACATCTCGTGTTCTTGAAGGAGGTATGATGATGATTAATGATTTATCGATATTGACCCTATTATCTAGGCTAAAAAAAAAAAAGAAATACATATATATATAAATAACAGAACATCGTGCTGGTAATTGTTGTTATCAGAATAGACTTATATTAAGTATCCACAATGAGAGTACTCTTTTTTCTCTTCTGCTAGTTATCGCCAGTATTGATGTACTGTATATTATTATGTTTGAGTTATTGAAGGCACTTTCTAGACTAGGTAAAGATAATGTAATTAGGAGAAAGGGTATACTGTACCTTATTAAAAGACAACATATCCCTCTACTACGTAATGTATCATCTAAGAAAAAAATTTACCAAACAAAAAATATCAATATTATTATCATATCTTTAGAGATTAAGATAAGGATATGGTATTTAAAATTCAATTACTCACAAAGAATTTCTTTGAGAACATGTGGTTTGGATGTTCCATTGTACCAATAGTTTGACCACTTATTTTTTGCTACCTAGCTAATAATTCAAGACTTCAACCTTCAAAACCTCATACAATATCAGATTTATAATTGAAAACGTCACGAGTATATATAAATATATTACAGTTTGTTGATGTCTCCCTCTAAGACCTTGTGATTTGATATAATGGTAAACTAGAATTATAGGACACAGTAAAATTTGCTAACTATCTTCTACAGTACGAATTTCAGTTTTCGATTAATTTTTTTGTGGACTAGCTCTGAAGGTTTTGTTCTTTTACCTTTGGCTTATAAAGGGTTATTATTGTTTGTTAATACCTACATTTATATATCACTCTGGTTTTTTCATAAAGTTTTGTAATTAGCATTTGTTACAAAAGCCAAATTCAAATATTTTGTGGTAACGGATAGTAAATTAATACAGAAGCGATTTAGCCAATCCGCCCCAAACCTTTCATGATGAAAGGTCGTAAATATAAACCTATTTTTTCAAAACCATAATATTCTTTTCGCATCAATAATCTATTTTTATTTTTATTTCAACTAATATTATTGTATATTACTATTGTTGTTTATGCATATATGATCCATACAGCATGTATTGGAAAATAGGGGCTGTAAATTGTTATCATGACTATACAGCAAGGAAAAAGAAATAAATAAGTGATGCATACTGATGTACGGTTTTTTGATGCATGCAAATCTTGCTTTATTAAGTTTTAGACATTTTATTTAAATCAAAACATCTAACAATAATTATGATACTAGTAAAACTTACTAAATTTTTATTCATTTGATACTTCACAAAAATGACTTTACATGTTATACGTATCAGATTTGTAATTAAATAAGATCAAATATATACAAGTACTACGTAATAGATGTAAATGTTTGTTGAACCAGTTTATGCATAACCAAAAAAGCACATACATGCATGCATAACTCTATTTGGTTCATTCTTTCAACCAAAAGAAAAACTTATAAATATGTAAGTGATGATAACTTAGAGAAGATGACTATAAAGTTTTTTTTTATCGAAGTTGTTCTTCTATTTATTATAATTTTATTTTATTAAACGTACAAAATAAGAATTAGGTAGCTATTACTACCTAGTGGGGAACATTTGAATATTAACTATTATTTCATTATAGTCATTATATTGACAGTTTTTCAATCAATTTGAGGAAATAAGAAAGTTATACAGGTTAAAAGAAATGGATCATAGACACGAAATTTCCATATCTGGAATGTCGTATGCATGCATTTTTGTTTCGCCGATTTAACTTTAAACAAGATTCCTGCCAGCTGTCATCCATCTCAATTATCAACTTTATACTCTTATTATACATACACAACATAATGTATATATTATTATAAACACCTGACATTAAGTGCTATAGGGTCTTTTTTTATTGCATAATAAACATTTTTAGCGTTAATATAAATAAAAATAATACGTGGGTAAAAACAAAAAATAAAAAGAGGGAGCAAAAAGGGGAGGGGGAGGAATTATTAGATCGTTGTTATAATAAAAATGGTATATATGAAAAAAATATTTTCTTTCTTAGTTGGGGGTAAAATTGATTCTTAAATGAAGTTCACCATGACTAGTTAATCCAAGTTTAGCAGGTAAAGAAACCCTAATATACAAGAGAATAATAAGTAATTCAATTTTTTATATTATGAAAAGAAAAGAGATTTCTTTTGTTCTTACCATCCATCAAATTCTTTTCCACTATAAACGTCCTTGAGGTCAAATTTCGTGTCACCAATTTTCTCACATCCAACTAGATCCTTGTCATAAACTTTCAAGTAAAGTTTTTTATCATGCGAAGATTTAGTGATATTAAAAGAGAATGTTTCATTCCAAACAGGATTATTAGAACCGGAAATGTTACTTGAACGTTGCTTGTAGTTATCATCTAACCATAACTCGCTATTATTGTATGATATGTTAATATTATTATTCTTTGACAAATATATATATATATATATTATTGATAGTATATAATATATATAGTAGAGACTTAATATCTTCTTTCTTGTTTTTTTTTTTAATCTATATAATATTTAAAAAAATAACTTACACATAGGGATCATTCTTTAATAGTAATATGAGTAACTTTTTGAAACTTTTTTTGGATACCATTGACCATTTTTTAAAAAAATACTGTAAATAATCTTTCTTATTTTTTTTTCTTATTACCTTCCCTATGAGGTCTTTATCTTTCAAATTTTTTCCTTCACCTATTTTTATATTAATAACCGAAAAGCATTAATAAAGAGTTTATAAAATATATACATTGTTTCAAATTAATAACTTACAGAGAGTAACAGTAAGAATACCAGCAGGAGTAGAAGTGTTACCAAAAACCATATTGTTTTAATATTTTTTTTTTAAAAAAAAACAGGGGGAGAAAGACCATGTAATTGGCTTTATATTTATAATAACCAAATTTTTGCTGTCGTAGATAAAAAAAAAGTATGAACATGTACTAAACTAAAAGAGCAGGGAAGAAGCAAGTGCAAAAAGGGATTTGCATCGGTTTGCATCAGTTGTACAACAATGTGTGCAGCAGGAATTACTTTTTTGACATAATTCTAAAGCGGTTATTCTTCATTTGGTACTTTTGGGCGGAAATCAATACTATTTACTACATTGATCAGTTTTACCGATGATAATATTTAAATGGTCAACTGCAATCATTTAATACATCAAATATTTACCACCCTTGCATTAAAAATAACAAATAAAAAGGTACATAAAAAAGTATCATGATAACTATGGTTAGCATGTTATTGTTTATTTTACTGTGCACATAATACGTGTTATTCATTTTGATAATTCTTAAGAATGTTTTCTTTTTATTTGTTACAATAAAGTAATGATTATGTTATTCATTACCTTAACTTGTATATGAAGCATAAAAATTTATCCTTCTTCGTGCTATGGACGATCGACACGTTTCTTTCTTATTTTAAACGTAGTACAAAACTTTTTTCCAGTTTTAAAATAATCTATTATTTTGCGGAGTAAAAGTCCGTGTTTGTGATCAACGGATAATACGTAAAAGTTGAGTACAGCAACCCACATCACCATCATCGGTAATACCCTATATTGAAAATAGGGATGATCATTCCTTAAAATAAAATACAGCTATTTACCCCAATATAGTATTGATTTTCATTTGTGGTCAGCATGAATAACCAATTTATTATTAGATTATACATAAATGATGCTGGGTTCTCTATGGTAACCTCTTTTGATTATCTTCTAATTTTACATGCAACGAATATAATTCAGAGTATCAAAACGGTAAAGCTTACTCTTTCAATTAAGAACGTTACCGAGCAAGATATAATAATATTAGAGTGATGGCAATAAAAAAAAATAAAGTTGCACTCCATTCTGCTTGTACAAAAAGCTCGGAGTAAGGTGGTGGTGATGATGATTCTGGTGGAGTGCATGGAAATAATGTAACATTGAGTTAACATTGCTATTATTCAAACAAATTTGTGCTAAAAATAAATTCAGTGAAAATTATTTTATTATAGACAACTTTGGTGCTTTTTATTACGATCAATGGCTGAAAATAAGCTGTAAGATTACTCATATCATATTATAAATATTAAAAGGGAGAATAACAATATAATAACCGGTAATAATACATTTTACTTTAAAGCTAATGTTACATATATCAATCCGAGCTACGTATATATATGGTCACTGTTTTCGCATGTGATACAAAGGATAATATGTTATATTGTAAACTGTAAAAATCTCTTTTATTTACAGTGAGCTTTTCTTGAATAAAGTAAGATCTTGTTTAAATACAAGGTAACGGGCTTTTTCATCTTTGAGAATATGTGGCTTCGGATGTTCCATTGTACCAATGGTTTTCCAACCCAACTTTTTATACCAAGCTAATAATTCAGGAGTTCGATTTTCAAAGGCCCACACTATAGCAGATTCATAACCAAGAACGTCACGAGCATATAAATTCCCAGCTAGTTGAAGTTTACCTCCAAGACCCTGTGATTGATATGATGGTAAAATACAGTAGAGATCAAAGTAACATTCGCTATCACCTATTTCATTTTTTAGTTGATCAGTTCGTTGTGTACTTGCTGGGAAATTTGTTCTTCCACCTTTGATTAGGTATGTGCCAATGACTGATTCGCCATCTACTTCTTTTTCTTCGCTATCGTTATAGTTGGTATTGTTGCCGTTTTTTGAACTTGTTGGATGCCGTTTAAATATGCATAAAAGTTGTGTTTTAGTTTTTTCATAATCGATTGTTTCGTGAATAAGAGCTTTTATATCATCAGGTGTCACCTTATCGCCGTTTATTAAGGATGATATAGATGTCCATCCGGCTATATACATACGAATATATATAAATAATTATTATTGCTTGTTCATAATATATATATATATATATATATTACTCTGTTTTTTATAAAGTTTTATGATTACCATTTGTTACAAAGGCTGAATTTACAACAGATGTGATTTGGTCAACACGTTTTAAATCTTTTACGTTAACGGCTCGTAAATATATATTATCTTTCAAAATATAATGTTTTTTCTGTAGTAATGGTGCCGTTGCCTCCATCGCAAATATAATTAATGTTAACTTTTTTTCGTTGTGTATTTATATAAAGTTTTATAATACGTAAAAAGTATATCGCCTGATAGATGTTTTAGTTACTATTTTTTAAAAAAAAGATAAATAATAAATAAAATGCACAGTATTTAAATACCTTTCGTAACATGCACGGAGTTTCTCTTATATTATTTATTAGATTTCAGTGATTTTGATGAATTGTAACGGGCTCACATGGTCAGTTGAGCAATGCATAAAAACCTTGAAGGTGCATAATTATTGATGTTTGACATCCAAAAACAAATTGCCGATTTATTTGGGCTTTTTGTTTTGCTAATTCAACTTCAAATGGGGTTCGTACATTTTTTTTATTTCTTTTTATAATTATTGCTTACAGGGGGTACATAATACGTAATATAAAAAATAATTTAAAGAAAAGGCTACTCATATTTGCAAATACCATACACTTCGGCATTCCTACTTATTTACTCATGATTATCAAAGTGGCTTTTTACAATTATATGACTCACAGCAAATGTATTACTATATGACGATAACATACAATACTTTGACAGAACTCTGTCGTATGAATCGTTAATCAAGGCTATTCATGTGCTGTGATCTTTTCTTAAAACGTAATGGCGAGTTCAATCTACATATTACGAATAACAGCATAAAAATAACATTTGTATATAATAGCGTTACATAAATAGCTTTCGCACACTTATAAAACATTATTTTTAATAAGAAGAATGATATAAATTGCACTATTGTTAGATTATACTCTTTTGGGCTGTTATGGCTCTAAAAAATATGATGGGCACAAACCACGACTTACCATACAATTTAAGATGTAAGCGACACTACTATCGGATTTATTTGGAGAATTATTTATCTGGTGTTCTCAATTTTGTGAGTTTGACCACTTTTACAAGGGAACGAAAACCGTTCCCATGTTGAACTACACTGGATATTTAGAGCTATATTTGTTAGAAGGATGATAGGAGGATTACTGTTACATATGTAACAGCAATAAAATGTATGAATATAACAACATCAAGTGGGTCAGGTAAAGTTTATTTATTAAAATTATCATTTGGTTATCATTGAATTACCAGTTAATGTCGTACGTGTTCAAATTAATTACAAAGACAAATCTTTTAAATATTTATTATATACGGTACGTACTACGTATATTTGATTACCTTTTGAAAGTGGGCATATTCTTCCTAGTAGTATTCTATTTCCCAGATTCCGTAATAATAGGCAAGCTTCTCCTTTTTTTTCTTTTTTTTTCAATTTCTAGTATCACATCTCACTAAAGATTTAAATCTTTTGAACAATATTAAATCTTCAAGTAACCCGTGGTCAAAAAAAATTATACGTACGAGAAGTCCAAATGTTCGATGATAAAGGTACTAGAACTATCTTCATCAGCAAAAACGTAACAAAAACGAACTGATTGCAATCCATTATTCAATACACTACCCATTAGACGATGAACCAATAATATCATTATAATGATCCACATGTATTTCTCGCATATCATTTCATGAATGTTGATCTTCTCAAAGTTTTCATTGTTGTGCTTTCTATTTCATGATTATTTGAAAAATCCACAATCCAGTATTCTCAGTTCGAATATAAATTAATTTCCACATTTTCTATTATTGATCTTCCATTCATATGTTACCATTAATATAAGGAAACAAAGGTCTCCGTGCTGTGATCAAATGCATGTGTAAGACGAAAACATTAGTAATGGGGCAATTCATACAAATTAATACTAATATCATAACTGGTTTAAAACCATCTTGTGTATATTCCAATGTCGATCAAGAAAAATATAGGAATACTGGATCGTTCTAAGATGTATTTATGTCTCAGCATACTGTTCAACTGATTGCGCTTTGACAAACTTGTTCATAAATAGTGCTCCATATTTATGAAAGAGCTTAATATATAAATATAATGTAAGTCTATATTAATTTATCAGCTGTCCATATATACGTATAAGCTCTCTTGATATTCTCAAAAATAGTGTATTTATTTTTTTGGTCGTAATTCATTACTAGTGTATGTTCTTGTAACGACTGGACTGACTGAAACCATGGTTGTGTAATACTGTATAAAGCAAAACATTGATGATTATGAACTTGTTTGGTTTGTTGATTTTTGATATGATATGATATGACTTCCTTTATAGCTTTATACAATTGAAAAAAAAACGAAAACCAGCCACCAATGCAGCAAGATTTCAATTGAATCCAAGCGAATACTTTTTAGAAGGTGTTTAGGGGGTGCAATACAACTAAAAAAAAATAAGTAGTAGCATAATACTATCAAAGTCACAACAGAGAAACATTTATGTCGAAATTCAAAGCTTGGAATGAACTATAGGTTTTCTTCTTTCATTTTTATAGACTTAAGATCAAATCATTCAAAACGCGTGAAAAAAAAATGGCGCATCCGGCTGTTTTTTTATTTGGTTGCTATTCAGCAACAGCCTGAAAATCATTTGAAATTTTTTTGGCATAGATAACAGTATCTTCATGCAAGTAATATTTAGAACCAATTATATTTCGAGTTATATTACTGTTCTTATATCTATTTTGTTTTTCATTGAGACTTCCTTCCATAGTAAAATGGGATAGTAATCAACAAAGAGGAATCTTGTGTTACCATAATTCATCCACTTTTATAGGTTACACAGTGCTTATCCCTTTGTTGGAATATTGGGTTTACTTGGTAAAACAGCATATTTTGATAGAACTTTGAAGTAACAAATCTTGATGAGAAATGTTTTTTTATATAAGCTGTTCCGTAACATCTCTTCAGAAAACTTTAATTAACATATGTTACGGCTCAAAAAGTTTATAGCTTTATTTCTGAGAATTTTTTGTCAATTTTTATTTCATATTTTGATGGTTTAAGTCAGGATGTATTTTACATGAAAAGGTACGTCTCCGTGACTTAAATAGTTCTGAAACCCGTTTGCACACGATGGTACAAAAAATGATAATATTTTATTAAAAGTCATTGTAGAATAAACTATTAAACAAGAAAGCCCCTGTGGTCATTAATATAATGTAAATAAACAAAATTATGTACATCTTTGTAATAATAGTTAAACTACTGCAGTAATGAACGAACATCAAGGCAGTATGTAATATAATATTATTGATTAACAAGAACATAAGCAGGAATTTCTGGAAAAGTAGCAACATATTCCTTAAGATTTGGACGCTCTTCAAAAGCTTTGATAAACTTGGCAAGGTTAGGGTACTATATTGCAAAATAGATTTAGGTTAAGTTTAGATATACGAGTAAAATGCACATAATCTATTATTATAATTTGATCGGTTCAAACCTGTTCTAAACCTTGGGTTCTTTGACCATCGTTAACGAGATTATGATATACTACGAAGTCAGCATAAGAAATCTATGATAGTACAAAGTAAAAAAAAACATCAAATAGTTGATATGAACAAAAAAAACATTGTATTAGCTGATTACTATCAGTTATATGGTAAAATATAATCTCAAACAGAAACATATATGTATACAAACATTTTGGCCTAATAAATAAGGACCATCGTTCAATCCATAGGCACGTTCAAATCGTTCTTGATGCTGTGCCTTTTGCTCGGTGATATATTTTTCCCTCATATCCTAATCACCATTTTAACAATTGAAGATAAAGTATAAGATAATTAACCGTTATTATGTGGTTCATTCTTGATCAAGCTTCAAATGTTATTTAAATAAGTTTATTGCATACCTTAGAAAACATAGCTCTATTTACATCTCCCCGCCAGTCAATGCAAAAATCAGCTACCATATCAACTAAATATTCTTCTTCATCAGTAGATCCTTGATACTTTCCTAAAAAATATACGGATATGAATTGCAAGAATAAAAAAAAAATATATAAACATACATACTCCATATATATACATACATACATACATACATACATACATATATATATTTCTTCCAAGTACTGTAAACATTTATTTAAAAGAGCATGAAAGTAATACATACCACCAAGCTTTTTGGAAAGCAAACGCATAAGCGGAATACAGCCCCCTAAATATTTACCATCGAGTTCCACGAATGGAAGAGTACCAAAGATTAAACCTTTTTCAATAAATTCAGTTTTTCCCTTTGGCCACTCATCCATTTCAACTCTGATGTATTCATGAGAAGTTCCAGAGTCTTGAAGTAAAAGCTTAATTGGTTCGCCAATTCCAAGGGCTAATGAAAGAAAATATTATAGTACGTATAATGTTATTCAAGTGATATGTCTCTGATCCTCTCACCCGTTATAACATTGACTTGACAATCACAATAGTGCGACAACTGATTGATCCCAGTGAATAATAATAAAAAAAAGTACTTACTGCCAAAATTAAAGTAAGTAAGCTTTACATGTGATGTTAGAGTCATTGTTATTATGTACGGTCGCTGAAGTTTATAATGCTCTTTTAACGTGTATGTTTATCAAGAAAAAAAAAAGATTTGTGTGATAGTTTTTATATAATCTACTCCACCTCTTTTTATATTTTTGGGGAAGGTTGGTTTTCTCTTTAATAGCTTCTTTGTATTTGTAAGCAAATCATATTAACATCACATACTTTATTATAAACCTATTCTTTAATCCTGATATTCTCAGGTTGCATAAGCAGATGCGAATTAATTTTTTTAAAAAAAATTGTTTCTCTAAAATGGAAAACCAACGGTTCTCTATAAATGGATTTGTACAACTTGGGCTTTGGAAAGTGTTATACGTACTACCCTAAAAACCGTGAAGTAATAATATTTTTTACTTCTTTTTTTTCGTATTTGACAAAATAAAAGGCTCATGTTTTGGGTGACGATCCAACGACAGCTGCTTGACTTATTGTGTCTCGATTGAAAGTTTCAATAAGTCACTCGATCGTCAAAAGAGACCAACAACTTACGTAAAGGAATCATACCATGAAGAAGGAAGAATCATTAAGGTTACAGTGATCAGTAACACTAAACAAAGTAAATAGTGTAGAAACTCAAGTAAAAACGCAAATGTGTTAATCTGTACGAGCCTATGTCATATGAGTCGCTTTAGAATATTCAAATGGAAACCAGAGAACAAAAAGGCATGAAAAAAGTAAGTGTTTTCAATTTTTGGTTTTCTATATATGGAGAACCATTTGGGGAGACATTTTCTATTCTAAGTAAAGCAAAGTTGGGGGTCTAGTTTTAAAAAATTATAAATATTTGCGTGTCAAAGTTTGTATATTTGACATGCCCACCATTCTCCCAAACGTCTCACAACCCTCCTAGAAAAAGAAAAGTGTTCCAGGTGCAGAGGTAAAGTGTCTTGTTTTATTATTATATTTTATATTCAAGTGGTTCTTTTTTTTCTTTATATTACAAAATTAGAATGAAATACGTACTGTAACTGTAAAGATAGATTATTCAAGTACAGTAAAATTCGTTAATACCATTAATACGTCAAATAAACCGGTATATGATGGTGCTACGTTGATATCAAATTTATACCGTTGACGGCCTCGTCGTCATGTTGCGTGATTTATTCTGCCCCTTTATTTTTTCAAGAGACGCGTGTTTTTAATTTGTCATCCATGCAGAAACATTAGTTTTTTTTATCTCTATTGTATATCTGGTGGCACGATTTTTCAAAAAAGAAATTGTTCTCTCACATTTGAGAAAACTTAAAGTTGTATAGTCATGTGGCTGTGGAAAGAATGACACTTTTCTTCTGTATACCTGATATGTCAAAAAAAGAAGAAACTACGTATACTGTGGTTCTCGATTGCCACCATGATGTAATAGTTAGTGCAGGAGTATTGCACTTGTTTTGTAGAAACTACTAGAGCTTTTTGATTTGTCATCATAATGACACTATAGATTTTTGGTCAAAAAATCCGATTAAATCTTTGTTGATCGGTGTCAAGAAAAAGAAACCTCAGCAAATGGGACTTGTTGCGGATAACCCCATATTTTATACCTATGGATATAGCAAAAGCTTTTAAGTCTCATATAAAATATAGTAGTAATATTAGCGAAACCAGTAGCATTAAAAGTAGTAGAAAATACCTTTTTGGCTGCCATGACTTCGCTTATATGGACTGCAGTCCTCATTTATGCACATAACGATAATACTGGGAAAAAAAATATGCAGAAATCTAAATTATTATTCACAGCATCAGTTTTGTGGAGATTTTCAGCATATGCTGTAATCATAATAGGTATATAGGTAGTGCATACAGTGATTATTCGTTAAACTTGTACTCAATATATGTGAGGGTTTGTACCGGTTTAGCGAATTGAAACGCAGCTGGCACTAATATGTAAAATATACTGGAAGAATAACTGTAAGATAAAAAAAATGATAATCCATATAATGTAGCTTTTCTACTATGAGCTAATCTTTTAATGATAAAAGTGATAATAATGTACTCATCAAATAGTGATAATGAACCAGAAATTGGATTAATAGTGAATTTACAACAAAGTGTGTTTAATATAGACCATGGTCAGCGACTGAATAAATGAGTAAACATGAATTGTATCATTAGCATAATTACATATTCAATGGTAATGAACAAGTATATGACAAAGTTGAAAAGTACGTACGTACGCAGCAGATGAGAAGAAAGAAAAAAGCATCTATGTGAAGTTGGTGAAAAAGAGACACTGTTATCCACAAGATGTTGAAAAGCTTTCTTTTGACGACAAGAATGATTTGTGTAATTTTAGTTGTTATGGAAACCAAGTAGCAACTGAAGAGCTGAGATGACGTTAAAGGAAGGCTGTATTACTGGTTTTATCAATAAAAACCTAATATTATATAAAATATACTATTATAAACCCGGTAAAGATTTAGGAAAGCTCACCGGATACAGGTATTCCCGTCCTCAAGAGTTGAAATTTACTTAAAATAGTGCTTTTGGCTTGTCTACCCAAATTCCAGAAAAGATGTTTTGTGAAGACCACATGACTGTGATATAATATGCTGATGTCACACAGTTACATTAACAGATAATGGTAAAAAGAACTCAGTAGATTTAAACTATCTATGATATTCATGTGAGAAAATCACCATCATTATCATTATGTGTGAGAGAACGTACCGGAAAGCTGGATCAAAGTTCTGCTGCATTGTTTGTCAAGCATAGTAGTAATAAATCTTGAAAACGATTTATTCTCGATCAAATCAACATCCAACACTTTATCATACTAAATTGTCTTTATAACAATCTAATATTGCTGTGTATTATTATTTTTATTTAGAATAATTATTTAAAAAAAGTGGGTAGCTTTGATGATCTGGTAAAGAAACCCTTTCAGTACAAGAAAACTGTTGTGAAGCCTCTTCACTTCACTGTAGAAGAAAAAGCTTGTGGCGATGATAACACTTTTTGTGTACTTCGTCACACACCTTAGGTTACACAATATAATTTGTATTGTAAAAAGATAGAGCGTGTTTTGCATTTTTAGCCTATCTCGCTTATATTATTTTACTACTTTACAACCAATTCTAATGATTGTTCAACATTTTTTATGCACCACATTGTACCCTGATAGTTCTATATAAAATAGTTTGATATTCACTTCGATATCCGATTGAAGCGAACAAATTCACCATAATCACTTTCTCGCTCAATTTAAACAAAGTAAAAATTACAACAATCAATATAACAATTCAGAAGAGAGATTATGTGCAATATTGTGGAATGCCATATGGCCATCATTGAATTTAAAATAAATAGAATAATAATGCATTTTTAATTTGATATTTTTTAAGTTAATGTAATTATTAATAATGGATAAATATATCTTGGCCGCTTGGTAATGTATGTACAGCAACGATAAGTCGTCAAAGTAAAAAAAAGATGGGTAAGCTGTGTGCAAAAATGGTCGTTCCATAAATTTAAAAATCTACCTGAAAAATCAATCCAAGAAAAATTACCTCACATGGCCTCATTCATCAATGCTTGAAAAATTGGAAACGGGAGCGCTTTCTATGAAAACTGGCTGTAATGTGTATTAAATTCTCTCTTGGGTATACTCAATTCACGATTTTTTATTTCATGGCAGCCGCTCTTAAGATTCAAACTTGTAAAATATTTGGCTTCTTGTAAACGTCCCAAACACTTATCGATTCTTGTAAAAGGTGTATTAATCCGAATTGTCTTTTTATTTTCGGCTCGATAATCCACACACATCCGCGTTGTGCCACCTACTTTCTTAACAAATAATACGAGACTTTCCTATGGTAACGCACTTGGAATCTCCAAACCCAAATCAAGCAATTCATTTAGTTGTCGTAGTTATTCGTCAAGTTCCAATGGTGATATTTCATATGGTAGCCGCGACACAAATTTTTCATCAGCAGTGTCAATGATATGACCAAAACCACAATCTGGTGGTACACCTGGTAATCCATGCCGAAAAATATCCTGATATCTTCTACCAATGGCTGTAATTCTTCAGGTATCTTATTTTTCTAAAGATCCTATTTCAATAAATGCAGTGATTATATTTCTTTTACGTGCTTGTGCCGAATCGCCTGATTTATTTGCTTGTGTGATAACAAATATGCATCGTAATCCAGTTTCAATAAGATACCTTACTGGCCGTAACATCTTTATTTCGCCGCTTACCTTGATCATCCAATTACCCACTGACAAATGGAAATCAGGTGTATTTTTTTTTGCCAATTGCATCATGAAACAAAATCGAATTTGGTATCCAGGATATAATAAGCCTTCATCGACATATTACATCTATCCAAATCAAAATCAACATTAGATATTTTATCTATATCCAATCTATGCCCATCATCCGCCTCGACCTCACGTGCTTTGAATTTTACTGTTTCCCAATTCTTTACCATATTAGAGGATATGTAACTTTGAACTTGCACCAGATCGAACAAAATCAATATTCATTCTCCCGCACATGAACCGTCGTGTAACGGGAGAGATCTACTGTCAGTCTTTGCATCCTTGTAGCTGTATTAACCGACAACAGTCTTCTTGCAACTTATTCACCTCAAGGATACCACCATAATTAGTGTCTTCTTTGTGTTGACCATCCTCAGCTGTCTCTACCTTTGACTTTAGACGCATTGAAAATGACCCCTGTACATTGCTACAAGCTCGTATATTATATACAGAAGATGGTTTTAATCCTTGGACTTGATCACATCTGACCAACCTCGGTGATGTACCTTTTTTTCTTGATTTTGATCCCTTGGTCCGCCAGCGACCTTTTTCTTAATAAGGGATTCAGAATTTTGGTGCGCAAAGAACCCCTTTACTGATTGTGCATTGTGTAGGCGGTGGGGATGTTTTTATATTAAATTTATAAGTAAATATATTTATTCAGCTACAACAGATGCTTATGTATTTTTATAGTGAGCACCAGTAATATTATCGTATATTACAACATAATTGTTTAATATGATAACTCAAGTTCTTTTGAGATAATATATGTTAAGCGATAATGATTTTAATATAATCAAATCTAGTACAGAGATATTATGTCTGTATGTATTGAGTTTTTATAATGTGAATTCAGTTGTTATTAAATTCAAATACTACTGTTAATATGTAGTCAACAAATATATATATAAAATAAGTAAGATAATGATCTTAAGCTAATCTCTTAGATAAATAAAATAATTAAAACAACCCAATATACGGTGTTGAGTGATCAATAGAAAATAAAAGATTTCTGTATCTTTAGATAGATAAATAATTTGACACAACTTCAAATTGATGATTTTTATTTGGTTTAAAAAGTTGGGGTTTATATATTTTTTACAATTGTTCCGCGCGCAGTTATTACATGTGATTGTTTAATTAATTAATTGGGGGGATATTTATATTAAGTCGTTGTACAATGGGTTGATTCGAGTACAAGGTAATAGAAATGAGAATATTCTTATATGAATAAATATTCAGAATATTCATGTATAAAAATAGAAAATAAGAAAAGTTGTTTATGTAAGGGTTACAGTACTGTATTTGAATTATTGTTGGTATTATTATTAGAGCTTGTGATTATTGCAGCGGCTAAGTAAAAATACGTTGTAGATTCTGGAATACGTAGCCATAGTTGGAAGATTGGTGTTAATTATGTTGCTGTCATTATTAATGGTAGTTGCTTGTTCAACATCTTTAACATTATTACGTAACGATGTAATGCGCGATTCGAGGAAATTCTTGTCTCCTTTAACATTATCCGTAAAGAATCCCTCAACTTCAGAATGACCATAGTAATCATACGATTTCATCATAGCATCAAATTGGGGCGCAAGATGATTCAAAGACTTTGTTGGAACAAGTTGATAAAGTCGTATTTCCCCAAACTCATTGACAACAGTATACATCGCTGTGAAGGTTGGTTGTCCATTGATCGTACCCATGTTTTTGATAATTTTAAAAGAGTGATCTCCTTTAAGAATTTCTCCTCCAAGCATCATCACTAATTTATTCATAAATGGCCGGTATATGTCAATCATTGCTGTGTATATTCCGCGCAAATATTTTGTTGATGGGATATAGCCGGAATACTGAGTTTTGTCATTAAAGTTGGAAAATTCCGGGTACACAGTTGGACTCTTATTTAATGCTGTCATGATGCTCATTTGTTGCTTTTGTCGATTATCCATTGCACCAAAACATTGAAGTTCAATGTGTCATGTTTTTGTGTATGCAACTCTGCTAAAATATTACGAAAGCGTTCCGCCAGTCCTGCTCCGTTTTGTATGCAAGATCGTAGCATGTTTGCAAGATCTCTTGATACACCCGACTTATGAGTTAAATGGGCAGGGAAGTCAGCTTGTATACGAACTTAGGGAATATATATTCTACAAAAACTCCAAGTTTTTCCAAAAAAAAGTCCAACTCCAGAATATCTATTCCCAACTTAATCAGTTGGAAGCTTTCTGGAAATTTTTAGAAAAAATGGAAATACGTATACTAGTAATCAAACATAGAATAGTGATATAAAATAAGTAATTAAATAGATTAAACTAAATTAATTTTATTACGTACGTATGGAATTCACGCCAATATTTTATTTATTTGAATATAAAAAACTGATATAAAAATGTAGCAACAGTAATAAAAGAAAAAACAATAATTTTTCTGCTCTAATTTTTTCTTCTTCTTCGTCTTATTGTTTCTGTTTGTTAACGAGTTGCTTCTTATTAGTAAAATACCTTCTTTTAGTGCTCGTTTTCTTGTCACTGTCGCGTTTGTCGTACTGAATAATTTCTTGTACTTGTTTTGTTTTTTATCGATTTACACCTTGATACAATAGACTTTGCTTTGCTAAAGTCTTTGAACTCTTATTCTTCATCGACGTCTTCACAGTTTCGTTCTTTGTCAGCGTTACCTTCAAAGCTTTGTTCTTCGTCAATGTCGTCTTCATCATCACTAGCCTTATTTTCGTTGTCATCACTTTCATTATAAATGTAATATTCATAATTATTTAAATTATTATGACTTGTAAAACTAGTGGTACTAGTACAGTCAAACAAGGCTCTTTCCGCTATTCAACACTTTTACCTAATTTAGCAAAAAAAGTAGTCTACTCTAACACTTCTAATAAATCCAAAATTCACAAAAAAGATATAATCTATCATCCATATCAAAAACCACAACTGGGCACTCAACATCGTAAACTGGCTACTGCAAGAACCACGATGTTGTCTACCACTGGCTCTCAACAGACTGTGGTTTTTAATATCACAGAACTCAAGGCACTTGACCACCTCTTCGATCAACACAAACACCTTATTACCAAATGTAACAATCGCACCTGTACCACATCTCATCTCTATCGTTACAACAAAAACAAAAATATCGACCCTCCACAACCAACCTTTCGCTGCAGAACATGTACAAAAACATATTCAGCAGTGGAAATGAAAAAATTACTTGAACAGCTCTTACAAACCCAACATACCAGGAACGATACTGATTCCCCTGAAATGGATGGAATATTCGATTCTCAACCGATGCTAGGCGAACCTACAATGACCCAAATTCTCCAAGAATTACAAACACAACGCAAACGACTCGATCAACACGACAATATGTTCGCCGAGATACAACGTTTAACAGAAGAACTAGACCTTGCAAAAAAACACATTGAAACACTTGAAGAAACAAATCGCAACCTCAGATTACAACTTTCACACGGGCAATCAAACTCACAGAAAGAAGATAACCTCGATTTCCCTCCTCTGTCACCCAATAACACGAACTATGTTCCGCCAAACAGCCAAGATAGTAAATGGGCTCAGCCCTTACGTCACCACCAACAAAAATCAACACCATCAGCAACCACACAACAGCGCCGCCTAACAGCAGCTGCACGAACTTTTCAACTACCTTCGGAGTCGCATGGTTTTAAATATATATATGTACCATCACGCGCTCGACAACCAACAGGACAAATCAGAGCGAACTTACGCCGCTTTGGGATTGACAATGGCCGTATTCTCGACATACAATACCCCGCGCGTCAAACAGTCAGCCTTTTGGTTCATAATGACTATGCCGACCTCTTAATCGAAAAACTTAAAATAATGGATATACATCCAATCAACTTTGACCCATTTGATCCCAAAAACATCAATGATCCAAAATACGAATCAACATCCAATGAGAATAAACAACAACTGGCCAAAGAATTACACCATAAACGTGCTGAACGCTCTCTTCAATTCATTCGAGCCCCAGTTAAATATGCCGTAGCTCGAGCTTTTCACACATATGGCTGGGTATCACTTGAAGAACTAAAATCAATTTTAGCATCTCGCATACCACACAGGGATGACCCTAGGTCTGCTGCAGAACACTACCGCCCCTTATCTCACTCAGAGGACATGGAAACGGACGACCAGGCTATTAGATCATTAGAAGCCAAAAGACGCAAGCACAATGGACAAGATAACCTTTCAGGTTTAACTGACACCCCCCCTCCACAAATATTATAAAAAAAAAAAAAAAAAAAAGACATTTTTAATAATAATATACTAATAATAATAATAATAATAATGAGTAATAATAATATCACTCTCACCATATTTAATACTACCAGCTTACATCGCCAAGGCATCAACACGATTCTACATCATATTCCATCCACTCACCTTCTTTTCTTGGTCGAAACATGGCTTCTCACACCAAATCGATATTATACCTCATGGCAACAATATCATGTCTATGGAAAACGACCTACGCCAACCGCTAAACGAGGACATCTAGGTATCTCACTTCTCGTTAATCCTCAATGCCCCTTCTCTGTACATTTTCTGCCAAACACCTCTTCGACTTTTCCACTTTATCACCTATCATGCATTATAGCTAATACTCTTATCCACTGTGTTTATCTACCCCCTACCGATACCTTTACTGATGAAATGGCCATGGCAGTACTTGATTCTCTCCCTCTCTTCTATCCAAATACTACTAATACTATTATTTGCGGAGACTTCAATGCTCGTTTCGGTTCTCTTACTGGTGACCGTATATCAAATACACGTGGTGCTCTGATACAAAAATGGATGGAAGGCCATAATATTCAACTATGGAACGCAACATTAACATATGGACAGCCAACATTCTTACGATGGAGTGGCAGCAGCATTATTGATTTATATATGAGCACTCATCCTTGCACCAATCCATCTATGCACATACACAACCTGTCCTTAGATTCGGATCATAAAATGATTGATTTCAGCTTTACACCACCATCTGAACCACCTAATACCCCTCCACAGCACCTACCATCACGTCAGCTCTGGAATCTCAACAAACTAAAAGACAGTAATATATTACAACAATATAAAACAGCGTTTATGAATAATATGGAACTGCTAAACACAGACATCGAACAATGCTATAATAATATTCATGTTTCTACCATATTACCTCCTACACTACCCACCACTATAGAAAATATAACCACTTGTTTTTATACTAACCTTTATAGTACAATGGATTCTGTTTTAGGAAGAGCTATCACAGGTCAAAAACAGAGAGACGACTTTTGGACATCTGAATTACAACACCTGGTAGACAAACGAGAATACTACTACCAAAAATGGCGCCGTGCTCTTGGTATGAATAAATTGACATGGTGGCTGCGACATCAAGAAGCTCGAGCAAAAGTACGCCGTGCACTAAAAAAACGAAGTCGAGAAACATGGCGCACCTTTTGTAAAAAGCTCGAACAGGAAGAATATACAAAGACTACTGCAATCATTAAAAAGATACGACAACGTCGTACACTCCAGCACACCTATAGTCATCCTGGTGGTCCCCAAACAGCTGCAAACCAAATGGCACAACATCTGGAATCAGTATATGATGGACACCTTATTACAACATCACCTCAACCACCAACTCGTGAAATACCATCCACATCATCAGCACACCAACTACCCGACTCTATTATTACACCAGAAAACATCACTGCAGCACTGGAACGTTTACCAAAGAAAAAAGCACCTGGCATTGACCACTTACGAAGCGAAATGCTTAAACCTCTTATCTCAGTCTTAACACCCTTCCTATATAAGCTTTTCTATTTATGTTGGATCAGCTCATACACACCTGAATCATGGCGCATTGCACAAATAGTACCAATACACAAGAAAGGCCCACCAGACAACCCAGCTAACTTCCGACCAATCAGTTTAACATCAATACTATGGAAAGTATTTGAATATTGCCTTCAACAACCATTAAAAATAAACAGCCCATCTTTAGATATTTCTCAAGGAGGCTTCCGTTCAGAACGCAGCTCTCTAGACCAAGTACTTTGTCTACAAGAAATATGCCGTTTATATAAGGCCTACAATAATAATGTACCTTGCACACTAGGATTTTTCGATGTGATGCAGGCATATGACTCTGTCGATCGGTCAATCATATGGAATTTGTTACAAGCTCACCATACACCACCTCTCCTAATATCTCTACTGCAAAATCTTTTCGATGAGGTTTATATTGAAGTGGTCATTTCCAACACTAATTCATACCGTTTTTCCCCCACTACTGGGGTCCTCCAAGGATCTATCTTATCCCCCTTTCTTTACTCACTTTATATTAATAGTCTACCAGCTTTGCTTCGAAATACTGAATGACCCCTGAGGTCGCCATCACAATCACCATATATAACAACAGCATCAGACCATCACAATGAAGATTCGCAACCATCAATCATACAATCTCAACGACGCCCAGGCCGACCCTCAACAGCATCTTTAACTCAATCATTACCCTCTATTCAATGTCTTCTATATGCAGATGATGTAGTAGTAATTAGCACTCCTCAAAAGATGCAAGAAATACTACAGCTTTGTGAACAACATAGCTACAATATGGGATATCGTTGGAACCCAAAAAAATGTGTGATCGTTCAACCGCCCAACAATGAAAATACATATACATTATATGATACTCAAATCCCGACCCAATCATCATTTATATATTTAGGAATTCCTATTAACTATCATGGTCAGATCGATATTCCACAACTAATTGATCGTAATTCACAATCAGCACTCAAAAGTATGCGGATGCTCAATAATATTGGCCTAAATCCATCAGGACTATCCCGACATCTTTCCAGTCAACTTTATTCCCAGTTCATACGCCCAAAACTAGAGTATGGTCTAGCAATCTCAACATTTAAAAAATCACATCTTATCTCTATAGAAAAGACCCAAAACTTATGCATCCGGATGATCTATGGCGCACACCACAAGTCTGAAACGAAAATTATGCGACACCTTGTTAAAATGCCTAGTATGTCTGAACGTATAGCAATCTTACAAGCAAAGTTTGTATATCGCGCTGAATTTTTACCATCTGACGCACTCTTCACCATCATACGCCCAGTCTTAGAAGCTCAACAAGGAAGTTTTTGGAGCAAACTTAAAAAGAAATCACCTATCATTCAACAACTACCCGAAGTGCTTTCTAACCTTACTTCAAAAGAACTAAAAGCAGGCATTCGTCTTTTTCTACAAAATAATCTCAACTCCATACGGTCTGCGGTTACTGGTTCCAAATTACTTAGTTGCTGCCTCCCAAACTTGAGTGTGGATCCGATCATGTGGCTCCCAATGACCAATCGAGAGCGAAGTCGATGCATAAGATGGCGGTTAGGTTGGCTCCCTGGAGGTCGCCTACATCCTTGTAACAAATGCCATCAAACTACTTTTTCCAAAAAACATGCCATACAATGCCTTAACATACATAATCGCCTACATATCTCATACTACCAACCTGATCCAGTATCATTTTTTCTAAATCAGCTACCCAAAGGGCACCCAACTTCACCAAAACGAATACAATATTTAACCTCTTACTGGCCAATTCTCTGCTCTATCCTCATGGAACTCGACTCCTACCACCACCCAACCAGCAATCAGCAGCAATACCAAGACCCAAATCCAGGTGCGGCTCTCATCAAGTGGATTACTCCCACTGCTCCTCAAGTTACTGAATGATATACTATTCCTTTCCTTGAAACATTACTTTAATTTATTTACACCCCTCTCTTTATTTTTTATTTTTTATTTTATTTTTATTTTTTTCTCTTCCTCTACCCCCTCCTCACAGCTTTAGCAACGACATAAACGCAATGTAATAATTTTTTCTCAAATCATAAGGCTAACAGCACCCCCTACCACTTTTCAAAGCAGAACGCCTTCTATCTTTATTTTCATAAGCAACTTCTCCTCAATCTCTTACCTTTTTCCCTATTTACTCGCATAGGGTTTTCATTCCCTCTACCCCCACTACCTTGTCTCGAGCAAATATGTCCGCCAAGGACGCTGTGCTCATTTTGAGACGTTAAATAAAATAAATCGAATTTAAACGTACTAGTACAGTCATTTTGATACGTACTTGTTATTCTTTTGTTGGTTTTATGCGCTCTTGGGTATTAGTTGGTTTATTGCTGTTTACGATGAGTTAATAAAATTATCAAGAAAGAACTGTTAATATATTTTATAAGAGTCATTTTTATCAAATTTGTGCATATTAAATTAAACTGTGCTTAGATTTACCAGTAATGAAACGCACACTTCAAAATACACATAATCCTATGGAATCATATAGGTATTTTTTTATCTGTCAAAAAAAAAGAAAGAAGGAGTAGCACTATCTGTCACGAAAGAAATGTTTATAGTGAATGGCATGAATAAAAAAAGAACGCGAAAAAAAACAAGCAAAGGGGAAAGAAGTGAGAATAGACCATACTATCCTGTATCCTTTTTTTTATTCTTTTATATGTTGGTTTTTCAATTACGCGACCTATTATGATCTTTGATGAGCTACTGTCATTTATTGGTTTTGTATTTTTGTGGTTGTTGATTTTCAAGAATATTGGATAAATGCTCACAGATCTTGTTATTAGTCTTAATTTCTTTATACTCCTTTGACTTCTCTAGTTAAGATTCTACGTAAGGTCAGTATACGTTCGTGAAACGGCCATAGATAACTAAACTACTATGACATCCACTGTATCATTTATTTGCTTTAATATTAGTATTTTTATTATTTGCATCTTTTAATGAAGACACCATGGTGATATTGAAAAAAAAAATTCCAGTTGAAGAAAAAAAAAGAGATGCTCCGAGTTAGAATTATTGAAAAAAAAAATTACTCATCATGTGTGCCCCTAATCAATGGTAGATTGTTAAATATCAGACTATACAAACCTGTTCTAGATAACTGAATAAACAAGCAACAGTGATAAATAAATATTAGTGAAGCATATGACTATATCATAAACATGATGGTTTATTATTTATTTTTTCACGTGTAGAAATGTACACTTAAACAGATGATGTGATTTATATACTCGAGAATTCATGTATAGAAGCTTTTTACATGATTTGAACGACCTTTTTTTCTAATCGAACGGGGATGGAGTTTTTCTAGAAAAAAGTGGAATTTGGAAAAAATTGAACTTTTTGTGGAATATTAATTCCCTAAGGTTACGTAGTGGAAGTTGTCTGAAAAAACTCCTTATTAAAACCAGAAAAGCTTTTTCTGCAAATCTTGTCGTTATCCAATTTTTTCTCTTGCAAGCACTGGTACCGAGAAGACATAATCCAAAAGCAGCTACAGTATATTTGATAATATGGTCATATTGAATATAAGTAATTTTTCCCTCATACGTAATTAATACAAAGAATCAGCATAAATAACTATTATATATACCTGGTCAAATCAATTACACGTCTAGGCTTATTATGTTCTTTTACTTCAATCTTGGATTTGCAGTAAGGACAGTGAAGGTTTTGAGTCCCCACAAGATAATGAGGGTACCATAAAAACACACGAGGATAATAATATAGCTTTTTTGGATCAAGAACCACATTCTCCAAAGCAAATGAAGGCATTTTTGGCGTAACCCAATAAGTTCCTGCGTCATACTCTTTTGGTTGTTTTCTTTTTTAAATTTACTACAAATATTGCTCAAATATTGATCAATCACGCTTCCTGGGGGACAGGTGGGTTCATCCGCCTTTTCAGCCGCATTTATATCGTTAATTACAGCATTCATATCAGCTGATTCTTCAGATCCAAAAAAGTCATCATTCAAAACAAGGATCTCATCTTCTTCATTGTCATTGCTATCTGTTAGATCGTTTCGATGAGAAATATTTGAATCTAAACTCTCTGCAGCAGCAGGAGGCGAAATAACTGTAGCAACCGAAGTAGGACGTGATAATGACTACAAGTGAATACATAATTATAATTTTTTTTAGTAATTTTTTTATTTTTCAAACAATTTTTATACCAAGGAATATATTATAATATTTTATTAGTAAATTAATAATACCATACCTCCTCTTCGGTAACCTCTGTAACAGAAGACGATGGAGTAACACTGATAGCTGACCTAGCAGGTAATAGTGACTACAGGTATGTCAATCATAATAATATGCCCTTTTTAGTAAACTTTTCAATTTTTTGATAACATAGGATTTTTTTAATATTGTTATGCTATAATTCGCTGATATTATAGAGTAATAATCTACCTCTTGTTCATGTTGTTGCTGCGAATTTGGCTCCACATTTATTTCGAAAGTAGTGTGCTCTGATGATTCTGTTGTTACAGAAGCTAAAGATGTAGATCCTGCTGCACTACCACGCGAAACAACTTGGTACAAAGTTGGTTGATCTGGTCCGAGCGATTTACGGGGTCGTCCCCTTTTCTCTGGCTTATTACTGCTCTTATTATTTTTATTATTGTTATTGGTTTTGGTCATTTTTAATTGCAATAAAAGAAAAAAAAGTGAATACTGAGAATACACGGGTAGTAAAAATAGAAAGATTGGATATAGTTGAAATCTGTTTATTTTTAAAATAAAATAACTACTCTTTTATATCTTTTCTAAACTATCATGTTGTTATCCTATTTTATCCGATCATGGCTGAACTATGTTTTGTAGTAATGTATGAGAGGACCTATTATATTTGATTATTAGATAAATACGTATTAATTCTGTGTCATGCCCTGAAATCGTTTACAGCATTTGTTTCTTTTTTTGATGCTCTTTTTTTTATCCTGATTATTAATAAGAACGAATCAAAATAGATGACAATGTTTAATTAGTTTTATCTTTTGGAGTTGACGGGGTTATATTTAGCCGATTATGATGAATAAATGATATATATATTTTTATAGTAGTTTGCTACAAATGTGAGTATAAAAATATAAGAAAGAGAGAGAGAGTTAAAGAAAAGGGTATAAATGAATGTGCTTAAAGTACGCATTAATGTTCTGTGTATGAGACGAACGATATCCAAATTAGGGATGGCGTAATTCTGTAATCCAGAATAACGCATTCTCATTCCCCAATTACAAAAGAATTACAGAAAGGATTACAGAAAGGATTACAGTCTGTAATCCTCTTTTCCATCGATTTTATTGGCTGAAAACCTTCCCAACTACCACCAGTGAGCCTAAAGACGCGCGATCTGAAATAAAAATTTGTAGACGTCATTAACGTGGACAATTAGGTAGCGTCATTCCTTTTTATGCGCGGATGATATCCCCTTAACAAATTTTTCAGTATCTTTATTTCTATTCCTATTGCACCAACATGAGAACAAAACGACACCGAAATAGAAAACTCCCCAGCGAAATACCTTGGCTACAAAAAGAACCCAATGATATTAATCATTTGTCTTTCTTCGATTTCTTTCAGTCGTACTCTCAAACAACTGCAATCAGAAGATTTAAAGAAGTTACAGAATACATTTCAGATGAAGAGAAGAAAGAACAGGTTCTTTCGAAATTCAATAAGTGGAAAAGAACCAAGCAAGCTCGGCAGTACTGGGCTCATCGTAAAAACGTTCAAGACAAATGTAAACAAAATAACGAAATCAACATTGACTCATGCACTAAAGCAACAAGCGCTGCAAGTGCCTCTCCTGCCAATCGTAGCATTGTATCTACAAACCGCAGCTCCTCAGTCGATGAAAGTGTAGAAACGATAACTTTAGAAGAAGCAAAGAGTCTGATTAGAGAAAACTATGTCAATAATAGCACCAGAAATCAAAGTGGTCTTCAAAAGGCATTCTTTGATTTCAAACTTGACACTTTCAACAGTATCAACGACTCAAATTTGCTCAGTTACGAATCCAATCTTCAACAAATCCTTGCCTTGTCAAATATTTTGATAGTTAAAAAAAATGTTTATGACACTGAATTGGATAATTATTTCAAAACCACCAGCATTGATAGCATTTGTAATGGTGTAAGACCATTACGACGATATATTCAACCATAAGGTTGTTGATCTACATGCTTATCCGCGGAATACTAAGGATAGACGATAGCATGGTTGAGCACATGGTTGGATATAGAAATATTAGGATAGTTATTCTATATAGAAATGTTGATCATTGATATTAGATATATATTAGTTAGATGTAAATTAGCCCCTGATATTTCGACGTATATAAATAAAGGGTTTCCTGACAACCAGGAAACAGTAATTCGTTTTTATCATATATATTCTCGAGCCCCTTTCTTTCTACCAATATCTTAGCTATTACGCTTCCTCATAAACTGGCTGATAGAACCCGATTGTAAGTATACAATAATCAGTCATGCGCTATTACAGCATTCGAAAGAATATTTTCGAAAACCTAAAATTTAAATTTGGAGATGAAAAGTATCAAAGGATATTATTATTACTTTAATCGACATTGCTAACGATCTCAGTAACGAAGCGTTGACCAAGATCAATGCCATGAAAAAGATTATTAATATTTTAACTGAAGATATGGATCCAATACTTGTCAAGTTGCTGCTATGCTTCAAAACATTAGTTGAAACTCTTCCGAGCAACACACAACAGAAGAAAGTAAAGGAGCATGAGTTGTGTTCTCGTTATTTCCAACCATTCTTTCAATCCTTGTTTGACAGTAATGAAGACGATGATATGCTTTTTAAATGGATGAACACGATTACTTTCAGTTGTAATAGTGATGGTGACCAACCAGCAGTCACTAATAATAGACCAGATGGCTGTATTGAGAATGATCGTAAAACTATTGGCTATGTCGAAGTAAAAACCATTGATTATGCTACCAACCACTATACGATAAATGTCGATTTACATCGTTTGGGGATCTTTGGTAAAACTGCCCTTTCCAGATACAGTTTAAATAAAACTTTCCAAGTAATGGCTATTGGTAAGTTGTATATTTAGTAGACTGATAAATATACTGTCTGGCAACTGGCTAATTACATCATTATAAACTTTAGGCACCAATCTGCAATTTTATATATGTCAAAATGTTGATGGTGTATGTATTATGACTGAATTGAACAGTCTAAGACTCCCCGTTTCACTTGATGAATTACCGCAGTTAGTTCCATACTTTGACCGTTTGTACAATATAGTAGAAACAATTTATAATAACTGTTACTCTAAAGATAACATGTTAACAACAACAGATACAGATACAGATGGTAACAACGGTACTTTGGAACCTAAAATACTAAAAGCAATTACTGAGAAAACAATTGATAGAACGAGATACAATTGCTTCTATCATCCTTATCATTGATCATAATTCTTTGTTTATGTTATTTTTTATTTTTCCATAAGATTCATTATTCCCCTTCCATTGTATATGTTATATCCCATTTTAAACAGTTGTATTATTTTCATAGTCTTGATTTATAAATTGTATGTATTTTTAATGACATTTTAACATGCTTTTTATTTTGAAAAAAAAAGAAAAAACTAATGAATGTATATGAGGGAGGCCAATAGAGGCTAAACAATAGCTGCTACAGAGTAAGAAATTGTCCATAAACTTCCTATGTTTCCATATGTTTCCATTCAAACCTATAAATAAATAAAAAAAAGGTCAGTAAACCGCCAGATCCTTACAGGGAGTTGTGATGACACAAAGGCCAGCAGGTCCTTTCAAAACCTGACACAGACATCAATAGATGCTCGCTTTCTACAGGGAGTTGTGCTGACGCAATGGCCAACAGGTCCGTTCGAACGCTAACAGCAGACATGAGGGAAGTTCAGTTACAAGGCTTGTCCTGACGCGAAGGCCAGCAGGTCCGTTCGCCTACTAAACCTGTCATGCCTTTCTATCAACCGTTTCACTGAATAAGTTATAAAAACTAACCATCGTTTTTGTTTTTTTTTTTTTGGATTACGTAGTTAACAAAAAAAAAGATAAATATAAAAGTGACCAGAAGTTCGAAAAGATGACCGAATGAAACTTCAAATTTCTGACCAATTGAACTTCAAATCTGTGACCAATTGGAGTTCAAAAAATTGACCAACGTTTTTAAAAAAATGTCCAATTGACAGCGGAAGCACTGTATACCTGATATGTTAAAAGAAGAAACTAAGTGTGCTGTGGTTATTGATTGTCACCATGTTGCTATAGTTAGTGCAGGATTATTGCACTTGTTTTGTAGAAATTACTAGAGTTTTTTGATGTGTCATCATAATGACACCATAGATTTTTGGTCAAAAAATCCGATTAAAATCTTTGTTGGACGGTGTCAAGAAAAAAAAAACCTCAGCAAATGGGACTTGTTGCGGATAACCCCATACTTTATACTTATGGATATAGCCCAAGTTTTTAGGTTCATATAAAATATAGTAGCAATATTAGCGAAAACAGTAGCATTAAAAGTGGTAGAAAATACCTTTTTGGCTGCCATGACTTCGCTTATAAATGGACTGTAGTCCTTATTTATGCACATAACGATAATACTGGGAAAAAATATGCAGGAAACTAAATCATTATTCACAGCATCAGTTTTGTGGAGATTTTCAGCATATGCTGTAATCATAATAGGTATATAGGTAGTGCATACAGTGATTATTCGTTAAACTTGTACTCAATATATGTGAGGGTTTGTACCGGTTTAGCGAATTGAAACGCAGCTGGCACTAATATGTAAAATATACTGGAAGAATAACTGTAAGATAAAAAAAATGATAATCCATATAATGTAGCTTTTCTACTATGAGCTAATCTTTTAATGATAAAAGTGATAATAATGTACTCATCAAATAGTGATAATGAACCAGAAATTGGATTAATAGTGAATTTACAACAAAGTGTGTTTAATATAGACCATGGTCAGCGACTGAATAAATGAGTAAACATGAATTGTATCATTAGCATAATTACATATTCAATGGTAATGAACAAGTATATGACAAAGTTGAAAAGTACGTACGTACGCAGCAGATGAGAAGAAAGAAAAAAGCATCTATGTGAAGTTGGTGAAAAAGAGACACTGTTATCCACAAGATGTTGAAAAGCTTTCTTTTGACGACAAGAATGATTTGTGTAATTTTAGTTGTTATGGAAACCAAGTAGCAACTGAAGAGCTGAGATGACGTTAAAGGAAGGCTGTATTACTGGTTTTATCAATAAAAACCTAATATTATATAAAATATACTATTATAAACCCGGTAAAGATTTAGGAAAGCTCACCGGATACAGGTATTCCCGTCCTCAAGAGTTGAAATTTACTTAAAATAGTGCTTTTGGCTTGTCTACCCAAATTCCAGAAAAGATGTTTTGTGAAGACCACATGACTGTGATATAATATGCTGATGTCACATAGTTACAGCATTATGTGTGAGAGCATTGTTTGTCAAGCATAGTAGTAATAAATTTTGAAAACGATTTATTCTCGATCAAATCAACATCCAACATCATACTAAATTGTCTTTATAACAATCTATTGTTGTGTATTATTTTTTTTTATCTAGAATAATTATTTAAAAAAAGTGGGTAACTTTGATAATCTGGTAAAGAAACTCTTTCAGTACAAGAAAACTGTTGTGAAGCCTCTTCACTTCACTGTAGAAGAAAAAGCTTGTGGCGATGATAACACTTTTTGTGTACTTCGCCACACACCTTAGGTTACACGATATAATTTGTATCGTAAAAAGATAGAGCGTGTTTTGCATTTTTAGCCTATCTCGCTTATATTATTTACTACTTTACAACCAATTCTAATGATTGTTCAACATTTTTTATGCACCACATTGTACCCTGATAGCTCTATATAAAATAGTTTGATATTCACTGCTATATCCGATCGAAGCAAACAAATTCACGATAATCACTTTCTCGCTCGATTTAAATAAAGTAAAAATTACAACAATCAGTATAACAAATCAGAAGAGAGATTGTGTACAATATTATGGAATGCCATATGGCCATCATTGAATTTAAAATAAATAGAATAATAATGCATTTCTAATCTGATATTTTTTTAAGCTAATGTAATTATTAATAATGGATAAATATATCTTGGCCACTTGATAATGTATGTACACCAACGATAAGTTGTCAAAGTAAAGTAAAAAAAAATGGGTAAGCTGAGTGCTTTTCCTCGCCAAAAGTGGTCGTTCCATCAAATTAAAAATCTACGTGAAAAAACACCCACCCCACCCATTGGTAGAAGAATATCAGGATATTTTTCGTCATGAATTGCCAGGTGTACCACCAGATTGTGGTTTTGGACATATCATTGACAATGCTGATGAAAAATTTGTGTCGCGGCCACCATATGAAATATCACCATTGGAGCTTGACGAATTACTACGACAACTAAATGAATTACTTGAATTGGGTTTGGAGATTCCAAGTGCGTTACCATAAGGAAGTCTCGTATTATCTGTTAAGAAGGTAGGTGGTACAACGCAGATGTGTGTGAATTATCGAGCAGAAAATAAAAAGACAATTCGGATTTATACACCTTTACCAAGAATCGATAAGTGTTTGGGAGGTTTACAAGAAGCCGAATATTAATGGCTGTAATTCTTCAGGTATCTTATTTTTCTTAAGGTCTATTTCAATTAATGCAGTGATTATATTTCTTTTACGTGCTTGTGCCAAATCGCCTGATTTATTTCCTTGCGTGATAACAAATATGTATCGTAATCCAGTTTCACTAAGATACCTTACTGGCCGTAACATCTTTATTTCGCCGCTTACCTTGATCATCCAATTACCCATTGACCAATCGAAATCAGGTGTATTTTTTTGTTGCCAATTGGGTCCTAAAATAAAATGAAATTTGGTATCCAGGATATAAGCCCTAATCGACAGATTACATCTATCCAAATCAAAACCAACATTTACTATTTTATCTATATGCAATCTGTGCCCACCGTCCGCTTCGACTTTACGTGCTTTGATTTTTGATGTTTCCCAATTTTTTTACCATATTAGGGGATATGTAACTTTGAACTTGCACCAGATCGAGCAAAATTAATATTCATTTTTCTGCACATAAACCGTCGTATAACGGGAGAGATCCACTGCCAGTCTTTGCATCTTGTAAGTGCATTAACTGACAACAATCTTCTTACAACTTATTCACCTCAAGGATACCACCATGATTAGTGTCTTCCTTGTTGTGGCCATCCTCAGCTGTCTCTACCTTCGATTTTAGACGCATTGAAAATGATTCCTGTACATTGCTATAAGCTCGTATATCATATACAGAAGATGATTTTTATCCTTGGACTTTATCACATCTGATCAATCTCGGTAATGCGCCTTTTTTTCTTGATTTTGATCCCTTGGTCCGCCAGCGACCTTTTTCTTAACAAGGGGCTCAGAATTTTGGTGCGCAAAGAACCCCTTTACTGATTGTGCATTGGTCGAAAATCCTGTTTGCCATACTGATTACCTATATGTCGCTTAGGACAATTCCACCGAATATGACCGCTCTCGCCACAATTGAAGCATTTTACCCATTTGTTACAATCATTTGATTGACTACCTTATGATCCGTCGTTGCTTACATAATCATATCGACGATTTGCAGGTTTTATGGCATCAAGATCCATTGAAGTGGAGTCTTGATGACCCATATGAAGAGGAAGCTGACCAAACCATTTGTTAAACAGCGAGAAATTGGAAGGAGATCGATTTACAGCCTTCCGCACATTGTTCCGCCATTTCATAATATGTTTCTGTCAACGGGAACGGCTTCTGTATCAGGACTTGGAGACGACACAGGTATTTTAAACGTTGAACAAAGCTAAACAACACGTCCTTGGTCTCCCTATCTGGTAATTTTGGCATTAACAATTGGAACTCCCGAACATACTTCTTCACCGCACTTGTTTGCTGTTGTAAACTTGAATTCATACTTGAATACAGTTTAAATTCCGACCATGTGTTTAGAGTCGAAGCCGTTAAATTATATTCAACACCACACCACCACATAGCCGCATCATCACATAACAACGTTACCGCAAACAATATCATTCAATGATTGTCAATATTTACGAATTCAGAATATTTTTCTAAAGGATACAACCAAGCCTCAATATCGTGTTTAGCTGTGCCTTCGCCATGATCAGTATCGGATTGTCTTTATAGGTGCACGATTTTGGCTATGTTTGTTGCTTATCCACTCTGCCTATGGTCTTGTTGCTCGTGCACGCAAATTGGCGATTTGTTCCCCTTTTTGTTGGTGCTACATTATTTATAGTACGGACAGAAGCATTATCATTGTTGTTTGTTGTTTCATCACATTATCAGTTTCTTCTTGTTGTCCGTGGTTATCCATCATTTGATAAATCAAATATCATTCTTTTGCTACCAGCTGATCTGACCAATCGTTTGATACGATACGATACATATTCATTCTATGTTAAGCTAGTATTAATCATAATGTATCAATATTTTCAATTAATTAATAAAAGTATTTTATGTATCTATAATTTACTATTTTACGTCGTCAATAAATGCACCTAATTATCAAAAAAAGCAACTACGTGGTGTTAAAGTGATCACATCAAGAAGAACAAATTATCCACTATTTTATGTGGAGTACGGTCTAAGTAATGGAATAAAAAGCAACTACGTATGAAACAAAAAATAAAAAATTAGTAAAAATTGCTTTGATCCCATTTTGTCTTCGTCAACAAAATCAAATATATTAATCCTTTTAGTTTAAAAAAATCACAAAAGGCACTTCAAAAAAATAGGAGCAACATTTATACCAATCAAAAAACAAAAATGCTTTAGAGATTACTGGATTCTTTTCAATTAGTTCAGAATCTTGTTGCTTAAATTGAGGGGTCCGCATGCATTCGCCAAAAGTTCCTAAAAGCGAAAACGACGAAGTTAACTGTTGTATACATATTATCAATGTTCTGCCTTTAGACCTCAGTAGAAAAAACTTGGAGTATCATTAACGTGAGGCCTTATAGGTATTTTCGCATGGATGTATTCTTACGTACATATTCAAAAAAACTAAACTTAATAATCACTGTTTTTATTAATAGAATTATTTAATGACTATTCGTATAAGACGGTTCTTTTCAGGTCTGGTATTATTATTGCCATATTTATCGCGTTAAATAACATTAAGAACGGTAGAATGTGACAGGCGCATAAAAGGGGCATTAACGAATGAAATATTTTTTTGCCACGTTGTGCGTCCATATTATTCTTGATGGGAAACATTCATATGACGAAGCGCGGGGGAGTAAAAGGAGAAGGAAAAGGGATTTATAAATTAATGCGTATATCATGCGAGAACAATTATAATGTCCTCCGCGCAACTCATATGTTATTTAGTTTTAACTACTTACTAATATACGTAAAGATTAAATATATTATTATAATAGCTCCTAATATGGAATAAAAATGCTGTTGTTATGATGATAAATAAAGTACATGCGTTGCCATGCATGTTTGTTTTGGGGTAATAATAAAAAAACATAGCAATGATAGGGATTGTCACTTTATATATTTATAATATGTATACAGATCAACTGTGAATCCTTTCATAATAGTAATTAATATCATAATAGGGCCAGTACTGATAATAAATAACTAATTTCATTTGCTCCATCATATGTAAGCTGAAAGACGAAAAAGTGACTTACATAGTCAGCCACTTGTATAAGATACCACATATGCAGGAACAAAAAAAAGGCATAGGCCAATAAGAAACGAATACAATCTTCTTTTACGCCTTTCTGTCCCATTTCTTTTATACTTTTCTCCTGGTCCTCCACCCCCTTCTTCAGCAGCTTTTCCCTCGTTAATAAGGCTGAAATCAAAGCTGTCATAATGAAATTGTGACAGTTAATTTACTATTATATTCATAAGTGGCGTTGTATCATATTTCAAAAAATCATCATGTCAAAATAGTTATAGATAATATTATTTAATAAAGTCCATTTTGTTATCGTTATAATGATTTCATTAACCCACTATCTGAAATAACCCACTTTATTTTAATTAGAGTACATAATTATAAATTTACTATAAACTATACCTAATACATTCATTTCTTGCATACGTATATGAAAATAAAGCATGAACACAAAGAAAAACAGCAACAATAAAAGTTAACAGTATTATTTAATATTTATATATATTTAATGTTGCTGATCACTTTTGATTGGTTAACAATAAATAACATAATGTTTAATAAAGTCTTAGAGAAAGTTTGTGCCAATCAGAGTATTGTCGTTATAGTAAACAAGTTACACAGTTGTGATAATATTAATAATTTTTATAAATAATAGCGTTTCATGCAGAAACGATAAACTTGGGCGTTTTGAACATGTGTTATATATATCATTACAACGCAAGGTATTTGCGACAAGAGAACAAAAAATAGATGATATATTACCTTTTTTTATATGTAATGTATATTATGAAACTTAAAAATGATTTCTTGCATTACTAAACTGTTTCCTAAATTCTTCGCTTGATGCGCTAAAAAGCATAAAAAATGTTTTTTTAGTTGAAGCTGGAAAAAAAAAGGAACGAAAAAAAAGGGAGAGAGAATTACAGAAAAGGAGTAAATTTCATAACACAGTAGCTAGTTATTTATCAGTTCATCATATTTTGAAGAGGTATATACATATTGACATCTGTCATTATAACCCCCATTTTCTACCTAATATCGTCCACAAGCTATAGTTAATTCAGATAACGCGTCGTGTATTATATATAAGCTGATTTTCTTGTGCCTTTTGCTTTGATGTAACAGCTTTTTGGGGCTGGGCCAAAGTTATCGTAGATGATAATGATAATGATAGTAGTGACGAAAAAACAAAACTAAAACGGCTATCATAGTTTATCGGAAAAGTCGGCATGGAAACCCGAGATGTCTGTGTCATTTCACGATATTAACCTAGTTTGTTTTTTTTTTTTTGAAAAGGAAATGATGCTTGTGTACAAAAACCAACTAGAAAAAAAAAAGACTTTGCTGCTTACTAAATGGAATTAAATTAGATACCATTTTTATTCATCGTTCGCGTTGTGTAAAGATAATAAATAATAAAATAACATATTAAGAAGAAAAAATGTATTCTTGGAATGGGTAAAAAATTAGGAGATGTGATTTTATGTATCAGTGATACGTAAAAATAGACGACAATAATAGTTTGATAGTTGTAAACAAGAAAACTTGGCATTGATTAAATGAAGCTATTTTTTCGGTGTGAAAATAAAAGGAAATCAGAATAAACAATATTCTCTCTTCTGTGAATTATTTCAAGTTTTAAAAAAGGTTTGTTTATTATCATATTATTATTAGTAATAATGAAACGACAACAACAATCAAATATATATAGCCTTTAGACATTAATAGAATGGGACCCAGGGTGTTTTGGCATAGTTGGATTGTGCGCTATTTTTTCATCGCTAGTTAAATTTGGTAACCTAAATGGAGAAAACGATAAGTGGGTTGTTTATTATTATAGTTTAGGGATGACAGCAAATTGTTGTAGCACCATCAAGAAAGAATTTAACGGAAAGATCGGTATCAGAACATCTCTTTCATAAAACAAATTAGTGGCTTTTATTTTTTATTTTTCAAAATAAAATGAACAGATGAAGAAGTTGTTTAGCAAAATTATATTGATTATTATAGATGCAACAGAAAATTGATTATACTAATTTATGTCTCGTAAGATATATAATGCATCAGATTCATGTACACATCCTGTTTTTTTTTGTGTTGCATACGGATATAACAACCTTTTAATTATCTTTAAGGTTTTTTTTCCCGTTGAAAAACGCCCAGAAGTACAAAAGAGAGTTTTGTAGTAGAGTTGTCCTAAAATAAAGCAAGACTCTCATATCAGGAAATTTGACTCTCAGAAATCGAGATTTAAAGTATTAACCGTTTATGTTACTGCTGTTTTTATTTTGGTTGCACGATCCAACAAAAAAAAGCGCAAATAATTGTTTCTTGCGAAAAAATAAATCAAATAGTTTGTTTTTGGTGTAATTGAACATGTGTATATAATATAACGCGTATCCGTTTTTTTTTTGGGGGGGGATAGAAAGCCAAGGAAAAAAAAACGAGAAAATTTTTATTTCTTTATTGTTGATTAGTGGATAAGTAATAAGTCGCTAAGTGCGTAGTAGTAAGTGTGAGTGTATCTTTTACTCTTTAATTGTTTTGATTGTTTGTGATGAACCCAATAAAGCATATATAAACGACCCACATTGCAGGAACTGGAATGATTTTTTTATCTTTTAAATATAATAATCAAAAACATATATGTTAATCCTGCAGTAATAGATAGTATAATGTCCTCTGGCCAGTGAAGGGAAAAGTTAGTCTCTCTTCCTTTTATTTCATATAAATGTATTTCAAAACGGATAAAAGGGGTTTTATATATGTGTGATGCATGAGCTATAAGTTGTTTTTTTTTGTTGGGCTTGTAATAATAATGTTTTTGCATGATTATTATATATATTACTTTCTCCTCCACAGATCAAAGCGCAAAAGGGGAGGAAAAAACCCCTCCGTGTACCCATTTCTTCGATTTTGTGCCTTGAGCATGTCAATAAAGGTATCACCTATGCCCCTGTTCCTCTCTGTGATTATATGATAATAGAATATAATTTCTTTCCCCCAAAAAAATCGAAAATCATTTCTCACCCCCCTCGTTTTAAAAAAGAAAGAAATAAGAAAAATCAACTGGATGGCCTGGCCATAATAGTGGCACCATGACAACCCCTGTGTAACTTTAACTTGTTTGGGACAGATCGTCGGGTATAATTTCACTTAGTATTTTTTCTTTATTCTTTTTCTCTTTTTTTTTTTTAAAAAAAAAAGGATGATCATTATAATAGGTCTTGTTTATGCAGAAAACATAAAGAGGTCCATTACATTATTATGTAAGTAAGCAAACAGACATAAAAATGAACCCAATGTAATAGTAATTTAAAGATATCCAACAGAATGAATAATAAATCATTATTACTTTGATTAAAAAAGGACTTGAACGTGTATATTGTCTGGTACGACGACATGATGAAGGTAGGACACTCTCACACACAACACAACAATATTTATTTATCTTATTTGGCCTCCTCTTGTATCATTGATTATTATATTATTATATTTCTCTTCTCATTCGTTCTCTTTTTCTTTCTTCCACTCGCTCGCACACATACACATGCACACGTCCATATTTACAACCCCTATAAATGGCGAGCCGTGAACAACTTGTTCGGAGACACAAAAAAGTAACACCATTGTTGTTGGCGGGAAAATAAAATAAACGATAATTCTTTTTTTTTGTTGGACAAAGCACAATACTCGAATTATTTTTATCGAACCCCCAAAGAGGATAATCATCCTTTTTGTACAGACCCCCCAAACCCCTTTTGTTCCCCTAAACTCACTGTAAGAAATTTAATGTTGGTTTATGCATTTTGCTGTATTTGACTAGTACCTTGCCTACCTATGTGTGTGTTGCGTGTTGGTGTTATGTGAGTATTTTTTCGCTTTTTCTTCTTTGGGAAATTCGACTTTTTTGCACCTTTTTTTTTTAACTCTTTATGCTTCTGTGTAAATGTACAAGAATTTATAAGAACTTTTTTTAACAAATGCGAGTGTGGCGTCCCTTTTTTTATAAAAAACGTTTCTTTTACCTTCATCCATTCCTTTCCCTTTTGTTATTTTTTATTTTGTTTTGGGTCAGCAACAAAAAAAAAGTCTTGTAATCTTCTTTATAGGAATAAAAAACAAACATATAGACAACCTCTCCCCCTCTCCTCTCCCTCTTCTTCTTTCCTGTTTGTTTTTATTATTATTATTACCATAATTATTCATACTTCTTTCCCTCTTCAAAAACCCGTTTTCCCCTAAAAAAATTGATTCATCATTACCACTTCGTTTTCTATTTTCTTGTCACCTCCTCCACCATATACACGATATCACGATTACTCTCATTATAAAAATATAACGGCATCAACATCATCAGCAACATTCTTTAACAGTGTCCATATGTCGGATATACCAGTCGACCATCATCAAACGACGATCGATGCACTTTCAAAAGAACTTAAAACTTTACTTGATACATTCTGTTCCGATGCCCAGCAACGTTTTTGTCTCGAACAACGCGTAGCCAGTCAGCAACAGCTTCAACGAATCCGACAAACCGTTCAACATATTCGTAATTCATCCGAAGTATGGACCTCAACACCTAACAGTGATAGTATACGCCAATCTTTAATGCGAACATGCGTTGAAATGCTCGATTGCTATCAAGCCGTTTGTCAACATCGTCGAATCCGAGCATTACCTCCACAACAAGGACATACCCAACAATTGACATTAACTTGGCAACAGCTTTCTCAATCTTTTGAGATAAAGGCCAGAGAACAAACCAATTTGGCTGCTCTTTTTGATAATTTAAAAAATCTACGAAAAGCATGGACAAAAAAATCTCTACAAATTGAAAAATTGTTGACATCATTGTTGGTGACATATGAACTTCGTCCAGGTGCCTATGTGGTTCTAATTGATCGATATAATTATCACCAATTGGGATTGAAGCGAAGAGATATTGGCACACGTCAATTGGTTTTTGAATGTAGTCGACTGAGTCGAAAGGAACAAATGGAAGTAGTTACGGGAATATGTGATCGGTTTGCTTCGGTTTTTGCACAAAATGCTCAGCATAACTTGTCACAAATCGAAGCTCAGGTACAGCTGGCTCAATTAACCATGTTGGCGAAACGTTTACGAAAACTGCAGGATCAGATTTTTTACTCGAACAATACATCGTCAGCAACTATCCAACAACAATCAGCAATTGGAATAGATAATTTGGACTTGGATGATGAGAATCAGGAAGAAACGGATGATGAGGATGATGTTAGCAGTATTGATGGGGATATTGGACGTAGCCAAATCGACCCACTACCTCCACCTAGACACCATCGACAACGTCGTTCACACCGTTCGCGTCAAAGAAGGACAACGGGAGCATCATCCGCACCACTACCACCGCCGAGGGCGCCACCATTCGCACCATTTCGATCAGTGGCACCTTCACTGTGGTATATTCAAGATGATACTGGACTCCATAGTATCCCGACACCATCTTTTGTACCTTCTCCTTGGCAATGGCCAGATTTATTACAAGTTCAGCAACCTTATGATCCAATGTTATTCGGTCTTATTAAACGACGAAGAAAACAACGTTCACGTCAATCACTACCATCATTATCAATATCGAGAGAAAATCTACCACGACAAACCTTTATTGTTCGATTCAAGGGACTGTTTTCGGCAAGAACACGATACACTGCAACACCTCCAGCTACCATGGGACAACAGCAGCATTACCATTATCCTCGCCACCAGAATAATCCTTCTAGCAACACAACAGCAACCACTGGTGATGACCATGAAGCGGCTGCTGATACAACAGCTCAAACTCCTCCAGCTCCTGCTGTGGGTATTAATGATGCGCCCTCTGTTACCAATAATAATGTAGATGATGGTATAGATGACTCTCCTGCAAATTTTGCTTGCATATCCGTCAGTAATCTTTGTAGTCATTTCTGTAGAACTGGCCGACAATTTTATGAGGATGTCACTTCCAATGCACAGTTAAAACACAGTCAGGATGGTCATATTTTACAAGAAATTGGGCGTGATTTGGTCGAAACGTATGCAGCAATTCAACTTGAGGCGTCTCGAGCTCTTATGCATCGTATTTTAACTATTTTGCAAGATATAACTGTTTTGGACCATAGTCAACAACATGATGACTGGGAAACATCAAATGCTACTCCTGTTCCTGCTTCTGGTGTTGGAATATCAGCAGCTCAAGATATCATTTCTGCACAACAACAACAACAAATATCATCATCTCAGCCACAACAACAGCAAAGGCAGCAGCAAACACATTACAGTAATAATGAGGAGCAGCGTTCAAGTCGAATAGAATCTCAAGTTTCATTACCACCTGCTTAATTCAACACATCATCAACAGAGCAACCAAACCTCCTTTTTCAATATTATTAGTTTTTATCCTGTTGCGTTTTGCTATATATCACAACTGTTTTTTTTATTATCTTTACTTGCCATTTATAATGTTATTTTAAAATATAACCACATCCTTATTCCCCTTATTTAGCTTTTTTTTTTAGTTTAGGATGTGTTTGTTATCACCATACTTACTCATAACTCAATTTTTTGAAGAACCCTTTCTTCCCCTTCCCCCAACCCCCTATCTTATTCTTTCATTAATCAAATTTTATATATATTATATTATACGTATTATATACCATTATCTCTCACACACACAAATACAGCAATAACAACAATTCACAATGTATGATTTTTTTTATCTTATACGTGCCTTTATTTTTCTATCCCATTACAATAATAGAATGAAAAAAATTGTAATATTCTTTTCTTTTTTGTGTTTCATGTATTTGGTTAAATGATTTTTGGTGATTTGAGAAAACATGTGTATAAAAGGTTTGTTGTTATGGCTTTTGTTTACGTTTGCCTCGTGGCGAGCTTGTAAAAAAAATGAACTCCACTCAATTTTCTTTTCTTACTTCTGTAATACTCCCCCCATCTTTCCCTCTCCTTTTTTCCCCCTCCGCTTTCACTCTTTCTTTTTTTCTACTTTACACATGCCATTTACAACATCTATAAAATAATTTTGTTGTATATTTGGAAAAAAAATAAAGTAACATAATTTAAGTTTATAGCTTTTTTGTAACTTGTCATACAACAACAAAGAAACGATAATCTTATTATTATTAAATATAGATTACCACTACCAAAAAAGTGTTTTTTGAGTTCTATAAATATAATTTATTAAGTATTTTGAAAGCGCTAGTACTACTTGTAAGGAGTAGTAATAATAAAAGTATTATTTAAAGTAAACGTTATATGCAGCTATGTAGCATGTGGTTCACATAATAATTAAAAGAATAGTATCTTTATATTATCATTACCGTCTTTTATAAACATATATATAATGATTCTTGATGAGAATCCCCGGCTATAGAACCGATATTCTTGTAATATATAAAACAATTTATTATTGAATAATGATAATACTTTATTTGATACGTAACTTCAATTTTGTTATGAATTAATATTTATAAAGTTGAAATTGTGAAACGATAAACAATTTCTTAATTGTATACAATATATTCTTTTTATTTGTTTATTGCATTTATATCATTTAGCCGTGCTAGTATATAGTACAATAGTACAGAGAGGATAAAAAATATGTTATTATTATTCCTTTGACAATTGAAGAAAAAATAGCCAAATCACAAAATGAATGTAGTGAAGAGATAGTATGTAGTATAATGAATTTTTGTGATACAATTAGTATATATTATCTATCATACATAATGACGATGATGATAACTTCATTTTTTATTTATTTATTTCTAAATAACAAGAAAATTAATATATTCATAAAAATGAGAATAATAAATAGCTCCTAATAATAAACAATAATACTTGAATAATATTTGTGCATCTTCTCACAACAATCACAATAAACAACTTGTTCTTTTTCAGGATCAAAAAATAGATCATCAAACAAAGAAATAAAAATAAAAAAAGACATGAAGATGAAATTATTTCCAAAAGGAAATAAAGGTATGTAAAGAAAGTATGTCGTGTAATTAGGCACATATACAAAAAAGGTTCATTGTAGTTAAAGCCTTATGCTATTTTATAATTTTATTTTAGTAATGAAGTACAAACACAACATGACATTATATAATATTGTAAAAAGAAGTAATGCTGATGGTGTACATAAAAATAAAAGATTCAAATGTATCGTGCATTGCAACACAAATAACAGCGATACGTAATGATATCTAATACACGTTGAGAATTTACTTATATAATACGCGTGAATCTTATGTTTCGTGCATTAAAGATCGCATATGTAACAACTTTTTCTTTGTTCCACTACATATTAGTATTGTAATGTTTCCACGAAATATACGCAAGAGTTTTTTATTATATGCAATAACGAACTATTTTATCGCTGCCACTAAATTCCTCAATAATATTTTCCCTATATAGTGGTAGTTGTTAATTACTTATTTTGATATTATAGTATTCTTTTGTTTATCCTGTCTTAATACACCATGATGGCTTTTGATAAATAAAGAAGGTGAACTTTTTACTTTGCCTTCTTTATGGCTTGACAAAAAAGCATATTTACTAACAACTCTTCTTTCGCAGAAAAGTCGAATTTTGCTTTGTGGTTCTACGTTATATGTCTTCTGCTAACTCGATACGTATATCTTTTTTTATCATAAAAAGAAAAAACCACACACTAACGGTACTTACGCCAGGGTAATACACTACATCTTCTTTCATTCGCTGTTGTATAATATTTTTTTCAAGATTTAATAAAAAAAAGGGCTTGGTTTTTTCTGGGTACCCACATCGAGTTCGCTATATTATATTCACACCCTTTCTTGTATTACGTATTGTTTTTATTGGTATATCATACATTCTGATGCAACGTCTTCAAATATTATCTTTAGAAGAAACTGTCATGATACTTTTGAAGTGTTTTTCTCTCTCTCTTTATCATCATAAATTGATGTAGTTAAGGTTTTTGCACTACATATAAACAACAATGAATCTTGGACCACGTATGTACATCAAAGTACATAATAATGACTTAAAGGGGGTAAATATGTTTTCTTTTTGTGAAACTAGACCAATCATTATGGCATTGGATGGGTCGCCTTATTTTATTCTTCTCTGTGAATCAAAAGAGGAAGACACAAACAAATGGGACATGATAGTATATAATATTATAAATAGATACTTTTACCTTGTCACTCGGATGTAATATACGAGAAAAAAGTTGTCGATGTTCCGAAAATAACGAAAAGCCTATTTTTGACATTTTTAGTATAATATGTTATATTATATAACATGATATAAATACAATATTTATGCATATATTTCTTATTTGTATGACTCTATATATACAAATAAACTTAATACTATTACCGTTATTTATTTACTGATTGTGTTATTGTATCTTTGGCATATACTATCCAGCATTTTGTTCCATCTGCACAACAAATGTAATTTTTTTAAAAAAAAGATATGTACTGCTTTTCTTCAATAGTACATAGGTCATATGATGATAATAAGAAATTATAAATTATTATAATGCAAAGTTGCTGTTACACCGTTGGTTACTGTCGATCATCACCATATTTATACAAATTTAAATCAATTGAAAATAGTAAGATTGTGGGGTTTGTCTGACGTCGATTCTTTGTAATCTAGATAATATTCCGTAGGGTTGGGATTGTGTATTTTGATCAACAATAGTGATCTGTAACACAGAAATTCCTGTTCTCTTTAACACTTTCACACACACGCGCACACACGCACACGAGATATATATATAATATACATATTATAAATAGTCGCCACAATAGTTAAAATCCTTGGCAAGTGATGATGTAACACATGAATAACAAGAATTAGATGCTGATCGCTCCGGAAAATTACCAAGTATAGTGATGATCTGCAAAAAAACAAATCTTGATTACACATAACACACAATATGAATTTGTAATAGCACTAGTAGTACATGTTGTACACTATAAAATATAATAATAATGATGATGGTAAAAGCATTTGCGCAGCCATTGCCGGAAGCAACAAACAGCCCGGGTAATTAACTCATGCGATGATTGTTATCTCCGAGAATGATTAGCATCTTCTAATAATAAATTCTTTTTTTTTTATAAAAAAATGTTGTAAATAGTCTTGGTAATAAGCAATCTTCTTACTTCGGTCATGATTTATTTATAATCAGTAGAAAAAAAATACTATGAATATCTGGCAATGGTTTGTGATTTTTTATAAGCCGGCGCTGTTCACACTTTTATTGTCATACAATATACCTTATAGTCATCAATGAGAAAGGCATGGCTTCTCTCGAGGCGGATATTCTTTCGTAGACATAATCTACTTTTTTATATTGCCATTTCCATACGTAATGTTCATGATAAACGTTCATAGGAGTGTCGGTATTTCTTTATTATTAACTTTATGATGTATATTTCGAAGAAAAAAAGACATAAAATCACAGTTAGCATATATCAGTTGATGTATAGAGCAAAAAATTAATAATATTTTTAGTGGTGCATCAGCAAGAGACACTACATATAATCTCAGTACCAAAATCTCAAGAAAATATTACGGTGAATAGGATTACTCACATACCTCCTGTAGCATATGTTATGGAACGTTGGTTCGTCAATTATCGAGAGGTCATTAATGGGACAAAAATTGTTGTTTTCACACTCCTGAATTTGAATAAAAAAATGTATGATTGGGAAACCCGATATATTCAAAGTAATTAATATATGATACAAAGTGTATAAAAGCTCTATGGTAAGAGAATATTTATCACAAGAAAGGGATAATGAAATATATCAAAATTGATGTCTGAATCTAAATGGAGAAAGTTTTTTTCCCGCCTTCTCGTGTTATACAAAATGTGAAGGGGAAGTGTTATGGTGATATTTTTGATCTCATGGAAGGCAAATGGGCTGTTGTCATGACGATGTTTGAATCTTTTTTACTTGAGAATTTAATTTTCACTTATTAAAAAGTGTACTTTGCTTAACAAGCTTATATTTTATAAAAAGCTATGTAAAACTTTTCAGGGCAACCATTCTAATTTTTTTATTTTAAAAAAATATCGGGTTAACTGAAAAACATTAATTTGGGAAACGTTAACTATGAGTATCATAAATTCATGTTGCTGGAACAAACTCGACACTTATTACAAGATATATAATTACATATGTCTCTGTGGAATAGCAATAAGTCAAGAAACAGACATGTTCAGCAAGAAAAGTGATGCTGTACATAGATTTTTTCATTAGGATGTCAAGCAAAGTTACTTTATTATTATTAGTAAGTAGAGTGCGTAATGAATTTTCAGCTAATGACCAATTACGTAACCTTCTGATAAAAGTCTTTTTTATCAATAAAATTTCTTCATATGTAGTCAGAGAAAAAGGCAAGCTACCAAGTTGGAACAATTTTAAATATGAGACACATAATATGATTACCTGATTGACCCCATATAGACTCACTAATGAAATTAATACTGATGCGTACAGTATTGTCTCAGCCAACTTGATTTGCAAAAGCATGAATGGTTCCCTTTAGATTTATGGTGAAGCGTTCAATATTGAAATGATATCACTTTGACCGTTATAGCATGCAGATATACAATAGCCGAAAAGCTAAATAATTGATGTATATCTTTTTTTATCAAGTTCACATCTTGTTTTCTATTTAGTACTTAAGTAACTGTCTTGTTTTCTTTACGTATCCGAGTAGACCACTGACCATTTTCGAAGATTGCTTCGCAAGACGTTATATTATTGAACTCTGATTAGGTCGTTCACATTAACAGCTGGAAAAACTTTCATGGAATGACTTGTTAACTGTAGTCAATGCATTTCTTTAAAGGTGGTTTTTAATAATCCATGTCATAACCGTTTGATACCCCAGGAGTGTTGTTATAAAATATTAGTAAAAGGCTTCCCTCAGTGGATTTTATTTTGTTGGAAGTCGAACGAAATAATATAATTATATAAGTTTTGGTGAGTTTTATGCAACTTGAAATTGTATTTTTCGCTCCACCGTCCAATGGATTTTCTATTTAGCCTATGTGTGAATTGATTGGGTTTTATTCTGCTATCCGAAAAAAAAACTCAGCATCATGTAAGACACATGAAAAAAAATACTAGTATATGCATCGAGAAACATTAGACATGTAGAAAAAACATGAAAATAAAAAAAATATGGTTTTTTAACTTTGTACAAAAAAAGCGTTTCGCTTTTTTTTTTTAATTATTATTATAAATATTTGAAATGATGAATGCCGAGAAAGAGAAGAGAAAATCTAACTACTACTATACAAACAAGAAAAAAATAGGATGGGATTTGAGTATAATATGGAATGTTAACGTGATTATTTAAGTTCTATAATGTTAAAAGATTTGGTTGATTAAACTTCTTAGAACTTTTTGCCGAAGAGAATTTCTTGAAGAGCATCATAACCGGACAAGACACCAGCACCAGCGATGGCACGGAGAATGTTAGCACCAGCACCCTTGAACAAGGACTTGGTACCTTCCTTGGCAACGATTTCACGGAAAGCGTGGAGGGAAGAATCGTACTTGACAGCGGCACCGGAAGTCATCATCATACGACGACGGATGGTGTCAATGGGGTAAGAAGCCAAACCAGCACCAGTGGTGACAGCCCAACCGAGCAAGAAGGTAGCCAAGAAACTCTTTTGGAGATGTTCGGGCAAAGCGGGCTTCAATGAATCGTACATACCGAAGTACAAACCACGGTAGACAATAATACCAACACAAGAGATGGAGAAACCACGGTACAAACCAGCAACACCATCAGACTTCAAAGTCTTACGGTAGACATCAACCAAACCATTGAATTGGCGTTCACCTCCACCCTTGGAGGCCTTAGCATCGTTAGCCAAACGAGTACGGGCGTAATCGAGAGAGTAAACGACTAGATTGTAAAGAAAAAAATTAATATAATTATTTCTTTTCGATCCTAAATCCACCAACCCATCCTTTTTTTGTTTATTATTTTTTTATCTCCATACTCCGCCTTTTTTTTCTTCGAAAAATAATGAAAGAAATCAATTTTAGTTTGAAGAAATAACTTACAGAAAAGGGAAGAAGCACCAGCAGCACCACCGGAAGCCAAGTTACCGGCGAACCAGGCCCAGTAACCATCCTTCTTCTTATCCTTGTTGAACATACGCTTGAACTTATCCTTGAAAGCAAAGTTCAAAGCTTGGGTAGGGAAGTAACGGATGATGTTAGCAGTGTTACCACGCCAGAAAGAGACAACACCTTCATCTTTCATGGTACGGGCGAAACAGTCGCCAATACCCTTGTAAGGGGTAGCAAGACGACCTTGCTTGATCATTTCGTCTTGATTTTGGATCAAAAGCTTGATACGTTCAATGGGGGCAGCAGCGGTCTTGGAGACGGCAGCAGAGACACCTCCCATGAGGAAATCCTATAGACAAATGACAAACAATTAAAATAAAACATGAGTATAACATATTAACAAATATAAAACTATCAATTGCTATCAACGAGGAATGTGTATGTGTGTGTGCTGCCAAATTTGCTCTTTATCATCCATCATTTGAGACGAAATAAATAGGCACACACATACCACAACCGTGAAGAACACAACACAAAGCTTATTTGCTTCGACATAAGAATTTGAAATAAATGACTTACCATGACGAATTGGTTTTGGCTCTTTTCGGCAGACATTTTTGTTAGTAGGATGGAGTAGGGTGGAGACGAAGAAAGGAAGGAAAACAACAAGATGGTTCGCAACGGAGTTGGCCTTTTTATATGATTTCTTTTTTTTTTCGAACGAAAAGGGTCGGGGCGGATGATCAACAAATTTTTTTGATTTCTTTGGTTAAATTTCAGCCAACGTTTTACGACTTCTTCCGCACTTGTTTCCGTTTTTCTTTTTATTTGATCGTTGGGTTTGTAAAAGGTTAAAAAACAAAGGAAAGGATGATTATTTTATCCATAATCTTCTTATTCAATCATTCTAATTGTTATCTCCAAGTCTTAAGAGTTTTTGATTCTTCCTTTTTTTTCCCTACTCAAACATTATTCTTAAAATTTAAGTGGAGGAAACTGCCATATCATTTATTACTACAATTTTCTTTTGTTGGGAACAGAAAGAGATAAAGAAATTTTTTAAAAAAAACTACTACTACTACTACTGTTACTATTGATAAAGTAATGGATCGAGCCGTAAAAAGAAAGAATTGGTTAAGAGTTTTTTTTTGCCCTTTTTTTCAACATTTTTGTTTGGGATACCAATAGTTGTTGTGACTGGAACTACTAAGCATCATTACCAGGAATATCCTCCTTTTTCATGTTCACAATGTCCTTTAATGCTTGATCAATAATCTTGACTGAAAGTCGGATATCTTCTTCACTAATAACCAAAGGCGGAGCTAAACGAATAATATTGACATGCGTTGGCTTTGCAAGTAAACCTCGAGATTTGAGAAGTAAACAAAGTTCCCATGCTGTTCTTTCTGACTTGGATTCATCAATAACAACAGCATTTAATAATCCACGACCACGAACTATATAAAATATTTTTATAAAAATTAAGGAGGTTAGGATTATTTTCATGCATAAAGATTACATGTGATAAAGAAATATACCTGTTTGTAACAATGGACTTTCAATTTTGCGCAATTCACTTCTGAAAAGTTCACCCAGTTTATCGGCTTTATTAACTAAATCTTCTTCTTTAATAACTTCAAGAGCAGCCATAGCTACAGCAGAACCTAATGGATTACCACCATAAGTAGATCCATGTTCACCAGGCTTAATGCAAAGCATAACATCACGATCTGCTAATACTGCCGAAACAGGGTAGACACCACCTGACAATGCTTTACCGAGTAAAACCATATCTGGACGTACTTTGTCATGTTCCGAACAAAGCATTTTACCTGTACGAGCCAAACCAGTTTGGATTTCATCCGCAATTAACAATACATTATGTTTCTTGCAAAGATCGTAACATTCTTTCAAATAACCATCATCGGGTACCATTATACTGTTTTGTTTAAAATGTCAGCTACCTTCTTTTTATATACATCACCCCTCTTATTTTTTCTTTCTCCCTAATTCATGCATTCATAAACACTGATGATAAATAATAAGAAACAAAGGAGGATTATTTCATTACCCTGCTTCACCTTGAATTGGTTCAACGAGAAATGCGGCTACATTTTCACCTTCTTCTTCCAAGGCAGCCTTTAAATCTTCAGGATGATTGAATCGAATCAATTTACCAGATGAAGTGTTAGGGCCCACCAAAGGTAAATAAGGGCCAAATCCACTATAAGAATCTGGATCTGTACTCATACTAATAACACCTGTGGTACGACCATGGAAGTTGTTTTCGCAACTCAAAACAATAGCCTTGTTTTCTGGAATACCCTTTTTCACGTAACCCCATTTACGAGCTAATTTGATAGCGGTTTCAACAGCCTCAGCACCGGTATTAACAGGTAAAACCATATCATAGCCAAAGTATTCATGCATGTATTTAGCAAAAGCAGGAAATACATCATTATAGAATGCTCGGGAAGATAAAGTTAATTTAGAAGCTTGGTCGCATAATGCCTTAACAATCTTGGGATGACAATGACCTTGATTTACTGCAGAATAAGCAGATAAAAAATCCAAATACTTGTTGCCTTCGGGATCCCATACCCATGCACCTTCACCCTTAGTGAAGACCACAGGAAGTGGATGATAGCTATTAAGTTTATTAAAGTTATCGAGAGAAAATTAATAAATGTGTATATATATATATATAATGATATGATATTCTTTTTTTTTCTATGATGCGGTCAAACTTGTATATCTTTGAAGAAGATGGAGGATGTATATTATCATTCAAGGGAATATATATTTATTCATTATAAATAAACTTACTTGTGTGCACTATATTCATTTTCCCATTGGAGTGCTTCTGCACTAGAAGATGCTGCTGTTTTTGCCATGATTTGTGATAAAAGAGAGTTATAGAAAAGGGAAAGAGAGATTTTTACAGAAATAACAAGAAGAAAAAGGAAAAAAAAGAAACAAACAGAGCACATCATTTAAATATGCAACAACAGTTTTCCCACGAATGACGAACGCCAACTTTCTAGTGATGCACAGGAAGGGGTTATGACGCCCTCAACCCACCACGGGTTACAATATTACCTGATCTAGTAATTTTTTCTTTAGCTGTTTTTATAATTTAAACTTTCTTTGTGTGATATATTAATGAGTATATGCGCTGGATGGGTCGCAATAAACTATGCCTTGGTTTCAATGCCCTTACTCATCCAAACAGCTCATTTACTTTCCCACTTCCCAACTCAGTCATCAATTTAAATATAATAATAGTAATAGTACCATAGGTTTGGATTTGTGTTACTGGTCAACATTGAGAAAAAAAACCACATTAAACAATTTATTGCTGAATGAAATGTTAAAAGTTAACAATGTTCTTCAATGTTTTTTTAAAAAAAAGAAATGAAGTCGAGAGAAAAAGTCGTTTAAGGACCTTGAGTAGGAGCAGGGTTCATCTTGCGCTTGCCACCGAAAGAAGTGGTGACATTGACGAAACGACGGCTATTTTAATAATAATAAAAAGACAAATAGTAAGTATACATACACACGCACACGTACAATAATAATATGTATTATCATGCACTTATTTTTCAACATTCTTGTTAAAATGCTTACTTATAGATTTGTCTCTTCTTAGCACGACCAGTCAAAGCCTTCTTCTTTTCTTGCTTAGCAACCTTAGGAGTTTGAGACTTGACCTTACCGGCACGGGCCAAAGAACCGTGAACTTTACCCTATTTAACATTATTTTCAATACACATGCGAAAATAATAGCAAACATTTATGGTTAATGAATAATCCATTAGATGAATATTTATCAAAATTCAATGTTGAAAAAGTTATTAGGTACCATTATTAATAAACTGAGGGAAAAAAAGAGGGTTCAAAAAATTTTGCGTACAATGTGTCCATATGCTCCGTCCTCTCTCACGTTATAAGCCACCACATCACTTTTCTCAACTATAAAATAAAAAATTCAGACTGTTAACATGTTGCCCGCAGCTTAGGTAGAAGTGGTTTCCTCTTTTTTTTCAATTATGTTGCAAATATACTTTTAAAGTTTGTACGAATACATAAGTTTTCTTAAGGAAGTTACTTCTTAGTATTAGTGTGGATCAAGTGACGATTGTCCGTACATGTTTATCTGCCTGGAAATGGTCTCAAGTGATGCCATGATATTATTATACTAGTTCTCATATTTATATTCAAGGAACTTTAACTGATATAAATCGATAACCCATCATTGTATATTTTTAGCATACGATTTTTTATTTCTCCAGTAGTCTGGTTTTCTCGTACATAATGTGAATAAGATATTGTATCTTAATTTCTCTCCACATCCGTTTGCTGCCTTTAGTATATGGTATAGTTTAATTCTAGCTATACATAAATCAACTATCAAATCTGATAAATTATTCTCTATGCATGATGAATACATATTATAAGATATTTAAATATGATTGAAAATAATGCTCTGTGGATGAGTTAACAAAAAAAAATAGTGCAACAAAAGCAATATACCAAATTGGAAGCCATAATATCGGTAACCCATTTAAATTACAAAGTTCTAAATAACTAATCATCGATAATGCCCGATAAAGATATTATCCTATTGGCGCTGCTTAATAATCTTAAATTCCCATCGAGGTTTGGTTTACTTATTCTTATCTTCTTATATATATATATATATATATATAATTATAATGAGAACAGCATATCACAAGGCTGACTAGAACTATATTATAGTAGATACTCCAAGGGCATTTTTAACCATCCGCAAGTATTATATAGAATCTACAAGGTGAACACGTACTGATACCTATAAATAGATGTCATTTTGTAAGCGTCCATCACAGAGTGGTTTGTGTTTATATGAGGTAATATTTTATTCGATTATCAATAATCAACCTTTAACAACAGCAGTACGTGGATACGATATAAAAAACATGTAATATACATCCTTTTTAATAGTAGTTAGGTGCTTAACTATTGGTTCTCGTAAAAAGTTTTATTTTTTTAAGTTTGGTTTTATTTGAAAGTTTTGGAAATTTAAAAAAAATTACATCAGGTATCTCAAGATGTGTAATATACTTCAGTGAACATGATTTTGTTCTCGGCATCGAGCGAAATAGTTGGATGATAATATTATTATAGAATATGGTAGGATAAACTGTTTTGAAAAGATTAACTTTTGAGATCCAGTTCAAGCAATATGCGAATATGCTGGAAGTTTAAACTAAATTTAGTTAGACTATGTACAAAGGTAAAAAGATGAAACTGTGTTGGTATGTGTTATGTAATACTTTGCAGTGCTCGAAAATTAAGTCATTTATATAAAAAAAAATTTATGACGGCCACGTTTATACTATTACTAGCATTGATATTCATCTCTATTCTTCAAACTAAATTATAACATTTTTAACGTTCATAATGAATTGGACGTAGTGGGATTTGCTTTGGTGTGTTATGAAACACAACCCTACATAATTTATTTATCCATTGACAGCCAATCCTTTTTTAGCACACTTGTTACATATATGCATGCGTCTGCGTGCGCAAATACGTATACGTAATTACTTTTCATTCGTGCTATTTACCTACAGTACTTTATATTATGTATATAATAAAACATATACGCACGTCATAATATTTCTACACCAAGTGTATGATTGTATAATATATGCAATACTCACTATTCCAAAACAGAGATGTGTTAAAAACTAGTAAATCCTGTTTTTATCCTATATGCTTTCTTACAGAACACTAATACAATAAATACAAAATATAGTAAAATCATATAAATGCATATATTTTTTTTTGTTCCTACTAATTATTTCACTCCCATTGATCATACTGAGAATGTGAAAGTTTTACTATGTCAATTTTTCTATTTCCTGGCTTTCTGTGAAATTACTGAAGTGTGATGAAAGTTAAAAGATATGAAATTAATGAGAAATCACTGAATACAGAACTAGTATATGTGTACGATATATTAGTACAATATATATAACGTAAAAAAGAATTGATAAGGATAGGTTACTAAATTAACGCAGTAGTTTTTTTGTTTTTGTTTTTTTTGGGACTTTGGATATGAATGGTTCACTCCTTTTTCTTTGGAGATGGGATTTTTTCCAGTCCTTCTTAATACTAACAAATTCATCCGGATAATAAAATATTCGTTTTTCCAAACCCAATGCTTGTTTATAACACTTTTTTTCTATCATCATCATCATCTTCTTAAAATTAATAGGTCATTGATTGCTAGATTGAAAAACCATCAGTGCTATTTTCACAGTACGTTATAAAAGGCTGATTGGTACGTAGTTTTTTTTTTAAAAAAAAAAAATGCTTAGTTTGAGAAAAATGTGTAACGTGTTTCAAATTTCGAATCATTTTCCATACCTATATAAGAATGAGTGGTTAATACATATCATAAATTAGTACTTAGCTTTTATTGTAGTGTCTAGAACTCTATTACTATAAAATATGTCGTTTGATAAAATATAGTAGATGTAGTAAATCTACTTAACAGATATAAGGTTACTCAAGAAGTTTGTTTTAAATTAAGTAGACACTGTACTAAGCTAATTTGTTACAGTTCAAAACGTTTAAACAAACTTTAACAAAATGTCTTTCTCCAACTACGGTATAGTTCAAGTTTATCTATTATTTATCACAGAACAAGTATAAAAAGTTCATCAATAAGTCATTATCTTCAACAGCTTTGACAAGTTTCTTTACCATAATGTACGTAACTGTATTATATAATATGACAACCAAAAAGAATACATACATTTCTTGTTATACCATTTTATGTCCGGTCTTGTAATATGATTCTTGAATAAATAGATTGTAGATATTTTGAGAGAATTGGTATGGCATTAAATGTTGTAAACCAAAAGAGAATACATGAAATTAACTTTAATGATGTAATTTTTGAATAGATACCCATTTTCGATATTTGCTGTATCAAAACTCGCTAGACGAAGTATAATAAACCATCTCATTGTTCAAATCAGCCCTTATAAGACTCACTACGTAAAAGGGATATTTCTTCATAAAGAATAATGATTATTTTCTCACATATACTGTATATTTATTAGAGAAGAGTGATCGACTTTCATCTAAATGGATATATAATCACTTCCTTGCAATAAAATGTGAAAGATAGCATACTACAGTTAAATGGCATTGATACCATAAATGGAACAATTGATGGGATGAAGACGGTATTATATTTTCCTAGCATAAAATTGGTTAGTTGAGATTGTATAATAATAAATTATTTAGAGATCTCTCATCTTAAAATTGTTAAATTTAACTTTTCTTAGGTATCTACTTACTTGGGCGTTTTACTTAATTTGGACATTTGTTTTTTTTTATTATGATAGTTGTCAATAAAAAGTAGTTACTTTATGATTTCGAGGTATGTATTAGGCTTACTAGCAACATATCTTTTTTTCAATTAAATATATAAACATAGAATAGTTATCTTGTATTTAAGCGCCATAATACCAGTAACATACGCAGGTCATTGTAATAATGATAACGCATGGCTTTAGTGTAACACTACAGGAGTTCGATGATAACCTGGGGCAGTTACCGAAAACCGATGAGGTTTTTTTTGTCACGCATTTCAGCTCTTTTTTTTTTCCCGCCAACTTATTTATTCTTTTTTTTCTGACTTTCTTTTTCCTTCTTTCAGTTATTTTATTTTTTTTTTATCTTTAGGTGCTTCAAAAATCACAGAAAAAAGAGATAATGCGAAAACTCTTCGCCTCTAATAAGAAGGCCAAGAAAAAGCCTGGTGATTATAAAGTGCCAGTGCCAATGGTGGGAGGTATTCTGAACGCAAAATTAACAGAAGCTCAGATCGATGCCATTCTTACTGGTCGTAATAATAATAATAACAATATTTCTTCTTCTTCAGACGATCAACCACAGCAAAGAAAGCCATCTTCTTCTGTTTCGACAGAGACACGCTCTCGAACTAATAGACAACAAAAAAGACAACAACAAGAGGATCCTATACCTGCACGACCTATTAGTTCGCCTCCTATTTTAGTTATGCCAAAACCAAGACGCCCTTTACGCCAAGCCGAATCGGTATTATGTAGCCAAGAATTTGACAAGACACAAATCGAATCGAGTAGTGGCGAATCAGAACAGCATGAAGACGAGGAGGAGGAATATATTGAAGAGTTTCAAAATAATCAGCAAGAAATAAATCAAGATATGATGGAAATTCATAAAGTTATGGTACTTTGGCCCGAAAACTGGACAGATCTTAGATCATCGACAACAAAAACAATCCATGATAGTAATAGTAATTATAGTGCAACAAAAAGAATAATGACTAATACAGAAGAAGAACATGAAACAACAACTACATCAGCGGTGCCACTTTTATCAAATAAACTCCAACGAGAACAGTTGTTGGCTGCACCGGAAGATGATTCACCACAACAACAGCTGAGACGATTTGTGGAAGAATCTTTAATCAATAATAACAAAAAAGAGAAAGAAACAGATAGTGCACTTTCTCCCGTAGTTGGCAATGGTATTTTTAATTTTTTTTGTTATATCTGAAAGTGGCAACACTGATAAACAATAATAAATTTATTATATTGTATATAGAAGTGCCAGCAACAACAGCCGAACTAACAGGATCAATATCAACAACTATAACGGCGGCAGCAGCGGCGGCAGCAATGTTACAAAATATCAACGATGATGAACAACAAAGAGTTGTATCCGTCACCAGTAGTAGTGAGGATTCTAATTTACAGTATGATTCGGCACGACAGTCGCCCCTTGCATCTGTTTCAAGTGACCGAACACCCGATCATACGTCTATGGACATGCTAAAAAAACAGTTGTCTCAGATATCCAAGAAAAAGTCGCCCATTTCAAACACTATATTGAGAAGTGATGCATTGCTTATCGTTGATGACGATGACGATGATGAAGAATTAGATGCTAATAGGGACAGAAATGTTGATTATCAAAAAGATGGTATAATAACGGCAGTTACTCCGAACTATAATCAGCCACAACCACAACAGCCTCATATACCACAACAGCATACATCCTCCGATACATCTACACCCAGACTTGTACAAAAATCCAAAGAGGATATTACTGTCGCACCTCAAAACAAAGATATGAACAATAATGGTGGAGGTAGAGGGGGAGCAACAGAATCCAGTACATCATCCAATACCGTCAGCCCATTGTTACACGCAAAGATCAGCAGTACAGGGGTGCTTACAGTTCCGGAACTTGTTTCCGTAGTAGCGCCAAACACACAACAACAACAATCATTCCAAAAAAGGACAAGACAATGTGACGACGACAACACCGCCAATGCTATGCGATCCGAACAAGTATCACAGGAACATAGCTTTTATTACCAACAGCAGCAACAGCAATTTAATATGAGCTTGGACACATTAAGAAGACAAGTAGAATTTTTACATCAGCAACAACAGTTAGAACGACAGCAATGGGAGAAAAAGGAATTACAACATCGAGAAAGGGAGGAACTTATGCTAAATAAAATTAATGAAACGCAGCTTCAACTCCAGCAAGCCTTGTTTAGCATGAATGCGGCAAAAAATACTAATATTACTACCGCCACTACATCTCAAAATGATAACGACAGCAATAACGCTTTTGTTGTAAGCCATAATAAAAACAACAATGTAGAAGCAATGGCGGCAGGAATGCAGCACGCATATTCAACACAACAGGAACCACAACAGCATATACCATCCCATCTTCAGCACCAACAGCAGACACCAATATTATCGAAAGGAAAAGATGTACGAGATAAAAAGGGTGCATTGTATCCAGAGCGGCAATCACTTCAAGGCGCATCATCACCATCAACAACTAGACCGTCTATTCCATCGTGGGATTTCACAAGTCTCCAACAGCAACTTCGACCGGTAATTAAAATGCGGTCAAGATCATCTGAAATGCCCAGGTCGGCAACAGCTTGGGAAAAGCAGCAAGGTGGCAATAACAACGAAAGTTGGAAACGAAACAGTACTTCCCGCGGTGGAGATGAAGGTGATAATCTACTGATACAGCAACAGCGCGAAAGCGTCAGTAATGACAATAGTAAAGGACAGCGATCGCGACATTCTTCAACATTTGTAGATGGTTCTATGTCAGTTAAAAAAGGGGGTCACCCATCTCACCCATTATTTGTTGGTAGGAAAAGTCAAGGGGCACAGAAGCATAGCAACAATTATCAACATCAACATCAACGCTTACAACAACAAAAATCGACTAATGCTCGAAAGCAGCAGAAGCGACATCAACATCTTCAAATACATAATACTGATGGTTACTATAGTGATGAGTCCTCTTCTCAAAATGAGGATGATGTCTCACCTCATATTGAATTTCTTGGTGGTCAAAAAAATCAAACAGGATCTGCGTCATCAGTGCCTATTTATAGTAAAAATTATTCATCAGTTGAAAATTCACCTCATGGTAGTAATGTATCGGCTAAAAGTGATGGATTACTTGCAGGAAGAAATAATCATCACCACTATCGATCTAATAGTCGTCGTCAACGATCCAGAAGTTACTCTGCACCTGAGTCACCACACGGATACCATTCAGCAGTTGAAGAAGAAGGAGATGATGAGCAGGAAGAGAAAGAAGAGATGTATTTAAATTATCGACAGCAACGTAATAACCATTATCGTCCACAGCGTAGACAAGAGCATAGTGATGATAATAGTCCTAGACAAGAACATCAACGACAGAATCGTTGGTCTAGACATTCTTCATCAAGGAATAATAGTCGACATAATAGTCCAACTTTAATGTACGATCCACCATATCCATCAGGACGATTGCCCCCACACCATCATCATCATTTAGCTGCACCTTTTCATCCACCAAATTCTCGACGGAGTCGTAGTAGTAGTACAAGTAGAAGACGAGATAGTCAAAGAATGATAGATCTTTTGGATGATGAATTATACTTTTTTGGTGTACCTCCTCCTCATCCTCCACCACCACCGCCTCATGTAGCACGTTTACCGCGTAATATGCATCCCCATCATCATCATCATCACCCTCGGCATCCACCGCCTTTTACAGATGATTGGCCTATACCACCTCCACCACCACCTGGTACAGGAAATGGATGGCCAACAGGTCCGCCTTCTTACCGTGTCCCCCCTCCTGGTGGACCACCTTCATTTGGTTCAGCTGCTCCGACAGATAATTATCCAGAGCCTCCTAATATGTTAGATGGACAACCACCACCGGTACCGCCATTGCCTGGATTATCTGGACAACCTGGATTATATCGTCAATATTCAAACCGTGGTCTCCCGAGTGGTGTTAGTAATGGTAACGGTGGAGGAGCATCTTCTCAGCAGCAGCATCAACAACAAACATTTCCGCCATCTGTACGAAATCAACCAAGGATGAATCCTGCAGCAGCGGCTGCAGCAATGTACCATCAACAAGCTATGGAAGGGCCTCCTCCTTCAATGGGTTTTCGGTAACATATTCATATGATATACATCACATATAATTAATTTATACCTTTAATTTTTCTTTCCTTTCGTTCGCCCTCTTTTTTTTTGTGTTGAATTTGTGTACATATATTTTTTTGTATATAATATCCCCTATCCTTTTTTTTTTATATCCATAACAACATTACACTTGTCTATATTCACATGTCTATTTTTTTCCCTTAAGGAAGGAGATGGGGACCGGGGAATAATTACATGTTTATTAATATTAATATTGTTTGTATTACATAATTAAGGTAAATAACAAAAAGAAAAGGATAATCGTAGCAAAAATCTTGATCATTAACCATCGATTTGAACTGATATTTGTATAATATTTTAATAATTCTCTTTGAGCTCCCATTACGTTCATTTCAATATCTTCTGTATTTTGATCAATTCTATTATAGAGTTAAACAATATCGTCATTCAGCTTTTTTTTCTTCAATTAAAAAACTTTAAAGAATAAAAAACACTCTTCAAATTATAACATACCGTTGTACACTTTCTCGTTGTTCTGCTACCATCGTAGCCAATTGTTGAAAAATACCACCCAATTCAGCGATAGTACTCTCAATACTTTCTATAGCTGTGGATCTATGCTCAATATAACGATCTTGCTCTGCAAGCATTAATTGTTGTTGTTGTTGCTGTTGTTCGGGTGTAATCATAGGAATACCTAACGATAACGTAGAATCAGTTTCTTCATGCTGTGGCTGATATCCTCCTTGTGCTAATAAAGCTGAATTACTATTATTTGTTGCAGTCGAAGAAGATGGATCATATTGTCGTTGTTGTTGGGGCGGAGAATCGGCATTTCCACGACGTCGCGATTTCAGTAATGGTGAACTCACTAAACAAATAAAACAATTTGATCCAATTTAATACAATGCAGATATAACTCAAATATAACTCAAATAAATAATGATTAACAGCAATAAAATCTCTTTTTTTTCCTTTACCAAACGATTGTTCTGTGTTTTGTTCTGCAGTAGAAAATAAGAATTGATCTCGTTTGTCCTTGGACATTTTCATATTCTACATATGCAATGTTATTCGTTTCAAATAGCTTTTTCTTTTTTGGCGATTTTGTCTGATCCAAAGAAATAACTACTAACCTCTGTTCTAATCTCTAATACATCTTTAAAATTCATTGAAGTATCAGCCAATTTACTTTGTAAAGAGACGACTACATTAGAGGTATGTTCAGTTGCTTGTTTGGAAGGATGTCGTTGACCTTTGGTATATTCTTGAAGCATAGCAATTTGTTTGTTCAACTTGGCAATATCTTGTTTGATAATAAACGTCAACTCCTATTTTGATTTATATTCGTTAGCTTCTTCTCCTTCCTTCTTTCTTTCATTCGTACACTTTCTTATATACATATATATATAAAACAAAGTACTAATGATAGCTTACTCCAATTTCTACAGGTTTATCGTCAAATAAAGTCTTACGTTTCGCCACTAATTATAACAGTAATAAACGATCAGTTTTTTTTTTCTTTTTAACCAATAATAATAATATGATAATAATAATCAAAGGTTGTGCTTAATTCCATTATTTACATTTCGTTAACTTTTCTAGTTTTCCTGCTGTGTTCGTGATATTACGACTAATTTCACCCGCCATCAATGAAAATTCTGACCGAGAATGATGCGTTGGTTTCTTATTATTTGATGAAGAATTGAACTTTGGTGATGAAAGTAGTGAACGACGTTCCAAAGTACTAGAAGCAGTATTTCTGGAACGTATACGATCCACCATGGAGTGGAATTCATTGGTACGATCCTTAAATGACATTTATTGAATCAACTAGTAAAAGAATTTGTATATAAAAATGGGGTTGGAGAAATTAAAATAATATATATACGTGGAGTAATAAGATAAGGGAGAAGATTCAGTCTAATTTTTGTGCTCTTTAATTGAAACCAGTAAATTTCAGTCCTTCCTAATTTGGTGAGTTTCTGACAAAAACGACCCCATTTGGCATAATAATAATTGTTTTTCTTTTCTTTTCACAATCCACTCGCACTCAGTCATTAATATACTCAACAACCATGGAAGCTCTAGTTCTACTATTCAGAAATAATATGATCATACAACCACTAAATGACATTCATATCCATTTAACTTTGACTGATTTAAATCTCACAGAATTACAAAGTGCTTTTCATCATATTCTAAGGTTTTATATCTTTTACGATACAGTTGAAACACTTATAATTTTATATCGAGTTGTTGCACAGGTAAAAAAAATAAGCAGCTACCAAAAAACATTCAAAGCTAGAAAGTTGGAAAATGAAATGGCCAGTATTTCATACTGTTATTGAAGAAGAATTGATAGCATTGGCATCATTACATAGTCTCATATATTTGAAGACTTATATTGGGTTCAGACAGTCATTTAACAAACCCAAAACACCAGATAGAGACGGGTATCTAATATGTTTTTGTATTAAACATCCTGCTTCTTCATCAAACCATCAGGAACAGACAATTTTTCTACACAACAAATATTCAATAGCGAATAGATTATATTATTACAAAAATGATCATAGTATTGATATATAGACTGTTGAGAATGCGAACGTAATCATGTCATGAAGGATCGAGAATATCAAGTTATTATCAAGAGAAATTATTTTAATACAATCCTCATGCTATCATCCCGAGGAGTCTCTATCCATATCACGTATAATCATTACCATATGCACTTTGCTATTTTTAATGTACTAGATATTGCGAAAATATCACAAGACTTTGGATTTTCATTGTTCTAACATTTCTTTTTCTCACAAACCAATCATGGTAACGACCTGGTTACACAGATGTACTTTTCGCATAAGATGCTTACATTACCCCCAAACTCTTATTTACCACTATGGATTTATGGTCAATATTCTTTCTTTCACTTTTTTTATTATACTTTACAACTTGACTCGCTTATATTATTGCTATGACAGTTATATCAAACACTACAGCAAACTTCATATTTCCGTTAACGGAGAATCATTCATATTTGACTTTGACCCATTTAAATTTAAGTGCGATCAACAGTGCTTTTAATCAAGGAAAACGAGCATTCGCTTCACATAATTACCGACAGGCAATTCAATCTTACACCATTGCCCTCAATCTCTTATATGAAGATCTTGAGTCTACTATACTTTTACATCGCGCCGTTGCAAAAGAAAAATTATACAACTATCAATCAGCATTGGATGACTGCATAAAAATTAAAGACCGAGCAAGACACAAAAATCCAGATGTGTATTGGGCCACTGCTAATATCTTATTAGGTCAAGGCAAACTAAAACAAGCGGCCGCTATATATAAGAAAGGATCGGATAATCTATCTGGACATCACAAGAAGCAATTTGAAAAACGATACCATGATGCTGTTGCAGCACAAATTGATCACAACCAATGGTTGGCACGATTATTGCCATACGAAGTACTTACATCTATTTTGCTGTTACTTCCTTGGTCTTCTCGAGGTCAGCTTGCACTGACCTGTCGCTTTTGGTACAAATATATATTGAAGGAATGGTCAGAAATGTGGTCGTGTATTGATTCAGTGCATATGATGCCACATCATCCCCGTGCAATATATCAACTTCTGGATTTAGTACAATCACACCAAGTTCGTAAAGTAAAAATTAATTTATGTGGATTATATTTACGTGCGGATAAAGAAGAAGATAATGAAACTATTAGTAAAAGACCACAACTCTATGGTATGGGCGATCTTTCACAATTGATTTTAAAAACCATTTTGAACCAAAATTGGAATAAGATAAAATATTTAGGTAACTATTTAATAACTATTTTTTTTAGAATCGTTCAAAATATAATTATGCAAACATTTTTTTTAACCTGATGTACTTTTGTTGCAATTTATTAATATTCTATAAAAGATATCTCTCCATTAGATAAAAATCAATTACGCAGTGTTTTACAAGTTAACAAGGATTCGATTAAGCAACTGACGTTACATCATCAAACTAATAACAACTATTGCTCTCCAGAAGAAATGCTAATTGACGTCACACAAATATGTTCCCATCTCTCTACTGTTGTTCATAACGTTTCTGGTAACAAGATTCATCTTCAAAATATAAAGACTATACTATTGAATGCGCCATCCAGCAGTAATTTACATTTGACCAAACTTATTCTACGCTGCAAAATAACATTTGAATCTTTAATCCATATTTTTAAGCGTGCCTTATACTTGAACTTTCTTGAACTCCAGAATCATGAATTAAATCATGCTCGCGTTTTAAAGATAATTTATGAGCATTGTCCTCAATTACAAACATTATCATATTTCGGAAAACCTCATTATTGTACTGGCTCGTTGTCTGCCACATATACGTATTATACAATAACAAAAAGCAACGACAACAACAATACGCTACTAGCTATCAATACATCAAGCTATAATTATCGCAGTAGTAGTAGTGGACGTAGTAGTCTGAAGTTTTTAAAAATATCAATCAAAATGGATCGAGCTGATCAAGAACTAGATCAGTCAATCCAGCTATTCTTGGAAAGAGATCGCTCCAGTTTACAAGTTCTAACACTTGATTGGAAACCACACCATACAATGCCATTATCATTACCACTATTATTTTTATCAGAGAATAATAGTATACCGATTGTAAAACATTGCTTTTATCTTTTTCAACTACAAAAATTAACACTTGAATGCGAAGCAGCTACACATTGTAGTAAAACAACTACATCATTATCAACAACAACAACACCATCATCGTCGCCATCAACATTATCATTGCCATCACAAAAAAATCATACTCAACAATGGCTTTCCCGGTTCATATCGTTATGTCCCAATCTTCAAGAGGTCGAGCTAAGATGTAGTTATTATTATTTTGAAGATGGTGAAATTTATAGTGTATTACGAAAATTAAAACATCTCGAACGGCTTACTCTTGATTTTTGTTTATGCAATTATCGTAGTGCAACGGGTACTGATAGTATTAAGTCACATCAAAACCGAGAAAATGTAGCAGAAGCTATAACATCAACAAATGGAATATCAACATTATTTTCGCATCAGCAACACCAGAGTTCGAATCTTCGCTACCTTAAAATTATGCACAGCAATCGACATACTTATCACTCTCTCGGTATCATGCTTTCTGGTTCTGTTGTAGATATGGTATCATGCATGAAAAAATACAGCGCTCAGCTTTGCAAATTGGATATTTCGAATATTGAATATGAATCTACTGATCAAGTTGTCACTATTTTGAAGGATTTAAAGGAGTGCCGTGGACTAAATACCTTAAAGATAAGATGGCCTACCTATCGTTGCGTATGTGAAAAGGAATTGGTAGCCTTGTCATCGTTACAAGACCTTGAAGATTTGGAGATTTTTGCTTGGCATACAGTATTTAACAAGCCCACATTAATGCGTCTTTTTGAATTACGTCAAGAAGGTGGAGTCCGACTTTTTATTGTTAAAATTAATATGAATGATGGTCAGTATTTGGGTGGTCATAGACGATTCGCTTCACCTTCACCATTATCATCATCACCGATAGGCAACAGTCACGTGAAACAAGATAAACAATATCATACACAATGTCTTCACAAAAAATACTCAATTTATGATAAGTCTGTATACTACAAAGAAGATAAGATTGAAGATATCTATTGCAAAGAATGTAACAGTAGGCATCAATGGCGAATATTAACATAGTAATATATACTATTACATTGCTTTTTATTTATCTCTTTTTTTTCAATAAATTTTTCGTGATTCGGGTTCATTATGCAACCTTACTTAGTAATGACAGATAAACAGTTTAGACTCACTCACTTAATTATCACTAAGCATTAAACTTCTCAACTTTTGTGATGGCTGGGGGGTTACGTACAAAGATGTATATATAACTAAACACATAAATAAGGTAGGAACGTTTATACTTCTGCTGCCATTCAACACATCACCATTAGAACAAGAGCTCTTTAATACTTATAATCAGCCACGTATTAATATTTATCAATTTAAATTGATGCTTTGTTAGAGATATAGCAACCACAGTCCCCTTACATTATAATGCACACTTTATTATATCCCATTATCAAGAAATACGTACTGTAAGAATTGCTTTATAATATCTTATTACTGTAATGTTTCCTTCTGGTATAGAAGACACCATAAAAAAGCTCCACCTCATCAAATAAGTAAAAGAGATATAATAAAAAAAAATTATGAAGGTCACATGTCTTTTTTCATATCCATATAGTCATACGTATGTAATTTCCACAGGATGAAAGCTACATGATCATTACATTATATATTTGTCGCTTAGCCCTGCTTTTAATACACCAGTCTGTTTTTTTCTTCTATATAGCTTCGAACAAGTAAGGTTGAAATTAAAATTACCACGCGCATAGTACATATTATGATGTGATATATAAGAGATAGTATTCTTCCGTACGGTACGTACCACCTTTTATTTTGCTTCCGAGCCATTGTTTAATTGAGGTTGGATGATTATTATCAGCTGATACAAGGTCCTATCATAACAACTTTTTAATATCGCTTATACTAAAATAACTTTGATATCACTACATTAAATTAGGACCGATGTTACCGAGCCCCTTTATTTATTCGATTTTGAAGAGCTGCAAAGCACACTATACTTACTAAGAGTGGTATAAAAATCATTGTGTCATTCAATATGATATTTTGTTATATATACAATTTTATCACAAAATTTTTGTCATTAATGATATGTCGTGTCACAACCTTGTTAGAATAAAAATGCCTCTCAAATTTCATCCGACAAACAAGAGAATTATTCATATTATTATCGTCGTCTCGATCAAAGAAAAATAAATTACTAATGTATCACCGTCACTACAATGTTATTTTTCTTGTAACATCTAGTTTGACAGAAATACACGGATATTTTTTTTGCAGGGGGGAAGAGCACTTGACCATGGAAAAAAACACTAGTAATTTATTTAGAAATAAATTGCCGGTTTAGCAAATAAGAATACAAGCGTTGACATTTTGACAAACGACAGAAAAAGAAAAGTTTTTTTTCAAAAGTTTCCGAGTTATAACCACATGTAAACACTAGGGTCTTAACATCTTTTAACACCAAAAACAACCACCACCAAAATAACATAAATATATACAGTAATCAAAACAAGCCATTTTTTTATTTATTTTTTTTATATTATAATAATAGTTTAACAAAAAAGTATTCCATTCATCATCATAAAAAAATAATATAATCTGTGTAAAAAAATACATAAAAGTTCATCAGTTTTACGCTCTTTTCAATTCATAAATGTTGTACGTATATTTTTTTCTCTCCCACTTAATCACAGGATAATGATATATATATCAGGGACAACCTTGCGTATATGGTGTCCGCATTATGCTATCGTCACTGTCATTCCGACTGGTGCCAGCTAAATCTCATCCTTATATATATCCTTCTTTCTCTCCTTGCTCCATCTCTCACAAGCCTCTCAAATGAAATTATTTACATACCTTATTTGATTATGAAAAGTAAAAAGAAAAATGAAAGAGAATATTTTAACTATTGCAAAAGATCGACTACTAATTTATACTCATCCTGAAAAAAAAAATTTTTTTTTTATTCAGACAAGTCCGAGAACAGCCGTCACTAGGTACAACTTCGTTCTCCACCAAATCTAATAACTGTTACACAAAAATGCACAGAGAAACAAACAGGGAGTAGAAATATAGTTGATGTTGCGTACCTATATATTTTATCATCCAAGTTATTTCAATAGACGTGATTTCTTGTCGAAAAATAAATCGTCGATAAAATAGATAAATTGTTTATAAACAACAAATAGTCTTTTTTTTCGTGTCAATGATGATAATAGTGATGATATATTATATGTATAAAAAATATCGGAAATTTGATAAGTTATTCTATCCACAAACAAAAAAGTGATAATATTACATACTATTATGTTGTCATCCTCCCGACATTGATAAACAAGAAGTTGAAAAATTAAGATATATTTAATGTTATATATAATCAATTCATTAACGGAAAGTTTTTTTATTATTACTATAATTATTGTTCTATTCATCTTGGACGCACATACACACACACACTGGCGTACACACCACAATAGCTGGTACCCGTGGTTCTCTTCCTTCTCTCTCTCTTTTTTCACTTTTCTATCTCCTGTGCCTTTTCCTTTCTTTGCCTCTTGATCCTTTTTTTTTCTTTTTCTTTCTTTCTTATATACTTGACTCATATGACATTACTGTATGCTTCCTCCACCAAATTACTTTCTTTCTTATTATCTTCATCTTCATCATCTTCTTCTAATAAAGCCAAAGACAATCATCATACAATATCTTCCGATAAGGGGACCGTTCATATCGCTATTAACCCTCATAAAGACGGTAGTAGAGCCTCTATCAAATGTCTAAATCCGTCAATGGAGTCCCGTAATAGTACTATCTCCTCTTCTTCCTCCTCCTCCTCCTCATCATCATCATCCAAAAGGCCGAGATTAAGCAATTTTTTGAAATTTTCCGGAGCATCTACCTCGAATAACAATAACACTAAACGACGACAACGATTCAATAACCCTTCAGTATCATCTCCGTCGTCCACAACGGCGACGGCGACATTTATGAATACAACCATAACGGGAACGGTATCCGATTATCTCCAACAACTTCCTCCTGAATTAATTCAAAAACTATTTATCCATCTTGATGTTATAAGTATCGGAAGACTTGCACAGACATGTCGTCGACTCCACATGATATGTAACGATGACCACGGGGTGTGGCGGACTTTGTTCGTCAAACATTTCAATAGTTACTTCTCCACAACTACCTACCATCGTCATCATCATCATCATCATCATCATCAACATCATCATCAACAACAACAAATAATACCTCCATTAGCATCATTAGCATCCTCATCATCCTTATCATTATCTTCATGGCATAACTTATATCGTAATCATTACATCCTTGAACGACGATGGCAGCGAGGGCAAGCCAATGTAAGATACTTAACAGGACATACTGATAGTGTCTATTGTATTGTACGATATAAAAAACAATACATAGTGAGCGGAAGTCGGGATCATTCAGTCAAATTATGGGACCTTGACAACTATACATGTGTAGCAAGTGAAACGCATCACGAGGGAAGTGTATTGTGCTTGAAAATTGCCTCAGATAATGAGTGGATGGTATCAGGTTCATCTGATGGTACTTGTGTCCTGTGGAAACTGAATACTAGCAGTAGTGGTAAAATCAACGCCAATAAATTACAACCACTAAGTCGACTACGTGGTCATACCAATGGTGTATTGGATGTATGTATTGTTAAAAATAATTATATCGTTACGGCTTCCCGTGATGCCACAGTACGTGTATGGGATCGGTATTCAGCAAAAGAATTACGACGATTAGAAGGTCATGCTGGACCTGTAAATGCTTTACAATCTCATGGATATTATATCGTTTCAGCTTCTGGGGATAGTAAAGTTAAATTGTGGCATGCAGAAACTGGAGAATGTTTAAAGACATTTGATGGACATACGCGTGGATTAGCATGTGCACGATTCGATGGAATGCGTATATACAGTGGAGGACAAGATACTGTATTACGTGTATGGGATGCACAAACAGGGCAATGTTCAGCGGTATTGGAAGGACATGATCAGTTAGTTCGAACTGTTGATTGTTGTGGGGTAAGAAAGAGAGAGAACGATGGGAATGATAAACAGCGCAGCCAGTATTGCTGAAGAATTTAAAATTAATCCTTTTTTTTTTTTGACTTGCAGGATAGAGCAGTTACGGGTAGCTACGATCGTACAATCAAATTATGGGATTCTGTTTCAGGCCAATGCCTATTAAGTTTTCAAGGTGGTCATGACAGTTGGGTATTTAATGTATTACTGAGTAAAACACAGATCATCAGGTAAATTATATAATGTGTTTTATAAATAAATGTATATTTGAATTTTGCCTTATTAAAAATTATAAAATATTTAGCGCTGGTCAAGATAAACGCATTATGATCCTAGATTTCGGTAGTGATCTAAATCTGATCAAATAACTACACCCTTATTATTACAGCTACTATATTACTTATATTACCAATACTTATATCTTTATTATTACTATTTAGCCATACATCACATTATAATTATAATTTACCTTCACACTCTTTTTAATACTTATTATTTTATTAGTTTACTTTTTCTTTGTTTGTATATCTTCTAAGTTTTATGCAAACTTTGTCTAGTTTTTTTTATAGTGACCTCTCTCTTTTTTTGTATACATTTTTTTTTACCCGCAGCATTATCTAATACGTAACAGAAAAAAAAACAACTTTCTGTTTCCCCATTTTTTTTGTATATCATTATCTACGTAAAAGATAAAACAACCCTTTTTTTATATATATTACAGATATACTTTTCTATCATCTACTTTATTAGTAGCTGGTGTTTTTCTTACCACTAAACAAAATATGTATATTTACATTGATTTATTAATAGCGACCTTCAGACAATTTTTTACACTTCTGAACTCTATGTATACCCAAACAAAAGGTTGTAACTAAGCAACGGGCAGTGTTTCATATATAAATTCCAAAGTCGACTAACATATAGTTTGGTTATAGTCAAATAAAAACAGCTTGTTGCATCTTTAACTATTATGATTATTATCGAAAAGAATATGAGTACACAGGGTGATACACCAATCACAATGTTCAAAGTGTAATCATGTTGAAAGGCCCTGAATATTTTTATGTACTTCAATGTAATAAAACTAGATCATTTAGATGGCATATATTAGCAGTACTTATTTGAGCATTGGTACGTACGTATCAAGAAAATATTCTGTTTTTGCACAAAGTATATATGACAAAAAGTAATGATATATAATAATATGTAAGTATTTATATGCTTTTTTAATATTCTTGTGTAGTAGTAGATGGAAATAAAGAAACAGATTGACAACAAGAAATAATAATAAAGATTTACAAAAAAAAAATGAAGACTGTTATGGTACTATAAATTTCAACAAAAAAAGATGTGATGTGTGTATGGGTACTTAGAGAAGGAGAAGGAAAGATTGCGAACATGGGAAGGAGGGGAGAGAATAGAAAAAAAGGGTGAGTGGAATGATTTTCACTAGATTTTATATGCTCTACCGTTTAATATATTATTAAAAAAAAAGGAAAAACGGTTGGTTTTTTTAGAAATACTTTAAACAATTAGGGTCATTGGTCCAAAAAACACAAATAATTACGGTACGTATAGGTATGCATGCTGTTTTTATGACAAAGGGCAAGCAAATCCACCGGTTGCTGGAGTAGCAATCAATGTAGGTTTGTATCCAAGCAGATCAAGCCCAAAAACATGCAATGTAATCCAAAAATGCAACTGTAGCGATTCCCGTCCAGGCTGTTCAGTTATTGTTTGGTTTGTCTTGCTATCATGATGTGTTTTGGGTGGTTGTTGAGTACATGCTTTTTTTAATGTTGCAAAAGTTGTATCCCTATCATCACGGGCTTGATAATCCAATGTAATAGGTAATTGAATGGTTGATATAGTATTCGCTGGTAATGTATGTTCACTAGATACTTTGTGATCAGTGCTGTTATTTTTTCCAATTACCAAACCAGTCAATGCATCTTTAGCTAGTACATCAATTTGTGTAAATCGTGTGGGAACTCGATTTTCCCGATTGTCCACAGTAATATTTACTAGCCATTGGCTTTCAAAAGCCACATTACCAACCATAACACCTTGATGTGTTTCAGTAATATGAGCTGGTGATAATAAACTAGCACCTTCAATTCGCATCAGTGGTGTACGTGGCCATAATAAGTACCCAGTAATAATAAGTAAAATCATGAAGATAAAACTACCAAAAACCCAACCACGACGACCACATTTACGTGGCTCTGTACGTTGTTTACGTTCTTTTGGTTTATGTTGCTGTCCATTACAACTTAAGAAACAGCAACCAATCCACATGCCTTTGGCTTCTTTCTCTTGTTCTTCACCATCATGATGTTTAAAATTTCTACTGTTGTTATTATTGCTTGCTTCTTCAGAGGGCATATTATGCCATTTTTCGTTCTGATGTTGTTTCTCGTCATTATAAGTAGAGTGTTTATTATTGCTATGTTGATGATTACGGTCTAATGTAGAAGATGATGAAGAACGTAATGAACAGGTTTCATAGTCTGTAATGGACTCTTCATCTTTTTCAGATTCATATTGTTTTTTGATCGCTGGTGCTTTTTGTACAAGCGTTTCTTGGCTACCAAAAGGACGGCTTAATCGACGTCCGACATCTAACGTACTAGAGGGTGGTGGAACAGCAAAATCCAAATCGAGAGTGATATGTGTATCCAAAGTTGAACGTTGTTGTTGTTGTGGAGTAAGTGTCATCGAAGACGCCTCAAGTGGATGTGCTGATTCGAGAGCTACAATACAATATAATTCAAATTAGGATATGATTTTTTTTGTTTCGAAATCAGTGTTGCTGTTGCAATAGAAATAGTACATTATAAGCAATATTTAGGGTGAATTTACCTGTTGAAGCTCTAGCACTATTACTGTTATTATTATTGTTATCCCCTGAATAAGTAGATAACAATGAGCGAGTATTGCTACTTCTTATAAATGAATCTGCGATTGTTAATCTAGCAGAATTGGGTGGTTCAGCTGTCGAAGGGCGTGAGACTGAAGAAGGACGCGGTACATCATAGTCATCCAGTGTTATGGAAGGTCGAGTAATAGTGGTAGAAGGTGGTTGAGGGGGCGGAGGAGGAGAAGGTGTACCTTGTTTATTATAATCAGATGCCATGAAGCGATCCGCAATAGAAAGTCGTGATGTCTCAACATTAGCTGGTGCTGACGGTCTACGCAAGGAATCATGATTATTATGTGATGGCTGTTGTAATAAACCAGCAGATGCTCGTCGAGGGGCACCTGCAAAATTTTGTTGTTGTTGTTGTTGTTGTTGAGCTCGTATTAAATTATTGCGAGCGTTGATGGAGGATGGAAGTCTGGAATTAATATTAGTATTATTAGTTTCTGAAGGTCGACGCAACGAAGGTCGACGTCGGGTGGATCTACCACTGGCAGATCCACTATTAGATGATTGACGACGATGATGGGTCGTGGCGACCATTATTTGTAATGATTATATATATTAAAGAATAAAAAGCTAAATAGTATTAATAATAATAAAGAAAGTGAAGTTTAATGGAAAAAAAAGAAAGAAAGATTAGATCAAAGTGTGTAATCCGTAAATTTTTTCCTTTACTTTTTTTGAAGGAGTATTAGGCGGGGGTTAGAGACGTAATGATAGGAAAGGGTGACGGGGGTGGGAGATGAAAGCAGAAAGGTTCTATTTTATATTATATACTAAGATTATGATTTATTATTATTATATTAGGAGAAGACGAGCTGAGAAGAAAGTGTATACTAAAAAGAAGTATGTTTATTTCTATATTTTGAGAGTTAGAAAGGGGTTAGCGGGAGTTGGTTTATCATTTTACTAGTGTGCTTGATGTTCCGGTTTAAATGTTCACTGTTGTTTGCGTTTATTATAACTATTCTTTCGAACAGATAACCCCTATTCCTATTCAGTCTCCTTAATTTATATATACAAAATGCTCATTCGCCCACCAGCGAGGATATAACATTATATCACTATTTTTGCCTGGGCAGTATATGTGAGTAACCCTTTACTTACTCCTTTCTTTAATGAGAGCGGGCAGATGATAACGCCAGCCAAATAATATAGACATGTGCTTGTCGCTTCACTTTTATGAAGATAGCTTATTGATGTCCCCTTCTATATCTGGTTATCGAGCTTATCTATTCTACTTGAGAAAAAGAAGCATTTGAATATCAAAATACTACTTTGCTGATATAAATTAAGTATATCTTTCGATTATTTTAATCACTTATTTCCGTGCTGACTTTCTGTTGAAGAAAGATGTTTATTAGAGATAGAGTAAGAAGGAGAAAGAGTTTTCCCACCTAACAAAGTATCGGAGAAGAATCATTTCATATTCTTTAGAAGCTGGGATCATTTTCATTTCTTTTTGTCAAACAAAAAATTAGTTACGTACTGAACAAAGAAAAACTATAATTAGCAAATCGAAACAATTAAACACTTATCCAATCAAAATATCTGTTTCCCAAATCAGAGGTTGTACCTAGAACACATATTTTGTTTTTGTTTTTGTTTTACCTTGTTTGCTTGATACAACCCTTATACACACCCTTTACGTTCCTTATTTAAATAATAATGTTACTGTCGACATTGGGAGCTTTGGTTTTTTCAAGTTTGGCTGGATTATCGGTTGCTCAAGATGATCAATTATCAACAGTAAATGCTAACCAATCAACACCTATTGCTTCGTTATATGGCGACAGTTTTAAAAATACTGGTGGCAAAGTTCTCGATAACGAAGTGAATGGTAATCATATATATAGATAAACACTTATATATTATATGCTTATAATTCTTTGAGGAGAAAATTTTATTTTATTTTAGTTTCATCTGAATGAAAGCTAATTATTTAATCTGCTTGTATTATATATATATTGTATGATAAAAAATAGTTTACATTGTTTTTTATGGCAACTGGACACAATCACAGGACGAACAAACGACGTTCATGAACTTTATCGATGGTGTTTCTTCAACCCAATGGTTCACCACATGTAATTACGCAACTTCTTTTTTACCCACTAATTAACAGCAATAACAACATTTTTCTTATTTTATTTTTCTGCTTATATTTTATCAATAGTAAAACAATATACAGGTCTCGATGGTACAGTGCCTGGATCATTGAATGTAGCAGCTGCAGTAAATGATGGTGGTAGCCGTGGATTAAAATTTACGGATACAAATATACATAAACAGATCATTCTTGATGCTGTTAATTCTGGATATCTTTCACCAACAAACCAAATTGATCCTAATGGTGTTTATGTTTTGTTTGCTGGTAATGATGTTTCAGATAGTGAATTCTGTACCGCAAACTGTGGTTATAATGGTCATAGTGATCAATTCCAATACATGTTTATCGGTTATCCTGGTACCTGTGCAGAATAGTAAGTATATGACAAACTGTTATATAATTTATTTAATAAAAAAATTCATGGTAACTAAACAATAAATCAATAAACTAATCAAATTACTACCATGACAACCAACAAAACAGTTGTATCCCACCAATGATTCACGATCGATCCCCTAATGAAACTCCTTCAATTGATGCTGCTGTCACTATCTTCTCACACGAAATTCAAGATTTGTTAAGTGACCCACGAAACGATGCTTGGATGATTCAGCAAAATGGAACAACTATTGAATTAGGTGATTTCTGTGCTGGTTCTAAAGTGCCTGATGGTGAATGGTATGGAACTGTCACCACGGATGAAAATAATGCTACTTATAATTTGGAAGTGGGTAATCAAAAATTTTTAGTGCAAACTATATTCGATCTTAAGAATAAAAAGTGTGTTCTTTCTTCATAAACAAAAATATATTGTAAGATATAGACACATTGATCTCTACCCGTCACTCATTCATTTGTCCCTTTCCCTTCTATCTGTGTATACCCTCTTCCAAACTCTTTACTTTTCATCCCTTGAATCACTTGACTTCCCCTTTATATATATAAATAATATCCTTATTATTAGTAGTGATACTCTATCTCCTTTTTTTCTTTCCTTTTTTTTTCTTAGTCTTATTCTTAGCCTTTATCGAAATGTACCATTATCCTCCATTGTTTTATTTCTTTTTAAATATATATATATATAAAAGATTGATAATTTCTTCTTTTTAGAAAAAAAAAAAATGGGTATTATTATTACGATAAGGAAAATGTGTTATAATAAAATGGATTTAAAAATAAAAATGAAAAAAGAGTAATGAAGAATGTTAAGCCAGTTAACGTCTTTTATATAAAGTAGTGCAATTATAAAATGGAAAATAGGGTGGGTTTGGTAAATGCATATGGCAGAAGAAAGAAAAGAAAGAAAGATATGTACAAAAGAAAAATGAGCTTGATGGACAAAGTTGATTTGTTTTTTTCTTAAGAAAGAACCATTAATCATTATTATTGTTATTATATGTATTTGTTATCATTATTTCAAAACATGCGATAATCATTATTACTCCATTCTGGATGATGAGATAAAGGTCGTCTTGTGCCTGTAGGTGATGCTGGTACAGGCCCTACATTATTTGTATCTGTTGTCATGGCATTGGGAGGTTGGGTGGGTGATGTAGGTGATGTAGGGGAGGGTGGTGATAGTGGACAACTTGTTCGTCTAGACGAAAATGATGCACGTTTATCGTTAATTATAACAGGTGCTGAATTTGTTTCTCTTTTTTCATCGTCCCTCAAGGCAGCTGCCCGTATATGAGGTTGAGACGTTGTAGCTTCAAAAACTGATACAGCTCGCATGATGCTATCTTCTGTTTCCACTGGTGTCGGTAATGAATAACTTTGTCGTTCTTCTGGGTGATAGTGGTGTCTACCACCACCTACTCTTCGTCGTCCTCCTCCGTTTCGACCACTACTGTTTTTAATACTTTTGGATGCTGTTAATGGTAAGTGAATCTCCATGCCGCAATTTTCACAAAATGCTTGGTTTGGTACTCTTGTATAATCTACTCGTAAAGCTTCCACCAACAAGGTCGATTCAATTATTTGAAAATAAACGGTAAAAGCATCGGATCGATCACCCAAAAATGTGGTCACCTTAAGTAAATTCATGGCTAAATTTACAACAAAAGTAAATATAAGACACACTAAGGATTTACGTGCAATGTATTCAATCAATCGATTTTGTCGGCTCATGACACTATTGGACAGTCGAATGTGTAAATAAAGTCGACGAACAAACATGCCACTCAAGAACAAGTTGGCCAATGCATCCGCAACGAAGTTCATAATAATAACACCATTTCCCCATTGGGCCCAACATGTTGCGCCACCTTGAATGCGTTGGTTCATGAGATTTTGTTGAAGAGTTCCAAATGCTAGCTCGTAAGGCCAGTCAGCAAATCGTACAGTGATCAAAAATATACCAACGATCTTAATCCATAATGAGTGTCTGTCAGACTCAAGAATAATAAGTCGCATGAACATAACTGTATAAAACAGTATGTATTCTATAAATAGCAGTACAGTATGATGAGTTTTCTTATTGTAGATGATGGCTGTAAGCTAATAAATTCTCACGCAACCAGATATACAAAAGGGAGAAGATAATCACTGTTTTCAATAAAAAAAAAAGAAGCAACTTACGAATGTGCCATACTCTATAATTTAAAAATAGAATAATAATATATTTTGATTGCTCAATTTACGTATCATGATTATTAAATGAAATCTGAACAAACCAAAAAAAAAAGTTTAGAACTTACGATACTAGCAGAGGAAAGTATGCACAAGTAGTAATTTCAAATAATGGAATAATGCCGTATAAAAACCGATGGATAAGTAAAACCAACACTTGGCCAATATTCACTAGATGACTATTATATTGGTTGATTTATTGATTTAATGATTACAAATTATTATGTATTCAAGTTAGTATAATATATTGGGTTCCTCAGTAACAAGAAGAAAAAAAGTAACGAACATTTTGCCCCTTGTTCTCCGATATTGAGCATAGCAAATAAGGTAATTACGAATAGATACAACAACGGCCAGCCACATGCCCAGCATGTTTATTTTATCTACTACTCGTTCACCATATTCCGTCAAAGTTATCATGAGCCCTCTTTTCTACCTGCTGTGGTTGCTGTGATGAGATTACTGTAGAGAATTAATTGTGAATAAAAAAAATAAAAAAAAATAAGAAGAAGAAAGAGAAGAAAACCTTTCAAACGAGAAGCCTAAGAAAAAATAGATAATCTTAAAATTCAGTTTTCTTTATTTACTCTTTGTGTAATGACCATGTAGCACCAACGAAAACGAGAAGTAATCATAATATACAGGTGATTGTGTCTCCCATCCAGTAAGAAATTCCCAAGGAAGAATCAATGGATGGGATTCCCCACGGGGTGACTGGTTAGCGGGGTAATTCTCAATAGACTAATTTCCGCTTACCATATTAACGAATTATTGAAACATACACACAGATCACATATAATAATATATTTGCTCTCTAGGTTCGTTTTTCTTTTATTAATTTTAAGTTTTTTGCTTCTTGCACATCATAAAAATATATAAGCTTTTTTTTATTATCTATTTATACTATATCAAATTCAGGCGAATACCAAATTTCCCAATCATCCTTTAGTAATGGATCACCAAATATCTTTAATGCTGATACACGAATCTTGTATCTGCCTGGTGGAACAGTCCTCTGTACTACTGCCTTTTTGTCATAATATTTCTGTTGGTCTTGCTGTGAATCAATTGTTTGAGTACTATTACTACTATAATTATGATGCTGTACATTCACCATACTATTTCCAGAACGTATTGTTGATGGCCGTCGTGATGATGAGACAGATGATGGTAGAATGATCTTCCCATCCCATTCCAATGTGTACATTTTATCTGTATGATCATTACGTGATACCCATTTTTGATACCCATCTACCAATGTTCCTAGACGCTTGTTTTCTTGATTGACAAGTACAGTTCTTAAGCGTGCTGTGGGATTACCAAGTCGAATATGCAGGTACAATAAGTCATTACGATGCCGGAAACTAAATGTCGTTTTATTTGTTGGTTCGATCCGTGGGTATCCTTTCTAAAAATAGAAAAAAAATAAAAAAATAGCAACAAAGAATTCGTTAATTTCATTTGATATGTTTTATAAAAATCTTCTTTTAAATACTTGAAATCTTACCACGGTATCAAAAATAGGCAAATCGCGTTGATTATCCAAAGCGCCCATGTAAGGAACATGGATAAGCTCTTCTACTTCCTTATTATCAGAATCTTTTTGATTTTTGTTTATAGTAAAGATTTTAATGTAACCACCATATAAAAGATGCTTATAGTAATATCGATAACGGGGTGAAGTTGTTGCCAAATCAGTAGAAGGTGGATTAAATCGAATACGAATGCTCTGTGTTGAGTTTGGTTGAATTGTTACTTCAGTATATTCAAATTTGACAGTAGCGTTTGCGTCTACATGAAGGGGTCTATAACGTGGAACCGCGCTTTTACTAAAATCATAGCCTTTTTAGTAAAGTAAATTAAAAAGGAAAAAAAAAAAGCAGAGTTAGTGCGCGAGGTTAAGATTATAATTTTCTTTTTCCCAGTGTGGAAAAGAATAATCGTGCATCTAAGAAACCAATCCTCTTCCTATCATACATAACCACAAAAAAGTGAAGAAAAAAGACTACCTGCGATGGCTGCCGCGGGTTGATGCTCGAGATAGTAAATTCGCTGTACAGGTGACTTGTTCTTTATATACAAGATTTTCTCAGGTTCAAAAAACTGAGTATCATTCAATTCAAGTTTATATGGACTGACACTTGTCTGGCCTTCAATAGCATTATGAATCTACGTAATGGGAGAGTTATTTAATATTATGAGGAAAGAAAATTAATAAACCGTATGTTAATTTAGATAATCTTTACCTGAACAAGTCCTCCACCTTGTTTAATAGGTGATTCTAGCCTATTTTGTTGATGATGTGTGACAACAGGTTGTGCATAATTTATAAGAGCTTGAAAAATTTGAGCTGGAGAACGTGATCCAGTAGCTTGCATATATAATGCTATACAACCTGACAAGTATGGCTAATCATCCGAGATATACAGGTGAAAAAAAAATTATTCAGTTTTATCCCAAGCACAAAATTTTTTCATTTTACAAAATTCTAAAAAAGGTTAATTCAATTTATTACCGTGGCCATGCTCGTTCCACTCATCGTTCTATATTTCCCTAAAAAATTATTCGTGTGATGATGTATAAAAAACGAATAAGTCTTTTTTTTTTGTGGCTTTCTTTATTTCTAAAAACAATATCAGGAATGAATAACAATTGAATCATAAATTTCAGTACCTAAGTTCATTGGAAAAGTGGAATAAATACTTCCTCCCACCGCAGCTAAATCTGGTTTTAGATGTAACTAAAAAAAAGCGTGATATATCTTTTTTGTAAGTCTCTTTTTCTATGTAAGTATAATATAAATAATGATGTAATTGGCGTTCTCCATAGTATTATGGTTTACCTCTGCATCTGGTCCCCACGTGGAAAATCTGTTTGTTTTTTAATTCAAAAGTAACGATAATTTCATTCGCTCAGATACATGAAAAAGAGTTAATATTATAAAGATATACAAAAAAAACATAACTCACTTTGAAAGAAGACCAGCTGTTGGTAATTCAATTACTTGATTTACTCGTTCAACATCCAAAAACGAATTATTTTTGAATAATGTTAAAATATCATTTTGAATAGATCCAACTGGAATTTGAATTTGCTTTGATTTAAAACCAACAGAAAGAAGCGGTTCGTCACTTTTAATATCATCTTCATATACCAACATGCCTGCTATACCAACATTTTGAAGATTTAACGCTTTCTCTACAAAACTACATTTACCCCGCTTTACTAGAGCAACAATAGGGTATGTATCATTATCGCTTTTTTCTCTTTCAAATGGTATTTGATAGGGTTGACATCCATGACGTTCCTTTTCTTTTTCTTTGAGAGATCCGGTGTCATTTGTTATTGGCGATATTGGTATCATCAAGCGAATCTTATCTGGAAATGGGTTTGATGAACTATCACCAGATAACCGATATTCTATATGTTGGAGCGAGGAAATAAGTTTTACCTTGATCGTTAGAAAACTTTTTATGTTGATGTCCGTTCTTACGTATTTAATATTGAAACAAAAGCTAAATGTACCAAAAAAAGGTTCCTCGCCATCAATGTTGGTCACTTTAAAGCCTTGGGCTAATTTGTTTTTGTTATCAACGGAACCAACAGCCATAACATGATGCCCAATGCTAGGTGATGGAGTTCGTGCAATTCCATCATTTCCTTCATTCCCTTGTGCAACTACAACCATAATTCCAAGATCACCTACATTGGATAATGCAACTGCCAGCGCATCCTAATAAGCAAAAAGTAGTGTTATTGCTATTAATATTTCAACTGGTATACCAAAAAATAAAAAAAAATAAAAAAATAAACAAACCTCTTGCCAAGCACTCTGATCTCCACCAAGAGAAAGATTTATGATATTTGAACCGGCTTCAATAGCTCGATCACTTAATAAATTGACCCATAGTATTATAGGTTAATGATTGTTATTTTTTGATTTACGTAGTAAGCTTTTTTCACTGTTATAATTAAAGAGTAACAATTATATACTAACACAGCTTCCAAAATAACGTCATCGTCAGTATCTCCCGCGCATCCAAATATCCTATTAAATATTATGTGGAGAACGTATGTATGCATCGTTATACACCAAAAATAGATGCCAACTTCTTTTTTTATTATTTTTTACCTCCATACTCCTAGCTCAACTTCCGGAGCTACACCTACAAAGGACTAGTATATGCAACATGATTTATAAGCTTTTGTTAGAATGAAAATCCTTATATTGAGTATATAGAACATATGTACTCACTGGGTCATCACCAGACGCAGCAATTATTCCTGTTACGTGCGTTCCATGCCCGTCGCAAACATCCCTGTGATATACAAATGAAACATTAATTTGTTTACAAAGAATAACAATTTTTCTTGATTTTGACCTCCCCCAACAAATATGTATATCCTCCCCTCCCCCGTATTTGTTTTCCATTTCTCTAGAACAGTAGGTATAGCGATTATAGTTACATTGGATCAGGGTCAGGGATAGGATTATCGTTATCAGTTTCTATTAATAATAATTATAAAGAGTATTAAATAAACAATTGTCCAATTAAAAATATTTATCTATTCCTGGTCATAAGTAACAAAAGTGTCAATATAATAATAATTTACCTCCATAATGGTCACCTACTAAATCATAGCCATGTGCTATACGGCAACTTTCCTATATAGCAAATATATCAAGGAGCTTCTTAATACACAACAAAAATCCATTCTTTAGAGAGATAATGAAGGTGGAAAGGGTGGGTAAATATTGGTAATAAAAAAAAAGTATAATTAATTTACACCAATACATCCACCTAAATCAGGATGTGTATAATCGACACCGGTATCCAATATCGCCAGTTTGATTCCTTTTCCCGTCCATGTAATATTATGAACCCCTGTCATTTGATGGGCTTTTACAAGATTTGGGGTTCCTTGTTTAACGTCATCACTACTCTGGTTGTTATTTCCCAAAGGAGAAAAAGGTCTAGGATATCGTTTGCCAGGCCAATATTGTCGAACGAGTGGTTGTTTAGTCAGAAAATTTTGTTGTTGAAATATATCTTGTAATGGTGACGATGATAATGAAACATTATTACTATCTGGTATATCAATTGAAATAGCATTTATAGCACGGGTATAGCGAAACCGAACGGAAAAACTCAGGTTTGATTGTTGTAATTGATCTAAAAAGGCATCTTGTTCAGCACGTACCGCCTCAACATCTCCTGCAGCTGCATGCAACTGTACATTAAAGCGTCGTGCGTATGTTGCTTTTGTTACAAATAGTAGTATCAATTGGTAACAAATAAGGAAAAACCGATTTATCAACATTTGTAACAACGTGCTTTTTTTCTTGGAAATCTGTTTGTTTTAATTTATGAAAAGGAAAAAAAAAAAAAACCAGAACAGAACAGAACAAAGATCTTTTTGCATACTATAACTATGAATTGTAGGAAGTATAATATATGCGGAACATTCTTTGATTATAATATGGACTAGGTTAATGAGAAGTGGCTAGATGATGAAAAAAGATCTCTGGTTGTGAAAAACGTTTTTGGAGGACGACAAAACATTTAAAATGGAAAATGCATATTAATCAAACTTAGCTGCAAGTTCACAGATAATAGTAACTCACGTTACTTCTGCCTTTATTTTTTGTTATTGTACGTGATAAAAAAAAAGCACGGTATAGATATCATTTCACTACTTCCTGTTTTTTTTTTACTATGTTCAGTTGCTTGCTCCGTTGATTTATAATAATAATAATGATGACGATGCAGAGGTTCCTTTTTGTTGGGGGGTGTAGGGTCTGTGGCTGTTTTCAACTGACACCTTGTTCGCGTAGTATATAAAAAAATGCCCGCGGATTCATGGTACTTTTCTTTTTTTTTTCTCTTGTTTCATTCTTCCTTTCCTGAATTACACGCATATCTCTCATATCATCACTGGGGGTTTTATTTTTATTTTTCCACTCACTCAGTGTCTTTTTTTTTTTGTTATTATTAAAAAATTTTAATATTCCAATTGGCTTTTTTTTATAAATTCCTAACAGCAAAGCATCAGCACCAGTAGTGAAAACAACAATAACAATGCAACGAAGTGAACCGGAAAAAACGGACTCAACGCCGATCCCTGAACCTGTTCCTACACCGCGAAGTAGTAAAAAAGAAGAAGCTTATCCAGATATAACAATTGAAGAATCACCTAGTAGTGAAAGTCAATTAAACGAATTTGGTCATGGAAAGGGTAGTGTCTTGACAGCCTATTTCAATATAGTCTGTGTCGTTGCTGGAACTGGTACTCTAGGTTTACCACGCGCGTTTGCTGACGGTGGTTGGTTGGGTATTTTAATCATGCTGTTGGCATACGGTATGGCAGTGTACAGTGGTATTGTTTTGATCCGATGCCTTTATTATAAGCCTGGAAAACGATTACCTGATTACAAGGCTATTGGTACAGCTGCTTTTGGTAAAGTTGGGTATATTATTGCCTCTACATTGCATTTTTTGAACTTGTTTGGTTGTCCCGCATTGTACCTGGTCTTGGCGGGCAGCAATATGCATCAGTTATTACAACATACGGTAATGTATATGCTTTTGACTACTACTACTATTATTATTACAACTATGATTGTTTCAAATTTTAAGTCCAACGGAATTATAAGTAAGCTCATCCATTAAACTTCATTATACTGTACGTAGGCGGGAGGATTAACACAGGTTATTTGGACCGTTATTGTGGGAGTCTTTCTATTGATCCCCTCTTTGACCCAAAAAACATTACATGAGGTAACATTGACAAGTGCTGTTGGTGCTATTTGTACCATGATTGCTGTACTTGTTGTTGTGATACAGGCACCAATGGATTATCATCAACACCCAGAACGAACCGTGGTTCACGATGGTGTCATTTGGACAGGTTTTCCAACAGCTTTAGCTACAATTGCATTTTCTTTTGGGGGCAATAACACTTATCCACGTAAAATATTTTGTCTATTAATTTTATTTTAAGGAGTAAATTATGCATCTTCCTCGTTTTTTTTTTTTTTTGTATTCACTAACCTCACTTGCATATTTTTATATTTAGATGTCGAACATGCATTACGTAAACCTGAACAATGGAAATGGGCAGTAGCAGCTGGTTTAAGCACTTGTACGTTACTTTATTTTCTGACAGCTATTCCTGGATACTACTCGTATGGTCGAGATACACAATCACCCATTTATGACTCATTACCATTAGGAGCTGGTCGTACAGTGGCAACTATTGTTATGACAATTCACGTGATTTTGGCCATTCCCATTTTTACTACTTCTTTTTCGCTGGAGTTTGAACGCTTTTCGAGAGCGGATGAAGAACGTTTGGGTGTGTGGGGTGCATGGTTAGCTCGTGCAGTAATTCGTACTGTTACTATGATGATTTTAGTTGTACTTGCTGTATTTGTAAGTAATTACACTAGAATTGATTCTATTATAAGGTGGAAAAAGAAGGAGGAAAAATATATTTCAAAATTTACACATGAAAAAAATAGTTTACTGACAAAAGGATATATGGGTTTTCTTAATGATAGGTCCCATTTTTCTCGGATTTCATGAGTCTAATCGGTGCGTTGGCCAATTGCGGCCTCGTATTTTTATTACCCATTTTGTGTTACTTGCGATTGACTGGTTGGCGTAACAAAAAATATTATGAATTGTTATTCTGCGCATTGACGGTATTTTTGGGTATAATTGGTTGCGTTTTTGGTACTATTGATGCAATCAAAGCTCTTGTTCATGATTTCCGTACACAATCGACTCATTGAAGAAAAAAAAATTGTTATTTTTTATACCCTCGTTGTTCCCTTCTTTCAATCCATGTTTCTCAACTCTATCGAACTTTTTTCTTTTCTTTTTTTTTTCTTGGTTTGTGGAATGAGAATCATATTTGTATCATACTATATCACATTATACTTTATAGACCATTCTTTAGATCAGTACCTACTCCATTTTTCCCCTTACATATCAATATTTTTGTAAAAATGATAATAGATGTATGTAAAATAAAATATATGTAAGAAATAAAATATTATTATAATTGTATCTTTTTTTTTTGTTTAGTAAATATGAATATATATAAAAAAAGACCAAAATTGAACGAATGACTTGAAAGAGTATATAGCGAAATATTTGTATGAAAAGAGGAAGAAGGGGGGCAAGGTAATAGAATAAAGTAGTGATAATGATAATACAATAATATAATATAATATAATACGAAGAAATAAATACGAATTATTATGAGCTTTTCTTTTTTTTTTTTTACACGGCAGAATGAGGTTTATCAGAAATTGCTGTTGTAGGTGTTGAAGGTGACATAGTGTAAGACCCAGCTGTTGCCACAGCTTCTGATGGTTGGTATGTTTTGCTCATATTGTTGTAAGGTTCACTGTATGGTGTAATTCCAGCAACAGCACCCATTGGGTTATTATATTGTTGTTGTTCATTGTATGGCGCAGCACCAGAACTCATTACATTATTATATTGTTGCTGTTCATTGTATGGCGCGACGCCAGCACCCATAGTATTATATGGTTCACTGTAAGGTTCATTCATATTGCGATATCCAGTGGTAGGTGGTGGTGGACCGTAACGAGGTTGTGGAGCATCAATGACATAGGCGTTGCTATTCGATTCGTTATTATAATAGTTGGCTTCATCAGCACCTTTACCAGTATCATTGTTATCATTTCTTTTTCGTCTTCGTACAAAAACAAAGAATGCTGCTAAACCAGCCTAAATAATAATAAAAGTTCATTATTAACGAAAACCAAACAGACAAAAATTTGTCAAGATATTGTATATATACATCTTTAAAGTTCTGCGATTGCTTCTATTCAATAAGAAAAATAAAGTAATTACCACTAATCCAGCGCCAATGACACCGACAACAATACCAGCTATTTGTCCGCTTTCTAATGAGTTATTACTTCCTTCTGTTTTATCAGTCGACTCTTGTGCTTCATCTGATGTTGAGGTAGACGAGCTTTCATTATCGGAAGATGTTTTTGATGCTGAAGATGATGATGACGCTGAACTACTACCACTTGTTTTACTTGCTGATGCTGATGATGATGCAGATGCAGATGAACTTGCACTTGCGGATGCGGAGGAGGAAGGACCCGCTGAACTGCTAGCACTACCAAAGACGACAGTGAATGGACCTTGTGTGGCGCGCGTTGGTGGAGTGTCATTACCTTCTAACACGATATAATACTCGCCATTTACAGTTTCTTTAGGAATTTTGATTCCTGGTGATCCTTTTGTAGCATCGACGTTCTCTGCCAGCGTAGCAACAATTGTATTTTCGGGTTGTGCGAGCATAACTTTGAGCGAAGTGATGCTCTCTCCAGGATCAACCGTCCATGACAAAGGTACGTCTAAACCAGCTGATTGTAGCGTGTGTGGTAATGGACGTTGAATCTTTAAGCTTAATACAACTGATGGTAATAATAATAACAAGGACGCTGTTGTTGTTACTGACGATATAATCCGCATTATTATAACACTAGTAATAATAAAAAATGAAAGGAGAGGAAAGGGTGGGGAATAAAATGAAGAAAAAAAAAAAAAAGAAAGAAAAGAAAAAAAAATAATATATTATTTCTTGGGGGAGAGAACAAATAATAATAAAAATAAGAGTTTCATATGAAATGAGCTTACTTCGGATGATGGAAGTGTTACACAACTAATTACTTGGTGAGGGTTTTATTATATTATCATTTTATAGCAATACCACTCGGTGTTTCCCACTATGGTTAATCTCGTCATATTGAGATTTAAAGTTAAGTTTTTTTGTTGCGAATCTATTACTTTTGTGTGTTATATTTAACCACATATTATATCAAATGTTTATTATGGGTTTAGTTTCCTTTCCTCATTGTTATTCCTTCTAACCAATAACAATAATAGTAACATTAACTCATTTTATCATTGTTTTCCCAATCAAATTATTTACAATGGTTGTAAAATGATTTTATCTGCAGTTTTAATATATTAAACTTTTTATACTCAAAAAAAAAAAAAAATCCATTATTTAATATCCATCAAAACAATCACACGGTTATTTCCAGATTTTTTTTTTTTTTTTTTTTTGAAATCCGTCATAAGGTATGGCTCAACAATAAAATGGTTTTGAAGGGATCGCCCTCAGTGTATAAACAACTTTTCGGGGAGTGTCTCATCAGCGCAACTCCCGCTTGTTGCCCGCTTTCTCTTGTTTTCGATAACCGCTGCTCATAATATTGGCTGAAACTGAGTTTTACATAACCACGAGTAAACCATACCTGAACATCAACCAACAAAGATTGTTATTTCCGCGTTATATTAATATTGATGTGTTCCATATTACGACTTGAAGCAAAACACGTTATGGAAATTCTAACGTTTATTAATTTTTTTTTTCACTGAGCAACACGAAGACTTAACATACTATGATATCTGAAAAACGTAGAGTTTTTGCCTCTGTTTAATATAATTTTCTGTTTATTTTAGGGGACCCGTGCCTTGAGTTACCGAAACAAAAAATTTTAATATACTCAATCTAGTTAGTGCTGAAATTTACATTTATCGCCACATTTATTTTCATTTGTGATAATTAACTCAATATCTATGTATGCTAATAATAATGGGCTTATTGTACTTGCTAAATGTCCTTCTCCCGTAATGGTCATGATTGTTTTTGTTCAATAATTTATATAAAGACGAGTGGCCTGTCGATAATTTAAGCGCTCCAGACGAGTAAAAAAAAATAATAGTACTAATGTATGAAAGTAACGGAATGACATCAATAGCATTTTACCCGTTGTAGTTGAAGCAATAACAGAAAAAAAAATTATTTTACGGTAACATAATTTAATCCATGGTCCCATATATAATATTACCCTAAATATATAAACGCCTTTGCTAGTTAGCATGTAAAAATTCAGCATGGAAAAAAAAAAAAAAACTGTTTTGGGACTTTTTTATATTTTTATTTGTCGAGTACTATCTGATCCTTTTCATCCTTGAAACATAGATCCCAATCTCCGTTTGATCGTCATAATAGCTTTTCTTCTCTGAATCAACAGATACCCAAGAATCGGAATTTTCATACTTACTGAATTTTAAGCGAAACAAAATTCTTTGAGGAAAGTATGTTGATCAAGTGATGAAAACTGGTTAAATAATTCCAATCATAAAATACTTATATATATCTCATTGACGAACAAAGTATTATTGTCGGCTACTTTTTATGCGTCATATGTTTACTTTGTTTGATATTTTGATCTCCTCGGTTAGTAATTGTTGACAGATGGTACTGAGTACATTCATAATTTATGCTATTAATATATCCTTTGATACGCACCATTAGCAATATATTTGACATGCTAGACACTTATATTGAATTGTTAAAGACTTTTAAAGTGTCCGTATAAAATACAAATAGAGCTGAAGAAAAAAAAAGCTCTATTTAAATTAATTATGAGATATTTATATACTATTAACAAAAACAGAAAAAATGTCTTTGCTATGACATAAATGTGTCCCTTTGTAACCCGTATTTGGCTATTTATGATAATGTCATTAAAGGTAATAAATAATATTAATAATTAATATAGAATTTTGCTTTAGATCATGCCCACGTGCACAATTTTTTTTTTATTTTGAAGGGGGTGGACTTGGAAATTTCGCTTATGGTTTTTTTATCTTTGAGTTCTACAATAATGAAAAACACAGAAAACGGTTGAAGAACCATTCCTTTAGTAAAGTTTCTAATAGCTGCACAACAAAAATCAATTCCTTTACTCCTCCACATTTTATATTTAATGCTTATTACGTATGGATGGGTTATGGGATCGTTTCATTAATTACGTTTCTTGGATAACATTAATGAACGTTTGTTTTAAACACAAAACGGGTGGTGTGTTAAAATCTAAAAAAAAAAAAGAGTAAAGAGAGTGCGCAGCTCAAATATATTCGGCAGAGACTAGCATCTATATAGTTTTATCAATAGACCTTAACCCTTCTTCAGGACTTTTCCGTCTCTTTTCAACTTAACTGTATGCTCTACTTACAGTAGTAGATCAAAACTCGAATATGGCATACATTATCAACATCAAACTAAAGCAACCCCAAAATAAATGTATTTGAAGCATACAAAAACAAACCGGAAATAAAAATCATAAGGTACATTATTACTAGCCTATTCAAGATGTACGAACACATCAATATCCTTTAAGCAAAATAATTTCTACCGAGAACAATTACACCATATTAATAAAACATTAAAAAAAGAATTTTTATACAACTATCAACTAGTCACTGGAGCAAACTGACGTTCCAGTTACCCATATACAACAACAAACAGACGAGCCGTTGCCAATTAAACTAAAATCAGCAACTTGACAACATAAAAGTAATAATATTTTTTTTTTCAAAAAGGGGTGAAATCAGTAGTTGATCAAAAACTCTTGCAGCCTGTTCCTCCAACATAGGAAGTAGACCCAATAACGTGGATCTCAATGACAAGAAAGGAAAGAAACATATATATACGTTGGAGAGATGGTTTCGTGGAGATAAATCTCAAATCTATATTAGCTGCTTCTTCTATACGTACGTTTATCAAACATTATTTATAATACAATGTCTTCAAATGCATAAATCTTAATAACTTGGGTGGATCCTCCCCCTTCTGACCATACTAGGTAAGAAAAAAAATTATTACTGACACATTCACAAAATACACTCACCTTTCGAATAATCAAAAGTAAAAACTTCCTCCCTCTTTCTGTCTTATCCATCCCCAAATAAGCATCTACTAGCCAATATAAACTTTAAAACATCCTTGAAACTTCAAAACCATTTTATGTGCTTCTTTCTTTTATTCTATGTTTTTTTTTTCCTTGCCAACACATTAGGTTTTTTTAATTTCTTTACGTATACAAGTGTATGAACTGTCCTAAATAATTATACCCGGATACTTTATACGAAAGAACAAATAATTTTAAAAAGAATTAGGTTTGGATTAATTTTATATTTTGAGCAATATGGCACACAAGAACATATTCTATGTTCATCAATTATTAGATGTAATATGATATAAAAACAAAATAAAGATTGATTTAACGTGCGTGTTTTTAGCATCACCTACTACCATCAAAAGATTTCTTTGTTGTAAATACGTATGCTTATTCTAATTTTTTGTACGTATGTAATCATTGTATCGAAAAAATCAAGCAAAAAAAAAAAAAAAAGCAGCAGTATCAGAAAGAACTTACAGATGGCCAATTCTTTTTTTTTAAAAAAAAAAATATAAATATCAAGGGGAAAGTGATTAATGACCTAACTTATGGATTCCAAAGTATATTAAATTTGACAGCTTTTGTTGCTAGGTAAAAAAAATGCTAGGTAAAAGATCTTACGCACTATTATCCGAATGAATATATATGATATTATCTAATAACGTACTATTCCTCCTAGACATGTATAATTTGCTACGTATTGAATTATCAAGAGTCACACTAGTGATATGTTTTTTTGGTGGGTTAAAAAGAAAAAAGTAATTTTATTTATTACTAAAAATTGTTTATTAAAAAAAAAAGTAGAATGCTTTGTTGCTGTTCGTGTTATCATTGATATCAGGTTTTCATCAATGAGAAACTAAAATTAAAAAAGGTGATGTATGTTGTGTCTTGTGGTATAATCTTTATATTGAATGTATCTTTGTTTTTTTTTGTACATGACGATGCGTTAGCTCTTTTGGGCAGCGTTCCTATATGTGTACAAATTATAGTGATCAAAATTAGTAATGAATTCCAATTCTCATTCCTCACTCTCTTTGCCATAATAATAATTATATAAAAATGTTTACTTACATAGCGTCCAATTGCTGCTTGAATTCCTTGTTAATATCACTTCGCTTCAATTTTTGTGCTGCTGTCACGAAACCATTATCAACAGTCCATTCTTCACTACACAAATGAATATCAAACAACATTTCTGCTGGTTTGAGACCAGCTTCCTTTCCTTGAGCCAACAACGATTTCAAGACAGCCTTCTTTACTTGATCATTTTCACAAATAACTTCCAATTCCTTTGACTCGACACCCAAACCAGTTGCCAATTTGCGAACTGCATTTTCGACAGGCACCACAAGTGCAACGGGACGAGGACGTAACGAATCAGCATAGACACAAATATTGTTGACATGTAAACAACTCTTGTAAATAGATTCAAGTTTTTCCAACGCAATATATTCACCGTTGCTTAATTTAACCAAGTTCTTCTTACGATCAATAATACTCAAGGTACCATTAGGATTCCAAATAGCAATATCACCGGTTTGTAACCAACCGTCTTCAGTAATAGTTTCCTTTGTTAAATCTTCGCGTTTAAAGTATCCCTTGGTGACGGAAGGACCTCGGACCTGTCATAAAAAAAAACAATAATAATAATCAGAATTTTGTCTACATCATGATAAAAATTAGTTTGGTGTGAAAAAAAATTAATAAGATATTTACCCAAACTTCACCAGCAGGTGGATCATTTGCAGACAAGTAACCAGCATCTGGAACATCAACCAACTTAATTTCACCACAAGGAACAGGACCTCCAACGTGACCGAAACCAAATTGTTCAGGTGTCATAATACAACACATACTACAAATAGTTTCATGTTAAAAAAAAGTTGGTTTTTTTTAAGCTTTACTTTATTCATTATAGACCCGGATTTTCTTATTTGACAACAACTCCATTATAACAAAAATAAAAACTTACCCACAACTTTCGGTCATACCATAACCTCCAAGGATAGGACATACAGTAACAGACAAAAACTTTTGAGTTTCCAAAGAAATAGGTGCACCACCCGATAATGCCAATTTCAAACGACCCCCTACTTGTTCACGAATCTTGGCAAATACAGTCATATCAAGAAATCCAGTAGGTAATTTACGTTCCATTAACCATGCTTTGGTAGCAAAAGCGCGATGGAAAATTCTTTGTGCTTGTGGTGAAGTTTCATTCAATTTCGATAAAATACCCTTTCGGATCGATTCCCATACTTGGGGTACACCAGTCAAAAGAGCTAAAAAAAAGATGAAAAATCAGTTTCATGTTCATATTTTTTTTTCTCCAACCATGAGAATGGATTGGGGTCAGTGCATATTTGTTTATATAACATAGAAAAATCACATACTTGGTCTAAATTCTTTAATGTCACCCTTACAGTTACGTACACTTTTAAGAAAAAAAAAAGATATATAAAAATGAGAATATGAACGGACTTTCTTCAAAAGGAAATTTGATCGTGGATTCACTATCCCACGTTTTTTTTTTTTTTTTGTCTTTTCTCTGTCCCACACACGTTCAAACTTTTCTTCTCCTTTTTTTTTTTTTTCATTACCTATTATCGGTTAACGTTCTAACATTAGCAAAACCGAGAGTCATGCCCCAAAAGATACAAGCGTTTTCCACCACAAATTCAAGAACGTGAGCCAATGGTAAATATGCCAAAACAAAATCATTACTTGTGATCAAGTGACCCAATAAGGTATTACAACCTCCAACTAATTAAAAGTAATAATAACATTAATAAGTAAATTTTGATCATCACACTCTTAGGATGAGTTAAAATAAAATGTTTACTTACTTGCTGCCACAATATTCTTGTGAGATAATAAGACACCTTTAGGATTACCAGTACTACCCGAAGTATACATGATACAGCAAAGATCTTCAGGTTCGGGTTTACGTGCTTCACGAGGATTTTCTTGACCCAACTTGATTAATTCATCAATAGATAAGATAGATTGAATATTATTAGCTTCTTTACAATTAGTAAGTGCTTGATCCTTAGCTTCACCATGGTAAATCACGTGCTTCAAAGAAGGACATTTGGAAGCAACCTTGGCAACAACTGGTAAAAGTTCGGAAGATGTGAAAATGGCTTCCACTTCAGCTTCACACATGGAATGCAATAATCCTTCTTCACCCAAAGTTTCATAAGCAGTAACAATTGTCATATTTTGAGTGAAAAGACCATGAGCTGTTAATAGCCAATGCATTCTATAATAATTATATTTACACCATATAACATGGTTATAATTATTAGTTTCATTTATTGACAGCACGCGACACACCAAGAAGCTGAATGATTTTTTTTTCTCATGCATGGTAACCCCCCTCTCCCACTTTCTTTTGTACAATGTGTTCATTTTTTAAAAAAAAAACTTACGTAGTAGGAGCAAAGATTTCAACTTTGGCTTTTTCGGATAATCCAAGAGCAGCAAAACCGGCACCAATTTGATGAACACGCTCACCTGCCTCCTTGTATGTAATATATTCATAACCGGATAATTGAAAGTATTTCCATACTTTCTTTTCCTTCTTTTCGGCACCATCAATAATCTTGACAACTTCCTTTTCTTCTTCAATAATTTTTTCAATGCGTCTTGCACCAAATGCTTCCTTATCACCATATTTTTTGACACTACGGTCCAATACATCATATAATGTATGTACTTCAGTATTAGGAACTCGGACAACGCCGTCAGCTGCTAAAATAGAACGACGCATGCGACCGCCATTAGGTTGAATTTCAGGTCCCACTTCAATTGAGTATGCTTTCATTGTGTAATATAAAAAGAGAGAGAGAGAGAGAGAGAGAGAGAGAGAGAGAGAAAGAGTGAGTGAGAAATAAAAGTTTTTTTTTTCTTTAAAAAAAAAGGTATTGTGTCAAGTTTACAAGAAAAAGAAGGAAAAATTAAGACCCTTTTTATATAAACTAAACATTTACTGCAAATAGATTGGGTCGCCGCCGCTGAAGTCCCATCTTTCAAAATCCTAATAAGCTTATGAAATATCATAAGCAGATTATAATTAACTCTTTTTTTTCCTTTTGGTTTATACATGTGTATACTCTGTTTTGGTCTGTGCTTTTTTTTTTTTTCTAATTCAGTTTCCGTGTTTCTTTATTTATACTTTTTCAATATAAAAAGTAATTAAGATAAAGATATCTGAACTAGTTATATATCAAATCAATATTATTATTAGAATCAATGATCAATGGAGGGGGTTTGTTATTAAGTACGTAAAAAGAAAATATAGTAGTTATTATAAATGATACATCATTCATCATTAATATCATTATCAAATCATTAGACAAAATTTTTTTTCTCGGTTATTCTTTTTAATTCATATAGGATGAAAAATATTATTTCATCTTTTTGATTTGAGTTGAATAAGCGTCAATTTTTAACAAAAACACGCTCGCTCTTACCTTGAAAAGGATGTAACGCACAAGCCCTCTAATATTTTTTTAGCAATTAAATTATCACATGCTTATTGCTGAGCTAATAAAACCTCTCAAGTTTTTTTTGGTCCGTCAGAAAAAAAAATAAGGACGATCATTTTTGTCTTTCTCTCCAAATTTAAACAAGGTTAATAAAGTGGTATAACGCTAAATGTTATATGGACTTATTTCGGACATAGTCGGAAACAAGAGAGTTGTATTCGAGAACTCTCATTTATCATTATATATTGTATTCTTTTTTTTTTAACATTCGACAACTATTTACACTTGTTCAAGAAGAAAATATTCCCATCATTAAATAAAAAATAAGAGTTTTTTCTTATAAAATCTTGGTGGTAACAAAAGTAGTCAAGGGGGTTTGTGTAGACCTGACAACTAAAAGGAAAAAAGTTCGTTTAGTTTGCCATGCCAACATCCTTTGTCAACATTATCAGCGGAGCCCCAAACAAATACATTTGAGTTGTCTCTTTAAAATTATAAACTACCTTACTAAGGTCAGGGACCAAATAAAGACTTTCCTGATTCTTTTAAAAAGATAATGAATGAACCTTTTTTTTCCTTATCAATTATATTTTATGATTCCGCTCTTTTTTTAGTCTTTTTTTTTTTTTTTTTTGTTCGACAGAAAACGTTTCTCATTATCAATAGCATTATCTACTACTAAATGCTATTAGAACTAGAAGTGCGCTTATATCGATGAAATTTGTTTTCCCTATGTACAGCAAGTTCGTTCCTGACAAAATACTTTTTTTTGCCCAGCTGAAGATTTCAAAGTCCTATGATGTCAACTTTATCGATCATGAGTGTGGTATCACTCATTGTGAGGACATGGTCAATTTAATTCTAAAGATACGTACCGTAACCAAAACTCTGCAATGATAAAGATAAAATCATTGAGGCTTCTGGACTGAGATACATTTATAAACGTACCCTGGATCAATGCCGCTAGTCAAAAAAAAAACACTTCATGTTCTCAGTAGGCGGGTTGAGAAACAAGGGTTCCGTTATAGATTATCCTTATTTTCCCCCCCCCTCCCGCCCCCTCCCCATGCTAAAGGATTCTTAAAACCCTTATGGGTCAAAAGTTAAAAAGTCGATGTAAAAACATAAGCCTGGTATCAAGTGATAATAGGTTCAACAAAGTAAAAAACTGACTTGCCAGAAAGTAAATTTAACAACTCACTTCTTACAAAATGCATGGTATAGAAGAGAAGATATAGTGGTCATTAATTATTTTCATTTTTTTAACATCTTCCTATAGTTACAATTCTTTAACCGTCAGATGAAATATCTTTAAATTACACTTCAGGGTCATCCTAATTCCAGTTTCCTGCCAAATCACACTGTCAGTCCCCTTAACGCCAAAGTTATAAAAACTTACGCCACTCATGATGGGAAAAAAAAAAGAAGGAAGCCCGCCAATCATTAGAAGAAGGAAAAAAACAAAACCTGTTATTATGCTTAATGTGATATGTGTCATATTGCATCCTTCAAAACTGCAGACTCTTATTTGATTACAAGCGGCGATGGTAATAAAAGAACCATAACAAAATACGTCAGAGGAACACAAAGAAAAAACTCAACAACACCAAAGATCATTTTTTTCTCTTTTTTAAAACAGTGCAAACATGATTTACTCCCCCCCTCCTCCCCCAAGTCCCATCCCCGTATCACTTTTTTTATTATAAACATAAAAAAAGCTCACACGCCTGGTTTTTTCTTTCTTTAACTTTTCAATCATCTATCCCTCCCCCAATTTTTTATTTTTTTCCCCCTCTTTTTTCTCTAATCTCAACATACCTCCTCCTCCCCCCCCAAGAAACTGCATAAAAATCAAAAATAAATAACAAACATAATTAAGTGATACTATGATATGTTTATAACAAAAAGCAAGTGGGCGCCAAAAACAACAAATTTAAAAGGTTTTTGCATGCGTGCTTAAAAAAGAACAGGGGGGGGAGGGGCAGGTGGGGGAAAGAGAATAAAGTATTTTTTTTCAGATAGGCAACTTATACTTCTTTTTTTTTTTAAAAAGAGTTAAATCAAGACAGAAAAAAAAAGGGGGTGATTGAAAAAAGCTTCATGGAATGGTAGGGGTACAGGGACGAAAAAAAAAATTATTCTCCTCTCTCTTTTATACACAAGTGACACACACACACACACACACACACTCACTCATACTCACACTCATTCATTCACATTCATTTATTAATCCACTAATTTACATTATAATTCAAACCTATAAAAAGAGTTCAAGATAATATTTTCAATTCTTTTACTTTTCTTTCTTCTACCTTCAACTTTTTTAATTTGGTACTTAAACATGCAGCAACCACCTTTTACTTTATTACCTGCTACTTGCGAACTTTGTGGACAATGGCTTCCAGAACATATTGTAAGAAAGACCCTTTTCTTTTATTTATCATTATACTTTTTTTTTCTTTTACTGGCCGTTTCCAACATGATAATCTACTCTTCTTGTCCCCCCGAAAGACTAATGACAGTTTTATTTTATTTTCTGCACACAGGAAACATGTCCTAGAAATGGTGTTCATCCTTCACAATGGACAATGACAATGCATATCGTTGACGATGTTACTAATAGCGATGATAACGATAGCGATCAAGACGATTAATATTAAATCAACTCATTTTTTTTCCTTGTCAACCCTTTTTTTCTTTATATAAATATACACATTACTCAACAATAGCAACAATTTTTCAAATATCAAACCTATGACTTCCCCCTCCCTCCCCCCCCCAAACTCTCTCATCCAATGAATCTACAAAACTCGCAACGAACGATGATACCATCTTGGCAGACGCGTAGTCCGGAAGAAAAAAAAAAAGAACGCCAATTGTAACATATATATATATATACTTCTTTCTTCTTGATAATATATACATAAGAAACCACCCTTTTTTTTTCTCCATACCAATTTTTTTTTCTATGCACATATATAAATAATTCTTTCTACACACACACACACCCTTTATTTTTATTTCTTTATCTTCCCCCCCCCTCTACCCCCAATTCCCGAAAAAAAAAACCACGCATATTATTTCAGAAAACAACATTTTTTTTTTGTTCATTAATACTTCTTCTTTCCTATACTATATACAAACACCCAAACAGACACACACACATACACACATAACACGCATAACACAATAGCTGTTTGCTATTTTACACATATATACACTCATATATATATATACACACGCAACCTCACTTTTTTTTTTCTTTTATACATAATTTCTCTTATTCTTTTGGATCCGGATTTCTTTTATATTCTGTAATATGTCTTTTTCTCTTTTTTAATATCATTTACCCTTTATTTTTATTTTATAATTTTTTTTTTTTTTTTGCAAACATATAAATATAATATTTTTTTTACTCTGTTTTGTTTTGACAGAAAAGATAAAACTATTCTTGATAAAAAATAACAAAGAAGTTTTTTTTTTGATTTGAGAGAGAGATTGATGTCATGATGTAACACACTGTACAACGGTGTTATATAAAATTTATATAAAATGGGGTTTGTAAATTTTTTGTGTTTCCCCCCCCCAATCGGACTTGCATGACTCACCCTCCAAAAAAACCAGACAACCTTATGATTACTATATTTTAATGCTATTTTATAACAAAAACAGTGATAGACAAACCCCCTTTTTTATTATTATTACAAGGAAAAATGGGGAAATTATTAAGAAGATAGAAACATTTTTTGTTCAGATAAAGATCTAGGTTCATGAGATACAATAGCTGTGCTAGCTAATGAAGCATCTAAAAGGGCTTGTTGCATCCATTGAATCGCTGTTATAGTTGTCATGCGATAACTATCCCCGCTACCAAAAATGACGGCATGAAATTCGGAGAATCGACTACGGATCTTACGCCCATTATTCAATACATTTTTTTGTACAGGTGGTTCTAATAATCCGCGGAATCGTTCCGACGGTTTATCAGGTAAAACTTGTATTTTTAATGATGATAACAAGTTCTTGTTTTTTCCTTGTTCTTGCTCCATGATAGATGTCCAAAAAGAAGCCTCATATTCTTCTTGATTAAATAATTGACGGAATCGTGCTTTTTCTTTTGTTCCACCTACCACATTTACAATTTGTAAAAGTCGATTATAAGCACTTTGAACCATGAATAATTGTTTATCTCGTATAATAGATACTAATATCGGTAATGCTGGTGCTTCTTGTTCACGGCGTGCTTGAATTTGAAGTGCTTCCCCTAATACTTGATCAGGTAAACAAGGATGATGTGACATTTCAGAAATAAGAGCCAATGCTGTACTAACATCTAAATTCAATGACGAGGTTGTAATTTGATATTCATCTTGTGGATGGGGATGTGTGGCGTAATAACTATCCAAGAGCCCTGTGGATCCCACATGAACAACAATACCCAAGTCACGTAATCGTTGTAAGATTCTTTCAACATATTCATCTTGTCCTTCAGGTTGTAACCGCATAAATGCAAAGATTACAATAGGTGTTTGGAAATGAACTTGATGTTGACTTGCACTTCGTAAATACTGTTTAGCTTTTTTAAATATGGGTAAATCATCAAATGGATCTTCTCCACTTATTATTCCTTCTCCTTTTGGTTGTTGTTGTAATTCTTCTTCATCAGAATCCGATTCCATAAATTCCTCATCGTCTTCGTCATCATCAAAGTGTTCAAGACCCGCCATATCAAAACGCAAACCTTTGGCATTACGTGCAATAACTTTAACCCAAACTCGACCTTGTTCAGAAACAAGATCCACTTTAACTGTTTGACGACGACGCATCAATGTAGCACGTGGAACCCAACCTTCTTGTTCTTTAGGTGGAACACTTTTTAATTCCATAATTTCATTCATTTGTCGTGTTTGCATAATGGCTTCATGAACGGCTTCCAAATAACTAAGATTGGAGCTTTGAATGTATTCCTTTTTAATTCGCGAGGGATCTTCTATTAACTAAAATTTATATATGAGGTTATATATATATATATATGTGTGTGTGTGTGTGTGTGTGTCCCTGTGATAAAAAAAAATGGGGGAGATGAATTTTACCTTGTCAAGGAAACTCATTTCAGCTGTCAATGATTGAATATATCGATACATGCCTTGAATGTCATTGCGTTCTCGACAATCAGCTAAGATTGCTTGACAACGTTCATGTAAAGACTTGATAGCACCATAACTTTTTTTTTGTTCATCTGATTCCATTCTCTTTCTCCTTTCTTTCCCTTTTTTTTTTTTCCAAGCCCGTTTAAGATTTTTTTAAGTTGTGACGGAGAAACCCCCATTTTGGTTTCCATGGCATTCTACATAACATTTTTCATGTCGTTCAAAAGTAAGATATTATTCTTTGTTATCACTCATATAGTTTATTCAATATACATAAACTACGTACTTTCAAAAATATAATAAAATATCTTATTAGGACATGTGTTGCTATGTGAGACCTCCTCCTCCCCCCCCCCCACTCCACTCTAGTTGCCATAACAATTTTTTTTTGACCTATGACACCATCACTTCGATGTGAATACTTTTTTCGGGCTTGTGTACACAGTTGATTATTGTGATACTCATTTAATCCAATCCCATAAATTGCGGGGAATGTTAAGAGAAGAAGAGTTGTTCTAATCCAAAACTGTATATATTATAACACCAAAAGCATAAAAAAAAATATAGAGTTTAAACCCACACCAAAAAAAAATCATTCTTGTCTTTGTTTTAAACACTTGTTGATTTGAGAGAAGAAAAACACACACACCCATTCATATTTTAACTCACTAACACTTTACCTAAAGCAAAGAAATTCCCACACAACCTAGTTTTTTTTTTTAAAAAAAAAAAGGAATTAGTGATGTGGGTAACTCTATATAAACATTTTTTCTTATCATGTTCTTTTTCTTTTCTTAATGTTTTGGGAGATGAAAAATAAAAAAAAAGATGAATGGGGGGGGGGAAAGATTCTTTTCTTTTATGACATCTCAAGAAAGTTTTGATAGCATTATAGAAAATTCCGCATCATCATTGAAACTGGAAAAAAATAAAATAAAAAATAACGTGGCTGCCACGCAATATCTTATGACAATAATCTTTTTTTTTTTGATCCCATGTTTCAGTATAAATAAGTTATCCTTCTCTCTCTCTCTCTCCCCTTCTTTCTTTTATTCTAATTCTTCTCTCCTAACATTGATAAGAGATCACAAAGACAATCAGTTGACAATGAATAATTATAATAAAGTGATACAAACAAATTCAATCAGCTGGTTCCCACACAACCTAATATATATATATAGATATATTCCTCTCTCTCTCCCCCCCACAACATCATCATTATCAATGGTGACCATTTTCTTACTAAAAATGTGCTACGGGTCCATGTCATTATTATTATTATTATTTTTTGTATGTGGGTGCCTTTTCCTTATTTTTCCTTTCTCCTCCTCCTCCCCCCCCCCAAAAAAAAAGGCACCCGCATAAAAATAAAAGCTTAATATTTTTTCCTTCTAAATAATGACAACTTCACGCCTATAAATTGATTAAGATATAACCAAAAAAAAAAAAAAAAGTCATCATTATTTATCATTATAAAATTACACTAGTCAAAACAAATATAAATATAAATATATTATATTGATATAAAGAAAAAAAAAAGTGTGCTTTTTTAATGTTTTGGTTTACCTTGTGCTACTATAATAACTAGGTTAGTGTTTTATCATTTTATTTGAAGGAAAACCGGGGGAGGAATAAGTTGTGATCTAGAACGGAATGAGACAGAAATGATAAATTTTTCTTTATATAGTGTATTATGTATATAATGGTTTAGAAGTGATATTTTTTAAAGATTCCCCATTTTGTATAATACTTAATCAACAGAAACAAAATAAAATTACATGATATATATATATAAAGAGTCACTGTTTATACACTCCTCGTATAATAATGGATATCAATATATTATTTAGACGGTTGGTTAACAATTTATTATCATGAGTAGAGACGAGAGTGAATTTACGTACAAACATTGATGATTTTTGTGATTAGAGAAAAAGTGGATGTACAATCACTATAAAATATAATTTTCTGTTTTTTTCTTCTTGTCCATGAAACCAATTTAATTTCGTGGGGGGGGTGTATTAATAAACTGATTAAAACATTTTATTTACTTTTGCATTGATTTTAAATGGATATAGCTATCTTTCTGAGAATAAAAAATAAAGGGAAATAATCTAAAAGTGTACATGATAATTGGAGTAAAGAATAGTTTAAGTTAGAGCCAAACAAAAGGATTCAATATAAATAAACAAAAATCAGCAAACATAAACATTTTTGTATTTAGAAATGAAATATGTATATTTACTCTGCAACTGCCCTATAAAAAAAGAACCACCACATATTATTAATAATGAATAGGTAGGATATATATTGAATGAATGAAACAATAAGTTTAAAGAATGTAAAGAAAAAAAAAACTATATTTTGTATATACTAAATGGGAAGCCAATAAGATTATTTATTTATTCTTATTTTCACTAGAAAAGAATTTTTAGTTAAGGCATGCATTCTAGAACTATTCTATCCAAAAAAAAAAAAAAGAAAAACCTTGTCAGTTAACATATCTATAGAAATTTTTTATTAAACTGGTATATATATACCTTTCAATATCACTGAATAAGTTACTGGTTTAACTTTTAAGATTCTCTCTTCATAAAGTAACGAAGAGAGAAAGTTTGAAAAGAACGACACAACTATTAGTTGTTTCAACAAAGATGTATATAAGCTAGAAAAAAAAATTACAATACGTAATGAAATTTTCAGTTTTCATTATTTGGTAATCAACATAGATGGTCGTGCGTGTTTGTATTATAAAAAGAAAATTGGGGGTTACTACGTGAAGAAAAAATATATTATCAGGGCCAAGTGGATATACTATTACATCAGTACGACAGGTTTACCTTTAACATCATTGATAAATTTATCATGTATATACAAATGAGATGCTACTGATGTGATGAAACATTCTATTTTGACGATGAAATTTAACCACTGTATTTAATAGCATGTTATAAACAAATAATTTTTTGATCGTCTATTCTAGAAAGGTAAAAAAAAAAAAAGTATATTTAATTGTTTGAAATTATGCAGATCGACAGGATACCATTTATAGGTAGAATAGTTATAGGTAATAGAAATTATATACATTTATTTTCCCAAGAAAATATAGCAGTATTTGTAGTACAAACAAAACATAAGAAACACGAAAACCATTAAGAATAAAAAGGGTGTATTTTTATATACGTATAATAATAAGTTATTTCAAATCACATTCAAAATTGCAACAGTGTATATATACAGGTAAGCATACACTTGTGTACTTCCATGAAATAAAAAAAAAACTATTTCTTTAGGTGAATAGAAGTATAGTAAAAAGTATCCCACGTATGCCAGCGTCAGAAAATTTTAGCTTATATACTACGTAGTAAGAGTGAGTGGAAATTATTTTATATACTTGAAAAAATTTAGTGTCATACATAAAGTATACCCCACTGGATTAGCAGACTTACCATTCATGCGTATTTTACAGTTGAAAATCGTTACTCGACTTCAAGTTTTGCCACTTGGCACTATAGCGCGTTCTATTGAATTGTTCTTTCTAAAAGGCCTAAGGATAAACAATATGGAAACATCTTACATCGAACAATCCATTTTATCAACTTTGCAACAAGTTGAAAAGCGATAATAACCTCACTCAGTAAAACAATAAATCAAAACGATATGAAGAATTCCACACACCCGCGAACAAAAAAAAAAAAAAAAAAAAAACAATACGATGTCTGCGTCAAAAAAGAATGGTTAATCCGACTCCGTATCTGCCAGCTTTTTCCTCGTGACCGTCACCGTTTGATTAAATGGCGAATGTACCGGCTGACATCATTTACCCAATCAAGAACTATCGCTGTGGTGTAAGTTGCTGCCAACCGAGAGCATTATGTGATTTTTGCCTACTACCACTCCCCCTTCTTGAAGACTTCAAAAGTGCTCTCGGAAATATTCTATCATTAAGGCATGAACAACAACTACTCGGCTATATATACTCAACCACCTCCCGTCCAAGGTCTGCAGCTGGTCTGACCTTTTTAGGTAAATGGTAAACGGTCGGGGGGCCAGCTCTCATATGTGTACTATGAGAGATTGACTACTTGAGTCACCCAAAATGATGATTTCGACACAGACCAACCAGCACCAGAGGATGCTATGAATACTCCTGACACTCCTCCTACACAATCCCTATCTCTAAATTACTTGACTAGTAACTTTTTTTTTCTCATTTTATTACTTTCCAGTTACACTTTTTTTCTCTCATCCAATTAACTTTTTCCCATACTGGGTTTTTTCCAGTTTTTTATTTTTTATTTTCTACCCCTCATATTTAAATGTATATATTTATTTAATCTTAATCCTAATGAACCACAAGGAAGCAATCACAGGCCTATAGGCGAAGGTCCATTAGTCTTCCATCTCAAAAAACTCGAAAATTTAAACTACATAAAAGTATAGTTCCTTTTGTATATATTAATTTTTATGAACAAAGCTTTATTTATACACATGTACACATATAAAACTGTGTAAGTAATCAAAAGCTTACAGACGTATTACTACTAAAAAAAAATGACGCACATATTTAAAAAAAATAAATAACTTTACAAAACATGTTATTATTAGTTAGAGTAGTCATGTCCTCCAGTTTCTTTAAAAAAAAAAACTAAGTTGAATATTTTTAGATTTTATTATGAGAAATTTGACGTTAAACTGTTGACTCATTGAATATACTCTTGTATAACTATTTACTTCCTTTCGGTAAGGGGATATGTAACTTTTCATGACTAGCCGACCCGGTCACTCCCTCCTCACAACAGTAACAGCAAGTCCCCGTCCCCACCCTACCTGACCACCATCATCATCCTTCTAACTTCTAGAAGATATGTTTGGTCACCGCATATCCTCTTTACACATCACCATTACCATCGACAGCACCCCATCACGCTTCCGGCAAAAGCATCTTTGAAAATCGTGGTGTGTTTGTTTCTTACCGCCCACATTCTCCTCTCCAACATCATTATGCATCGAACATGACGTGCTAGTCGCAAAAAGAAAGAAGGGGGGAGGAAGTACCCTTCACCTAAAAATAAGTATAATATATATTTTATTGAATTATTAATAAAGTTCTTTAATAAAACGCTACAAACTACTGTAAAAGGAAATATATGAGACCCAAAGTGTGCCAAAAGTTTTACTCGTACTTATCCTCTCGTATTTCCCTTTCCCTTATTTTTCTTACTTTTGACTACTTAGTATCTATTCCTAATTGGGGTAGTTAAATAAAAACTGAGCTCCAGCTTCCAACGTACAAAAAAAAAGTGCCAAAGTGTGCCAAAGTGTGCCAACGTTTCCCATGTTGGCTATTCAAATGAGAGTAATAATAATGAGTTTTGTGTTAACAGATACATTCTTTTTCTTTTGCGAACCGGTTTTAGAATTAAATTTTGACGCCCTTGAAAGATTTTTTATAATCTATAAATCACAACAATATCAGTATGATGTGGCAGTTTAGATTTTTACAAAGCTTGATAATGAGAGCAAGAAAGATTCAACTAGATTTCTTCTATATCGGGTTTATATCGAATAATCCAAATACGTACTGACAATTATTATATATATATAATTTTACTTTGCTGACAAATAAGAATAATATCAGCTGGTGGATTATTTTACTTGTATATAATCTTATTATTATTTTGAAATCCTTTATTCTATTATTCAAGTATTAAAAGTTATTAAAGAAAGTTTATTAGAGTACATGTTTAGGATTTTGATTTTTAATGTGCGTAAACTTTAAACTTTCAAAAACGATAGTGTTTCAATGATACGACTTTTCGTTACTGTCGATCCTTTTTGGATGAACATGCTCAGTTACATCAAATAACTTGCAAGATTCCATAGTACTAAAAGACTTATAAAGACAACACTATGTATTTCAACAATTTACAATAATATATAGAAAACCAAAAGAATCAAACAAGTTGTTATATGATTTCTTTTTCTTGAGCATGGGTAAAAGTGAACGAGCTGCTAAGTGGTCATGTGATAAATTTTATTCTATTTTATTTGTTGCTTCAAAAAATTTAAAAGATGTTGAAATAGTTATCCTTATACTAATAAATACATAATAATGTATATATGAGTTATATATATATAAACATATGTTTACCCATGATCAGAATTACCTTAAAAAATAAATCAAAAGATTATTACGAAAACTTTCTAAATTCAATGGCTTTATCAAAATAACTGTAGATCGAGTCAAATATGTGAAGATGTTGTTGAATCATATAAATATAAATGTAATATACTTATTTCACACTAGTCAAGACCATATATTTAAATTGTTAAAGAGATAATACATTCTTAGTGGAAAGCAAAATTTGATGATGAAAGATAAAAAAAAAAAAAAACGACTCAATTAAATCATCCTGGGCCCACTATTTTAGCATATTAAAAGAATTTGATTATGAAGTGGACTCCCCAATAAAAATCGCACCTTATTTTTGGGCAATACAAATATATTATTGAGAGTTTTAAGTAAACTTTGACATAAAAACTTAATTCAACAGACTTTTTTTCGTTTGCTCTTTTTTTTTTTTTTTGCACGTAACTCCTGTTCTTACGTATTTTTTTTTTTTTTAAAAAATAAAAACGATGGTAACAATAAAATTAAAGTTAGTTTTTCTAACTAACTACGTATGTCATCCCAAATTAGGTTTAGTAACTGTAAAACTTCATTGTAAAATGTATATATTTGGAGAAAGAAAAAGAAAATGAGAAAGAAAGGAAATTTTGCCAAGGGACGAGGGGCGCAGGACCAAGTATCTCTCTCTCTCTCTCTCTATATATATATATATAATTCAAAAGAAAGATTCTATTCATTTGATACTTTCAAAAAGATTGTTTATTAACTGAATAAATACGTATTATAGAATAAGACTTTAGTAATTAAACTATAAAAGAAGCCTATATTAATGAGGAAAAGTGGCCTCGGATAAATATCTCTTTGATTCAATAAATTCCCGGGTCTATATAAAACCAAAATGTTGTTTGATAAAAGGATTTACTTACTGTGCAATATGTAGCTCTAACCTGAATACCTTAAACGATGATCTTGTTGTGTTACTTTTGTGAAGCTGAGCATTTATCATGCATTTTTTTTTTATTTTTTATTTTTGAATCACCTCTCTCTCTATCACTCCTTTTATCTTTCTCTCCTTTTTTATCTACCCTGAGATAATAAATTCATACTATTGAATATTATTATTACAATAAAAAAAAAAGAAAGAGAGCGAGAGAAAATTAAAGAGTTCGAATGAATGAAACTAAAAAGAATTGAATTAAACCCAATTTAGGATGGAATCCATAAATATCCTCCAATCAGTTATTACTTTGTATTTGTTTTTTTGTGGACTGAAAATGGGTTGTTGTTATGCATAAGTGTGTGTGTGTGTGTGTGTGTGAGACAAAAATGTTAGAAGAGAGGGCTTCGCACTTTTTTTTTTCTTTTTTTTCGCTTCCCTTCTTCTCTTTTTTTCATTTTTCATTCTTTCAGCCCTTTTCTTTAACTTTTTTTTCTTCCAATTAAAACAAAAAAAAATGCATTTGAATTTAAAAACAACATTATTTAGTTTATTAAGTGTTGCTGGTAAAGTTATTCATTGTTGTTGTTGTTTTTTAATATATAACATTTACTTTACTTTTTTTGTAAATCATTATTAACTTGACTAATTCTTTTTTTTTTTTTTATTTCTTTGCTGCAACATACACCGGTCATTTAAACGAAACATAATTTTTTCTCTCCTTATTATTTGGCAACTATTTATTCACGTGGCGATATCAATAAATAATATTAATAATAACAATAATAACAGCATTCGTAAAGGCGATTCCTATTGAAGATATTTCAGTCACTTCAGTAGATTTAGCTAAAGAACCTATTGATAGTCATGGTAGTGAACACTTATATGTTACCGTGACTCGTACAGATGACCTTGTGGATGATGATGGTTCACTTATCGCTGAACGTGTTATGGCTGTTCAAGTGACTTTTGATGTTGTTGAAAACCAGGTTAGTTCCCTTTTTTTTTTTGCTCCTCCGTTCTCCGTCCTCCTTTCTCTTTCTCTCACAGCCCCCCCCCTCTCCCTCCCTCTCTCCTACTTATTTTCTCCTTACTTTACTTTCTTTTTTTTCAAACCCAAGCTAACCCAACCAATATGATATATTAAAAAAAAAACAGATTCATTGTAATGGTGTTCCAATCGAAATTGGTGTATCTAATATTCAAGTAGAAGTTCAAATGGCTTCTAACCCTGAAAAATTAACAATCACATCTGAAGAAGAAGTAGCTATTTTAGAAGATAGTTTTGATATTGGTTTAGCTTCCGTAGAAGTTACTGCTACATTATTAGAAGAATTAAAAACTCCAGATGGATTAACATTCCGTCGACTCAATGTACAAGAACGTATTACAGAAATTAATGGTGAACATGTGGTTCAAACAGAAGCAGGTCAACAAATTTTGGATATGTATGAAGATGGTTCATTTGAAAGATGGACTGTAGATCCTCTCACTGGATTTTTATTACCTGGCCCTACTGTTATTGATGATGCTTCTACTTTTGAACAAACAATGGATCAAGAAGGTAAAAAGGTTTTTTTTTCTTTCATTTGTATATATACTTTTATATATATTAAAAACATATCCTTTTAATACATAGATTCTTTGACTGAAGAAAAACAACCTATCCTTTCATCTGAACATGCTGGTAGTAAAGGTTGTGCTGCTGCTATCATTGATCCTGCTGTGAATTGGTGGAATGAACAATCTTCTTTGATTCATGGTTTTATTACAGGAGGTTTCTTGGCTATTTTATTAGCTATTGCTATGGGAATTCGTCAATTAATTGTTTCTTCTTCTCATTCTGAATATGATCAATTACCTATTTCAGATCATCATGATAAATCTCAAGAAACTATTTGGGAAGATAAAAAGGAAGAAGAAAAACGTCCTTTCTTATCTTAAAAATACACTTTTGCATATTCAAAAATTGAAAGCAGAAAAGAAAGATTTCAAGTTCAGAAAAGTTTTGTGTTTTTGGGGACTTATCCGCACAGCTCATTAAAAACATAACAATTATGTACATACTCTTTCTCTCTTTTTCTCTTTCTCTCTCTTTTTTTTTTTCCATTGATCTCTCCACACATCTTTCTTCTTTTTTGATAATAATTGAATATGTTGTATATAAACGAAATTATAATAAAGTCTTTGATATATAAAATTGAAGTTTTTTATTATTAAAAAAAGGTATAATACATGTTTACAAAAAAAAAAAAAAGGGTTTGTTTTGTTCACATGTGTGTATATATGTATATGTATAATGTATATATAATAATGTATGTATGTGTGTCTGTGTGTGCATATATGAATAAGCATTGTATTAATTAACAACAACACTTCTATTTGAAAAATTGAAATTACATCCAATGGTGTTTATGAGGAGGGGGTAAATATATAAGGATGAAAGAGTGGGTTGGGTATACATATATATATTTATAGAATTCAATTCCTTTTAATGAATTACAAGTGAAGGTCGACTCTTTGTATTGGATCGACGAATTGTACCAGTAATAAATCGTTTCATTTTCGATAATTTTTTATTGGTTATTTCTTCTTCTTGTTGTTGTTGTTGTTGTGGTTGAAAATGATTCTCCATCATAGTACCCACTTCTGTCATAGAAGAAAAAGAAGAAGTAGAATGATTTGTTGATGATGTAGAAGATAAAGTATTTGTAGGTGATTTTGGAGGATCCAATAACTCTAATGATATATTTGAATTAGAATGTAAATCGAAATGTTCTGTAAATCGTGACATTGGAGAGAGAAAGTGAGAGAGAAAGAAAAAAGAGTTGGGTTTGTTGTAAGGGAAAGAAAGAATAAAAAAAAAAAAGAGGATGGAAAATAAAAAGGTTTTTTTTTTTAAAAAAAAAAAAGTGATCGACCTTTCTGGAACGGAGTCAAATCCGCCCCCCCCCCTTTTTATATATAGAAAATCATTTTCCTTTTTTTCTTTTTCTACCTGTATTCCCTTACCCCGATCTCTCTCTCTCAAAAAAAAAGGGGGGCCGTTTTCCTACTTCTTGGATCGTTTTCAAGGGTAACTGAACAAAAAGTCTAGATCTTTTTCTTTTTCTATTTCTATTTCTTTTAAACAATAACGCCCGCACCCACACCAAAAAAAAAAAAAAGAAAAACAATTATCTTTAGCTCTCTTCCTCCACCCCTTTTTTTAATATATATTTCTTGAACTTATCCTGTAGGGAAAGATTTTATATCACCTGTTTATATCTAAAACCAATCCCCCCCTAATCTCTAAATTTTATATAAATGAAGTTTTTTCTTCTCTATATTTAACAAAAATCAAAAATAGAAGCTTTTTGATCCTCCGCCTCAAAAAATAATAATAATGAAAGTGTGGGATAATAAAAACCCATATTTTTTTTCATTTTCATTTGGAACACAAAAGTGATTCTGAAACATTTGAAATGACATCCTTTAGTTATGGATGATTTTCTGTTAAGGAAAAAGTTTAATTACCACTCCCCCCCCCCTTATTTCCACGCGACCTTACTTTTCGTGTTACCCTAATACTATAAACCCATCAAAAAAAATTTTAATTTGTAAGATATAAGTTTATTAAAACAGAAAAAAGAGAGAGAATAGAGTATATATATATTATTATTATTATTATAAACAAAAAGAAAAATGTTGTTTTTTTTTTCGATTGGGGTGTGAGGAGAGTTTTGGATTAATTTTTTATGTGAAGTTTTAGTTTTACATAAATGAAAAAAAGATATGATTTTAGAAAATAAAAATGGATTGAGTTAATGGTAATTCAGAAACAGGTTCACAAGTACATTCGTGACCATCGGCTGTGACTTGATACGTTTCTGGATCTACTGTAATGACAGGCATACAGTCATTTAATTTCATATCTTTTTTACCAATATTTCGACAATTTTTAACAGGTTCAATTCTCTTTTTTAAATTATAACTGTCAATAACACCCGAATCAATCGAGAGTTGAGATACAAATAAACAACTGATTTGTCCAGTCACTGAAGGTAACATTCCAAACATAGGTCTTGCTAAGACAGGTTCTGTGGTTGGAATCGATGCATTGGGATCACCCATATTACAATAAGCAACTGTACCTCCCTTTATAATCATTTCAGGTTTGGAACCAAAGAATTCCGGTGTATAAACAACTAAATCCGCCATTTTACCAACTTCAATGGATCCAACAATATGGCTAATACCATGAGCAATCGCACTATCCAAAAATATTGGGTGTGAGAAATATAGATATATATATATATAGATATAACACTCAACACTCACACAGTCACATATATAAACTTACGGGTTAATGGTATATTTAGCAATATATCTACGAATACGATAATTATCACCTTCGACATCTTTATCTTCCTCTAATTTACCACGTTGATCACGCATTTTACTTGCCGTTTTCCATGTTCTTAAAATGACTTCACCAATACGACCCATGGCTAAAGCATCCGAACTAATCATACTAATAGCACCCATATCTTGTAGTACATCTTCTGCTGCAATGGTTTCCGCTCGAATACGACTTTCAGCAAAAGCAACGTCTTCAGGAATTGATTTAGATAAATGATGACATACCATTAACATATCTACATGTTCATCCAATGTATTTGTTGTAAAAGGTCTTGTTGGATTGGTAGAAGAAGGTAATACATTGGGTTCAGCACATACAGTAATAACTAAAAAAAAAAAAAATACCAACCACGCGGAATTAGAAATAAGGTAAGTCAAAGTTGAAAGTAATAAAACACTTACTGTCAGGAGCATGACCACCACCCGCACCTTCACTGTGATAGGTGTGAATTGTACGATTTTTAAATGCAGCAATAGTAGATTCAACATAACCAGCTTCATTTAATGTATCAGCGTGAATTGTAGCCTAATTAACCCCCATTGATTTTTTGGTTGTCAGAGATTAAAAAAAAAAAAAAAAAAAAAGTCCCCCTTTTCAGTGTGTTTTGATCCTTTTCCCTCCCTTTTCCTCTCAATTATTTATTTACCTGTACATCAAGTTCTTCACACACATCTAAACAAACATCAATAGCAGCAGGTGTTGTTCCCCAATCTTCATGTAATTTTAATCCTAAAACACCTGATTCCACTTGTTCGATAATATCTTTTCTATCTGTCACATTGCCTTTACCAGTAAATCCACAATTGACAGGTAAATCATCCGTTCCTTTACAAATCAATTTTACATTATATCTTCCATTGGTACATGTCGTTGCATTCGAACCTGTTGTAGGACCACTGCCACCACCAATCAATGTTGTAATACCAGAAGCAATGGCTTGTTCTGCCATTTGTGGACACAAGAAATGAACATGGGTATCAATAGCACCTGCTGTAAAGATTTTGCCTTCGCCTGCCAAAGCTTCTGTACCTGCACCTACAATCATACCAGGTGTCACACCATCCATCACATCAGGATTACCTGCTTTACCAATCCCCACAATCGTACTTCCTTTGATACCAATATCGGCCTTGTAAATTCCCGTATAATCAAAAATCATTGCGTTGGTAATCACCAAATCAAGTACTTCAGCATCCAATCGACCTGTCGCTTGACCCATGCCTTCACGAAGGACTTTACCACCACCAAATTTACATTCGTCACCATACACAGTATAATCTTTTTCCACACGGGCCCACAAACTTGTATCACCTAAACGAATCAAATCCCCTGTAGTTGGACCAAAATGATCGGCATAAAATTCACGTTCCAAAACATATCCTTTTGGTTCACTGGGTAAATAAGGTGTATTGGCATCATGTAAAAATCCACGTTCGTTGATCAAATTCATAATATCAGGTAATCGACTCATATCGACTTGACCTGAGGCTAATCCATTACCACCCGTAATAATTTTGTGACCTCCAATTTCAACTAATGTCACGGCTTTAAAATCTCCAGGTTCAAAACGAACGGCTGTGCCTGCAGGAATATCTAATCGCATACCATAGGCTAATGCACGATTAAATAATAAGGAAGCATTGGCTTCAATAAAATGAAAATGGGATCCTACTTGAATAGGACGATCACCTTGATTTGTCACGGTTAAAGAAACACGTTTTCGTCCAGCATTTAATTTAATTTGTCCAGGTTGAATTTGAAGGGCTCCAGGAGGAGTATAATTGGCATCAGGTTCAGGTAATGGAAATTTGTCGGAGGAAGGGATAGGGAAGAAGGAACCATACAGCGCCATTTCCAAATTACCATCATCGGTACAAATCGGATCATGGACTGTTACTAAATAAGTACCATCGGGAAAAGTACCTTCAATTTGAACATCATGCATGGATGTTAAAGCGTCAGGTATAACGTGCCGTCTACCCAACATTTGTTTACCCAAATCCATTAATTGTGCTACCGAATAAGTGCCATCTCTCATGAATTCTAATAATTGAGAAGCGATTAAAGCAGTTGCTTCGGAATGATTCAATTTAACACCCCGTGCCAATCGTTTTTGAGCGACAAAGCCAACTAAAAAACAAAGAGGAGGGAGGAGGGAGGGGGGGGAAAGGATTATTATTTCATTTCTTTTTTTTTTACGTGTTTTTTCTTTTCAAAATAGGGTTTATATTTTTTTTTACGTGTTTTATATTTAAAAAAAAATAGTTCATTTACCATTGCTTAAAAGAAGCTTGTCAAGCTCACGAGGAACAAGACGTACCATGATATTATATATAAAAGGTGGGGTTTATAATAATAAGAAATAATAATGAAGCGGGGGAAGAAAAAAAGGGAAAAACAAAAAATAAAATAAAATCCGACTTGGGAGTGTGTGTGTGTGTGAGAGAGAGAAATGTAAAGAAGAAGCAAAAAGAAAAAAAAAGAGAGAGAGAGAGAAGATTAAAAAAAAAAATAGGGTCCGTCTTTCTCTCTCAAGTCAGACTAAGGGTATATATCTTTTTTGGTTGCATTCTCCAAACAAGGTAATCGATAAAGGGAGTGTTTCTTCTTTTGATAAGTTTTCCTAATAATCGGGTTATATATGAGTGAGTATAATAACTTTTTTGATTATTATTATTATTATAAATCGTTACACATTCTTTTTACTCAGATCTTCAAGTTCTTTTCTTAATAACCATCTCAGATTATATATGTATATTTTCTCTTCTTTCCTTGAAAAAATATTACCTTCTTTTTTCTCTATCACACACACTTCCCCTATTTTTATTTCTTTTCTTTAGTAAATGTGTAGAGAAGTGGGTTATAAAGTTTTCTGATATATAAAGCTGATCATGTTCAACATCCATGTCACGCGTTGCAGATTTGTTTATATATTTTTCACACCATTATATATATATATATGTGTGTGTGTGTGTGTGTGTCTCTCTCTCTCTCTCTCTAAAAAAAAAGTGAGATTTATTATTATCTAAAAGATAAATGAGTATTATATCCGGAAAATGCCGTAAGAAGAGAGAGAAAGAAAGAAAGAAAGAAAGAAAGAGATAACGAAATAGGTTCTATTGTTATGTGCGTGTGAATACGTCCATTCTATTTTAAAAAGAAAGATAACAAGTTTAACTCCTTTAAAACAATTGTTTCCCACCTAAAAATAATAAATGATAACTCTAATGAATACCCTTATCTTATCAATACAAATATAAATATATAAAAACAGTAAAAACTGATAAGCTCATTATCATAAACAATAGAAAGAGAGAGAGAATTTTTTTTTTATATATAATGTATTACAGTCCATTAGATCACTGTAATCCATATTTATCTAGATCAGAAATTAAAATCACTTGAGCTTTCAGTTTACGTCCACCAAACCATCTTCCATCAAGTACTTGACGTGCCTTGTCTGCAACTAATAAATCATAAATCATTAATTAACAATAATTCATGTTGAATTCATATAAGAAGAAGAACATTCTTTACCATCAAATGTTTCAAATTGTACAAATATCTTTACAGCACCATCGCCTGGTTGCCAACCGGGTTGTTGTCTTACTTCACATTTATTATCATCTTCACTTGATTCTATCGTCACTTTTTGAACTTTACCAAATTTACTACATTCTTCCGAAAATTCTTCATTTAAACTATCATCTACTTCACTAAAAGGAACTGCATTTTGTACAAGAAGATAATTTGAAAGCTATATTTATATATATAAAAGTTAGTTTTTAATACATTGTTTCATATAGTTTCTCTTTCTTTATTTATACCTCTTGTCTACTAGCAGCTAATTTTTGCATAATTTCATATCTTTGACTTGAATTAACATGCATATCTTCTTCTTTTGCAACAGAATCATTACTTGCTTTTGCATTATCTTTTGCTAATTTTGCTGCACGTAAAACTGCTGTTGCTAATATAAATATTGTTAAATCAAAGTATCATTTCAAACGTTATTATTATTCCAACTTACGATCGGATTGATAACCACGATTTTGTTGTTGTTGTTGTTGCTGTTGTTGTTTGGATTGAGATTGAAATTGTGGATATTGATGTTGAAATGGATGATATTGTTTATTTTGTTGTTGTAATAAATCCACTTTTTTTCTTAATCCCAAATTTTCAATATTGGCATTCACTTTAGACATGACATCATCTTGCTCACCCATAGGATGTGTTGCCTCATTCATGGATACACCAGCAAAAGCAGCTGCAGCTGCATTATTTGGTGTCATCATCATAGGTAATGCAGGAATCGATGCTAATGATCCAGGTATACCATTCGGTATTTCACTCGGAGGTGGCATGGAATCTAATACTTTCATGCCTTCTGTTAATGGTCCACCTACAATACATCGTGATACACGTAATATTTGTCCACCAATTTCAAAATTTTTCATTGATTCCATAGCTGTCATTGCCGCCGTTTCATCTTCAAATTCGATAAATCTAAGTTTTTTTTTTTTGATTTGATTTTGATTTGATTTTTGATTTTGTTGTGGATTTGATTTGTTTTTGTGTGTTTGTTTGTGTGTGTTTGTTTGTGTGTGTGTGTGTGTATTTTTTTTTTGTTATGATCAATCGTATCCCATTTTTATATTATTTGTACTGTAATATATATAGAAAAAAAAAAGAAGAAAGAAAGAAAAAAAAAACACACCCCCCCTTTCTCTCTCGCTCTCTCCTCCCGCTCATCTCCAAACCATTTTATCTTATAACCCGTAAACATGGATTATAATATATAATAATAAAAAAAAAACATAAAAAAAACATGAGATTTGATTTGAGGGTTATCGTTTTTTTTTTTCAACCTCTTTTTTCTTTGTTGGTTTTTTTTATATATATCCCATTTGATCCACCTTCCGTTCTCTTCTTCTTTTCTCCCTCCAACCCTAAAAAAACGCGAGCATAACCCACTCTCCCCCTCCCACCCCCTTTTCTTTTATCACTTGATCCTTCAAATAGAAACCCCATCCATCCAGAAACAAACAAAAATAGAAACTATAAGTAAAAAAAAAAAGAAAAAGAAAAAAGATGATCATTGACTTACCCATAACCTTTATGTTTTCGTGACAAGAAATCAGGCTATAAAAAAAAAACACCCCTCAGTTATTTAAATATTCTTTTTTTTTTTTTTGCATGAACATTGAACCAACCAAACCCCCTTTTGCTTTCTTACCAATAAAATACATTTTTTAATTTGACCAAAAGCTTCAAAAATATTTTGAATATTATCTTCTGTAATCATTTCGTTCACATTGGCTATATAAATTCTTGATGTAGGTGGTGGAGGAATTTCGGCGGATGAAGCTGCTGTAGCATAATTATTAGGTCGACCCACTTTTAAAGGTCTTCCACCAAAATCAGCTCCATTTAATGTATCCACTGCTAAAGAAGCGGCTTCAGGTGTTTCATATTCTAGAAAACAAAATCCTTTATGACGCATCGTCACTGGATTCATCGACATACTGATCGTTTTGATGGTACCAAATTGTTGAAATGCTGTTCGAATATGTGCTTCTGTTAATTCGAAATTAATACTTCCAATATAAATACGTGCTAAAACGGATAATGTACGAATATCAACACCTGAATGTACATGTGGATTGGTAGCAGATAAAATCGCTTGTTGTGTTATTTTATTGGTAGTCATTGGAACACCAGGTACAATGTGTGTTGGTGGTGTAGGTGTAGGTACTGAATGAGTACCAAAAAATTGGGTATTCGTCATATGAGTCGTTGTCGTTGCTGTTGTTGGAGTTGTTGTAGGCTTTGTCGTTGCTGTTGTTGAAGGTGTCATTAACTATATTTTTTTTTTTTTTTTCAGAAAAAAAAAATTGTAACATGAGTTGACATTGGAAAAGACGTTGTCACAAACAAGTGGAAATAGATAGCTAACCTTTGATTTCATTTCACTTGCATATTTTTTAGCATTGTCAAGTTTTTCTTTTTGTTCAGTTGTAAGATGAATAACTGAATCATCATTATTCAGAGTTTCAAATACTTCTAAATTAAATTATTATATATATTTGTCAAAAAGAACGTATAAAAGAAAAAACCACCCATCTCCCATCCCTTCCCGTCAGACCCTTTTTTTTTTAACTCACACCCCCTTTTATGAAAAGGATTAGATTGGGTTGATTTCTCTCTTTTTTTTTTTTAATTATCAAATTATATTTTTCTATATAATATATGTATATAAATGAAATTTTTTTTTTTACCTTGTCTTGGACGTTTAGCATTATCATCAGAAATATCAGAAACTTCTGATAATGTTCGTTTCTTTGGTTCATCAGTCATGATGGGAGGGGGGTTTATATGTATATGATTTGAAGTAAATGTATAAGAAGAGAGGAAAGAAAAAGTGAGTCAGCTAAAAAAAAAAAAAAAAAAATATCCTTCAACGGAAGTCCAAAAAAAAAAAAAAGTACGCGTGCATGACGTTTTTATCTTTTTTACCTTTTACGTTTTACCAATGACCCCCATTTTATTAACTCTTCTTTCAAAAAGAAATGCAAAAAAAACATCGGTGTCACTCTTGGTATGCTTTTCTATTTATTTCATATTTATAAGTTTTTGTTTTTTATAGTGAAGTTCGACAGACCCCCAATCATGGACACTCGCGCTATTTTTGAAGGAAGACTGGTTTAGAATAAACCTTCTGTTCCTGTTGTTCTTATACGGTAAGTAGGATATATATTTATATATATGTAATATACTCTATTCTAAAACTTCAGGTACTATTTATTTTCTTTTACAGGTCAGAGTGGCGTCTACTCCAACGGGTCTGAATGTCGTCCACTTCATCAAGGTCCCCCTCCCCTGATTCATGAGCGGTTCATTCGTCTATTTCGTGGGAGGGGGAGTGGATGGCAGCAGGCTCTATAACAGTACATTTTTTAGGGGAGATGTATTTTGCAAACCTCCGTTTCATCCTTGGGTTCAAATATAAAAGCACCGGTGCACTCTCTGGCTTAATCAAAATGGCTGCATACCGTAAAGGTGGAAGCAGCCATTTTACGCCAGAAGTCGAGGTGCCCATATCCATCGATTTGGAATGGACTACAATATTAATACCATGTGGTTAAACTCAACGCGTTTCACAGTGGTTCACAGGTATATCCCACTCACTATTTCTTCATTATAAATCATTTTTGAAAAGCACTCTATTTAACTCACTATAAATTAATTATTTCTTTTATGTATAATAAAGACAAGTTACTGTGGAAATGGCAACGTAAGTCTACTATTTTTTTTTACACGTTCATTATTATTTTATCTGCTTGATCCAAACGATAGTTATATTCTATTCTAGTAATTCTACACAGTTCATTCATTGGGAGCCATCAGTGAATATTGCTGACCTTTTGGTTAGCAATATTCACGAGAAAAAAAAAACACTGTTGAGCGGTATCCATCCGGTTTCTTGTCCGTTTTAGTGGTAGCTTCATAGATGGGCTCCTCGCCATTTTCCGATGCCCATCTTTCGAGCTACTATTTCTTGTCGACATGATTGACAGATCACCTAACCAGGTGACGTTTTTAAAACGCCTCTTTCGTTTCTGCAAGTATGTCGGCCCGTTACCATACAAGTCGCCGTCATTTATTTATTTTTATTGCAGACATGCTAGAAAAGCGTGCTATATTTTTGTACAGTTAACGTGTGTTGCATCAAAGGTACATTGGAGAGATTACTCTCAACAACATTTATCACTATGATACTAATACCCATCGCCGGTACATTCGAGAAGATGTGACGTCGGCAATACCATACCACGATCCGCTCATCCTACAAGTACAAGTCAGCAGCATTTCTGAATTTGATGGCGATATTTCGTGAATTTAAAGAGCCCCATGTGTTTTTGACATTGACGTGCAATGACTGGGCAGACGATATGATTGGTGTAGTAGACTCTGACCAACCGTGGGATGATCGAGTGTTATTTACACTGCATTTCAAAAACGAATGGAATCTTCTGTGGGAAACGATTATTCGTAAAGGATTTGCAAATGAAGTTGATGGCATTCGTGCACATTACTGGACTATTGAGCTACAGAGGCGAGGATCACCACACATTCACTGCTTGTTTTGGACTGGTAAGACGGCAGATTTTCTCGCTGAAAAGCGTGAGTTTGTCACGGCATATCTTTGGAAGTGGGACTCGCCCCCATGGTCCAAGTTGCTCGAGCATTAGCATCTGGTTCTCAAGCTCCCACGTTCGACTTCGTAAGAGCTTTAATGCAAGTCTCTATTTATTATATTTGATGCAAAGGTTATGCGTTACCGGTTACTTCCGTGGTCCTGCTGGTATTAAATCAAATCCACCTCTGACCATAAATGTTCTACCCACGCTATAATAAAATCTATATAGAAAATGCTTTCTCTTACAACGTTACCTACTCTATCCCCAATTTGATCTGTTTCGAGCAAATATGTCCGCCAAGGACGCTGTGCTCACCTGGAGACGTTAACTAAAAACTAATCATTAACCGTATCTTCGAAAGCCCCCCCGTCCATATAGAAAAAAACCCAGTAAGCTAACTACTACAAAACCATCGCCTATCGTGACTTTCCTATACCAGTTGATTGATTTGAAGTAACATTTGAAACTATAATAAAAAAAAATTGCGAAAAACAACATGTGCATCCAAACAGGCTATGATTATAATTGTATGTTTATATTTAGGTGGAGCACGTGTTTATTGGGTACGGATGATTTTATCAAATAATTTGATGTATACTATTTATTGTATAGTGCAGCAGGTTGAAAAGGGCCTAGTGAGGGGGAGTTTATTCTAAACACATTGTGAAATATCAATTCTCAACTGAAACACACTCAGGAAATGAAATGATTCTAATTATGTTTGTATTTAGTAAATAGTTTTAGAGATGTGCTGTTTATAAACATCACTTTGATATCACTTTTTATTGGAACAGTAGAAAGAAAAGAGCCATTATGTTAGTGTAATGAAAAAAAAAAGTAAGCTAGTGTGAGAAAGCAGTTAAACATTATATAATCTATATGAGTGGAATAGGTATTTAGTATTCACTTTTCACACTCTTTCATATACCATTTATTTGGATAAATTTATGTGAGACCAATTTCCTCCTTCTTGATTGATGTAGTTACTAATTACATAAGATATTATGTGATATATTTGACTGAAGGAAGTTATCCATTTTTTTTTTGCTCATTATAAGTCTCTGTGGTACCTATGAAAATTGTTTACTGATAGACTTGATGAAAAACAAAAATAGAACTATTCATTTATACTGTTAATAGTATAGATACATGTAAAATTAAAAAATAAATATAGGCTTGCATGGTTTTTTTACCCAGTATCGGGTAAATTTTGTTGCTATGGATAAATTGTATGCAAAAAAATAAGGTTTAATAATAATTGATGTCAAAGGAAAAAAAAAAAAGTAGGTTGCACTGCATCGAATCTTGAACCGAGATTATGAAGTATTGTAAATCGTGTACTACGTTTGCTTCAATGAGAGAATTGCGTGGGGTGGTCTTCCATTGTCCCAACAAAGATGACAAGAGAATTTTTTATTCTTGGCGCCCCAGTACCCAGCAAAATTACTCCCAACAAAAATAAGCTGAAAGTCCTCTCTCCCAGCAACATTCTCCCGACTGAAATGATTTTCTGGGATTGCTGCTGAGAAGTTTTGAATGATGATGTTTGCTTCTGCTCTAGTAAATATTCATACTCAATTATTTTCTTAATAATGACAGGCCCACAAAAAAAAAAAATACCCAGACATTCGGAAACAAATAATAATAAATAAGGTTTAGAGTAACGGAAGAGTTCCGTTTATCTACAGAGAAAAAAAACACTGAAATAGTAGGGAAATATAATTATTGACTAAGTAAAGAAGGTCAAGGAAGTAATTTTTTTAAAGAAAGCACAAAAATAATTGGTTTATGCAAATGCAAGTTGAGAATTTCTGTAGCTTAATAAATCATTGGCTGAAATAAGAATAAACTCAGTAGAGGCACCATCCTCCATTTGATTTTTTCTTGTATAAGTTTCTTTGGAAAAAATAGGTTGTTACACCAATATGACACGAGTTTTAATGCGACAAAAAAGGTAATTTGTTTCCGTGGTTACGTTTTTTTTTTTTTGTTTTCTTTTTTTAATTCACTTGTAAATCAAAAAAAAATCCACTTGTAAAATTAATAAGTCTTATAATAATACCTTGTAAAACAAATTTCATACACACAATATCCAATATCGTAACAAGGTCTTTTGACAGTGTAATATCATTTGCATTCACGTGTCTGTTGTTTTTGACCCTATATGGAAATTATCGTAGAACAATAAAGAGTTGCTGAGTAGAGGGACCAAGTTGAGAAACTTCTGTTCAGTCACTGATTTTGTGTAACTAGATCAGAAATTTTCCCCCTTTTGACCAGTAATCCGGATTTATAAGTTTCTATGAGATGGAAGGAAAGTGAAAGAAGTTGTTCAAAAAAAATTATATAAACAACCAACTTTCACAACAAAAAATAATTCTTTCTTTACTTCTTTACAGTCTTTTATATTCATCTTTTTGTCTCAAAACAACGAAAGCTATACAATTTTAAAAAATGTTTCCATTCACACGATCCAACAAGAAAGTTAATAGTGAGATTAACTCTTCATCAAAGAAAATAACTAAGCGTGAACAAAATAAAATTAGACCTATTGCGTCTTCTAACTTTCTCAATAATCCGATGAGAAATAGTAATGTTCCTGATGTTTTGGGTCAATTTATTGATCCAATGGGTGGTCGAGCAACTTATACTCAAGGCATTGATCCAACTAATACGGGCGCTTAATAATAATAACCAAACTTGTATACTCTTATTATACCCCACCTTTTTTTGCTAATCGTACTTACAAGAAAAGAAAAGCAATCATTTCATTCTTATTATCATATAACATTTTTCTCATCATAAAAAGCATATCATTAACATCATGAAAATATTACATCATACTTTTTTACCTCTTTCATTTATTATTACTTGTATTTTTATTAACTATTGTATTATTATCATTATTACTATCATAATCCCATCATCATCATCATCATTATTATCATGTATATTATATTATATTATATCTCAATAAAAATTATACTCATATATGTTTCAAACAAAATGAAAATTGACCATCTTTGAACAAATTGCCTTTTTAAAGTAAATAACGTGTTATTTATTACCATATTTGGATTAATATATAACTATAAAGAATATCCTTTTTAATTATTATTGCTATATGAAATCAAGATTGGATATTAGATATGTGATTTTTCATTCATGAGATTCTTTAATAACTATAAAATATTATAATAGTTATCTGGATATAATTACGCAGTCAGCAAATATACGTAAAAAATAAAAGAGTAAACTATTTTCGTTAAATATTAGAATGGTAAGTTACATACTATTATTACTTTATGAATTATAATATCGTCATTGACCATAGAATAAAGTGTAAGATTAGTTGTGGATCATAAGACCTTCAAAAAAAATATCTTGGAAACAATAAAAAAATGATTTACTCATTTTACTTACACTCACCAACGGCAAGTATTATTTATTTTTGCCTGAGACTTGTTGAAACATTTAGAAGTTTTAATAAAAAAACAGGAAATGTTTAAATTCTACCACGAATTCACATAATGAGGATCTGTAATATTTTTATACTTAGTTCAAACAAATGGCATTTCGTGAAAAGAAAATAAAAAAAAAAAAAGATGGAGGAAATGTGCGTGGTCAAAAAAAAAAGAAATTCAAACGCGTGTTTTTATAATGTCACGCGCATTATTATACCAGCAAAAAATTAAAATTAAAAAAGAATTCAATTCATCGTCATACGCAAAAAAAAATTATTATTCATTTATTTATTATATTGTGTTAACTAAGTAACTAGCTGATACTCCGATCATCCTAACGCACTTCATGCCCAGGCAACTAGTGTAAACAGCATTTTACTTTAAAATGTCCATAGGATCGTACACTCAACATACTTTCCAAATTAAGGAGGTGACCAAATCAAATAAAATAACCGAAGCTATTTTACTCAAAATGGCCCATTCCTTAACCAGAGAGCACTTCATGAGTGTAGTTCACCCTGAACTTTTAAAGGTAAAAAGCTGATTGCAACTAATTGCCTGGGCCGAAGCCGGGCCGAAGCCTATTTCAGAAAAAAAAAAAAAAAAAAAAGAGGGAAAAAAAGGGAAAAAATGAACGTCTTTTATAGCTTTTTTTTGGGTGCCATAATTTTTGGGTACTTCTCCATTTTTAGTAATAGAAGTAACCCAAGATTTTAGTGCACCCCTTTTTTTTACGTGACCGCTTTAAATTTTTTTATTTTTCAAGCTTTTCATTGGCTCAGTTAATTTCAAGTACAGTGCAGGGCGATAGGATTACTAAGTATAGTATAAGCTTGTGTGAATAAAAATGGAAGGGAGTGATGATTTAAAAGTAAAGGAGCATGGTTGCCATGGTAATGAAGAAAGTAACAAGCTGTTTCTTTTGCATTATGAGCACACACTGTTTCACAACCAACTCCGAAAAAAAAGCACAGACCCCCTTCATCCCATTGTTCTTTTTTTTTTTTTTTTTACTTTGGCAAGGGCACAAAAAAACAAAGTTTTTGATTATTATAAGTTTATATAGTTTAATTAAAAATATTTTTGACCTGATTCATAAATCGTTCAAGATCTCTCGACTCATTATTGTCTTGTTGGACATTCGTAATGGTGCGATCAAGGGAAAGAAAGCAATTGTCAGATCGCACACAAGTTTTTTTTTGTGCCACTCAGAATGTAACCCCAATTTTCAACTGAGGCTGGTTATGACAAATAAAACATTCATTCATGTAAGCATATTAAACAAAAACTACATATTGAAAGCTAAAACATGAGATTCTTGTATGGTGTATAGAATCACTCTGATGAGGAATAATTAATTGTTAAAGACTCTCATTTTGTCCAGTTGGACGGATATGTACAAGTTGAATGGTAATGATATAATAACATAATTAAATATATACATGAGAGTACGTAACAGTATATATTTATGCAGTTTATTATGAGAGAAATAAACTGATATTTGTGATACTATGATGGTGCTAAGATATTAAGTAGCTCTTTTTTTTGAATACGTAATAGTTTTTATCTGGAATAATTACAACTTATAGAATAGAGTAACATTATAATTTTATAAAAAGCATACTGATGCTTAAATGAATTTATTTGGATGAATAAGTGAGGGTATAGAAATTGAGAGTGTTGTTGTTTGCATGAATATTTATACAGGTTGATAAAAAAAATGAATAGAATAACACAAGTTATTGATGGTGATGTGTGGTAAAAAAAATGGGGGCTGGTTGGTATAAAAGCGATACATCTGTTGGATTTATAGCGTGTTGAATCGCGCACATCTCTAGATCTCTCAATGGTATCTTTTTATTTGACGATGTGAGCAGTGTTTATCTGGATCCATTATTGGATTATAGGGGGGCTGACAATGTGACACGGGGAAGCAACTACTTAGCATTTTACTACATAATAAATTCTCTTATTGTATAATTAGAAAAAATAGAAGTTATCATTAACAGAGTTTACAAATTTTGTGTATATGTGTTTTCAGATATATTTATATGCATCCATTTTAGAATCAAATGATATTCTCCAAAATTATTGTTTCATCACGTACGTACATATTTAAAATGAAAATTAGCAACTCATGAATAGTATTTATACAAATGCGTTTACTGATAGTATTAGCAATATAAGTAATGAGAAAAGCAGTCTGCATGAAGCTAAGGAGATTGATATTTTTATTTATGTTTATATTCGACAACATATTATAAACTATATTCGTGAAATAGGTATTTAGCATTAACGTTTCACATCTTTCTATATACCATTAGTGGGATAAATTTACGTGAGATCAGTTTTCTCCTTCTTAATTGATGTAGTTACCAATTGCATACATTAGATCTTATGTAATATATTGAACTGAACGAGGTCTGTTAAACATTTTTCTTGTTCATTGATAAGTCTCTGTGTGTCTGTGAAGTTGTTTACTAATAGACTTGATGAAAAACAAAAATATATCTACTCATCTATAATGTTAATAGTATATATACATGTAAAATAAAAGAGAATATAGGATTACAAAGTTTTTTTTTTACCCAGTACGTATCGGGTAAATTTTGTTGCTATGGATAAGATTTAATAATAATTAATGTCAAAGAAAAAAAAATAAAATAGGTTGCACTGCATCAAATATTGAACCAACATTATAAAGTATTTTAAATCGTGCACCACATTTGTTTCAATGAAATAATTGCATGGGGTGGTCTTCCATCTTCCCAACAAAGATGACAAGAGAATTTTATTCTTGGCGCCCCAATTTCCAGCAAATTACTCCCAACAAAAATAAGCTGAAAATCCTATATTCTTATTTTCCCTTCAATCTCCCAGCAACATTCTCCCGACTGAAATGATTTTCTGGGATTGTTGCTGAGAAGTTTTAATTATGATGTTTGCTTCTCCTCTGATCTGTAGATGCCATGAAAAGTGATATCCCTACTCAACTATTTTGTTAATAATTACAGGCTCACAAAAAAAAAAAATTACCCAGACATTCGGAAAAAGTTGATAATAAATAAGGTTTAGAGTAACGGAAGAGTTCCGTTTATCTACAGAGAAAAAAAAAACTAAAATAGTAGAGAAATATAATTAATGACTAAGTAAAGAAGGTCAAGGAAGTAATCTTTTTAAAGAAAGCACAAAAATAATTGGTTTATGCAAATGCAAGTTGAGAATTCTGGTAGCTTAATACTTTTCAATCATTGGCTGAAATAAGAATAAACTCAGTAGAGGCACTATCCTCCATTTGATTTTTCTTGTATAACTAATCCATAGAATACTTCTTTACAAGATATTATAGTTTCTTTGGAAAAAATAGGTTGTTACACCAATATGACACGAGTTTTAATGCGACAAAAAAGGTAATTTGTTTCTGCGGTTACGTTTTTTTTCTTTTTCGTAAATTAGTGAAAAAACTCCATTTACTTGTAAAAATAATAAATCTTATAATAATACTTTGTAAAACAAACTTCATACACGCAATATCCAATATCGTAACAGGCTCTTTTGACAGTGTAATATCATTTGCACTCCCGTGTTTTTTGTTTTTGACCCTATATGGAAAATATCATAGAACAATAAAGAATTGCTGAGTAGAGGGACCAAGTTGAGAAATTTCTGTTCTGTCACTGTTTTTGTGTAACTAGATCAAAAATTTTCCCCCTTTCGACCAGTAATCCGGATTTATAAGTTTCTATGAGATGGAAGGAAGGTGAAAGAAGTTGTTCAAAAAAAATTATATAAACAACCAACTTTCACAACAAAAATAATTTTTTCTTTACTTCTTTACAGTCTTTTATATTCATCTTTTTGTCTCAAAACAACGAAAGCTATACCTTTTCAATTCAATTTTAAAAAATGTTTCCATTCACACGATCCAACAAGAAAGTTAAGAGTGAGATTAACTCTTCATCAAAGAAAATAACTAAGCGTGAACAAAATAAAAGTAGACCTATTGCGTCTTCTAAATTTCTCAATAATCCTATGAGAAATAGTAATGTTCCTGATGTTTTGGGTCAATTTATTGATCCAATGGGTGGTCGAGCAACTTATACTCAAGGCATTGATCCAACTAATACGGGCGCTTAATAATAATAACCAAACTTGTATACTCTTATTATACCCCACCTTTTTTTGCTAATCGTACTTACAAGAAAAGAAAAGCAATCATTTCATTCTTATTATCATATAACATTTTTCTCAACATAAAAAGCATATCATTAGCATTATGAAAATATTACATCATACTTTTTTACCTCCTTCATTTATCATTCCTTGTATATTTTTATTAACTATTGTATTTTTTATCATTACTACTATCATAATCCCATCATCATCATTATTATCATGTATATTATATTATATCTCAATAAAAATTATACTCATATATGTTTCAAATAAAATGAAAATTGACCATCTTTGAACAAATTGCCTTTTTAAAGTAAATAGCGTGGTATTTATTACCATATTTGGATTGGTATATAACTATAAAGAATAATTATGTATATTGTTGATAAAGAATATCTTTTTTAATTATTATTGCTATATGAAATCAAAATTAGATATTATGTGATTTTTCATTCATGAGATTCTTTAATATCTATAAAATATTATAACAGTTATCTGTATAATAATTACTCAATCACAACTAATGTCAATCACTTTATTATTTCAGTTATTATCCCTCGAGACAGATGTAATAAATAAAACCTTTCGATTTATTATAATGTTATTATTATCCACACATTTAGTAGGTAGGTATATAATAACAAGAAATATCTCAACAAATGAATAATTTACTTTTGCGGGGGGAAAACCGTTAGTACTTGGTAGTACGCACTTTACTGTGAACTAGAAGTAACAACGCTCGCTTCTAAAAGACTATCATTGTGTAGCACCAGAGCAGGCACCACTAGAGCACACTACATCAACTGCCTACTTCTACAACACTATTTACAAAAGCTACTCGATGTGTTTTGACCCCTTCCGAACTTGGTTCCACTTATACGTACAAGCCATAAATCATATTTGAGATAAGTTATCCACGTTACAAAGTTGGTCTCATTCTTGATTAAGTAGCAAAACAATGGGTCTGCTCTATTTGCTTTATGTACTCTGGGAAAATAATATCTTTCAAACGTAAGTAATAAGCTCGTAATATTAATTAAATGAAACATGTAAAATAAAAAAATTCAGATATAGCCAGCACATTTTTCATGTTTCAAAAAAAGAAACTATTGGTAAAAAGAAAAAGAGACTCGGTTTACACTACTCATAGTTTTCGGTTGTTTTTTTTTAAAAGAAAAAAAAAGGATAGAAGCTGGGAAATGCATGCGATTTTAAACATTTACATAAATGTAATGAGGTACTAGTGCCTACCTCATATTTTTCAGTAAATCATGTTGGAAAAAAAAATATAAGAAACAAAAAATTATTTCATCATTTTATTTTTGGTGAGTCTATCCAAAAATGGAAAAAGTTTCTCTCCGATTTATGCATTTTTCGTCATGGTTGTGTAAGGTTTTTTTTTAATCAAAGTGAAAACACCAAACCCCTTCATAAATAAAAAAAGAAATCATAATTTGGGATTCAATGAGGTATATAGTTTATATACTCTTTTCTTTATTCCTTTTCTTTTATAATAGATTTGTTATTATTATTTTTTTATATATATAATAATATGGCATCAGAGTTAAAGAAGTTACAAGAACAAGTTTCTCAACAAATAGGTGATGCTATCACCATTATTGGTAAATAATAATAATAATAATTAAATTCTCTTTTTTTTTGTTCTTTGGCTAAAACAATAGTTTTTTAGTTTTTGGAGCATCGGGTGATTTAGCTGGTAAAAAAACATATCCAGCACTTTTCAAATTATATTCTGCTGGACTTTTACCCAAAAAAGTTCATATTACTGGATATGCTCGATCCGATTTATCTCGGGAAGAATATGTTAAACGTATTACAGCTCATTTAAAAATAAATTCTGATTCTGATAAAAAAAAATTGGATGAATTTTTAAAAATCACTGATTATACACAAGGACAATATGATCAAGATGAATCATGGAAAACGTTGGATAAACATGTTAAAGAATTAGAACAAGAACGTAACTTGGAAAAAGGTCAAAAGAATCGATTATTTTATATGGCTTTACCTCCTTCTGTCTTTTTACCTGTGGCTGCTGGATTAAGTAAATATGTTTATAGTTCAGAAGGTCATAATCGTCTTGTAATTGAAAAACCATTTGGTAAAGATTTGGAAAGTTCAACTCAATTAGCCAAGGATTTGGGTGAATTATTCAAAGAAGATGAGGTAAAAAAAAAGGTTTATATTATATTAGATTAATTGTTATTCTTTCAATAACATATATATATATATATATATATATAGATTTATCGAATCGATCATTATTTGGGTAAAGAAATGGTCAAGAATATCATGACATTACGTTTTGCAAATATGTTTTTGGGACCTATGTGGAGTGCTGAAAGTATTGATAATGTTCAAATCACATTAAAAGAACCATTTGGTACAGAAGGTCGTGGTGGATATTTTGATGAATATAATATTATTCGTGATGTTATGCAAAACCGTAAGTATATTATTATCATCGCCATGACAACAATGACTAAACTTATATAATATATATAAAACATATAATAGATTTATTACAAGTATTTTCACTTGTTGCCATGGAAAAACCCGCTGGTCGAGATCCAGAATCTATACGAGATGCTAAAGTAGATCTTTTACGTCATGTCAAACCCATTACACTTGAGGATAGTCTTTTGGGACAATATGTTGCCAGTAATGATAAGCCTGGTTATAAAGATGATGATACTGTGCCACAAGATAGTATTTGTCCCACATTTGCAACTTTGGTTCTTTGGATTGAAAATGAACGTTGGAAAAAAGTACCTTTTATTTTAAAAGCTGGTAAAGGTTTAGATAATGCTAAAGTGGAAGTTCGTATACAATTTAAAGATACACCCAAGGGATCTTTATATGAAGGAGCTGTACGTGATGAATTAGTTTTACGTATTCAACCTGGTGAAGCAATTTATTTCAAGTTTAATAATAAAAGACCTGGATTATCACAACAAATAATTACAACGGATTTGGATTTGACTTATAAAGATCGATATAAGGATATGAGAGGTAAAAAAAAATTGCAATATGTATATATTTATTGGAAAGAAAAGAAAAGGAAAATTATTAACTTTTAAAAATCTATACATTATATAGTTCCTGATGCCTATGAAGGTCTTATATTGGATATTTTGAGAAGTGATCATGCCAATTTTGTACGTGATGATGAATTGGATGCGGCTTGGCGTATTTTTACACCGTTGTTGCATAAAATTGAAAGAGATCGTATTGAACCCAAGCCTTATCCATATGGTTCTCGTGGTCCCAAGGAATTGGATGATTTTGTTAAAAAATATGGTGTCGTACGTAGATCTGATGTAGAATATCAATGGCCAGTTCAAAGCGTTGGAAAATAATTAAATATTTACGTATAAAATAAATATTTTATTTTAACAATTTTAGAATGTTTATTTGTGTTTGTTTGTATACTGCAATGTACAATATTACGTATTATAAACACGCACCCTCTTATATATATATATACACACCTATTACTTGACCTTTTTTTGATTTACGTATTTGACTAAAAAGAAAACAATTAGATCATACTAAAAAATCTAGAAATATATTTATCTTTAAAAAAGACATTATGATGATGGTGATGATGATGGCGTTACTCCACTCGACACCCTTTTTTCTCCTGGTTTTCTCCCTCCCTAATATTTAAGAAAATCTGCAACTATAAAATGGAAAAAGAAGAAAAAACAAAAAAAAAAAATAACTAGGAATAGCAAGGGGAGGAGCATATTAGTTATCATTATATTTCAATAAAGTAATATTGTAATCATCTTTGGGTGATATACATAAAACAGTTCTGACTTGAACTTACTGTTGACTGTTATTTCACTTATACATATACACAACTTTCTCAGCTTATCAAAACATAAACTTTGAAGCAAGGGTCACGTAGTTATGTCTTCTTTTGTAAATGATCCAACGTTCATCTTTTGCATATTAATATGTACCGATGACCTCACTTTTTTTTATTTATTTTCTCTCCGCTGCTTTTACCTTGAAGTTCTTAAACCAAAGCACTTTAAAATAAGTAGCAATCTCTTCTTTTTCTGTATATGAATATATATCATTAATTAATAACAACTCATACTTTGTTGCTATGCAGCCAAGTTACCAATGGTAACACAAATTGATTGTTGGGTTTAGATCATATATATATGAGTTTTCACACACTCTTTTCATTATATGATTTGATTTGATTGCTCGCATTAAGAACTTTATTTGTTATATACACACATAAGTATATATATACATATATATATATATGTGTGTGTATACAAGCACTCTCAGTTTCATCATTCCTTTATATATACTCTTTTTTATTTTTTCAAATAAAAAAAATGTATATAATCCTAATTGAGATATATATAAATATATATATATATATATATATATATACATATGTGTGTGTATTCTTTCTTTTCTTTTTAATTAATTATTGAGTTGTACCTAGATAATCATTTGAATCAAATGAAAATAAAAAGCTAGAAAAAAATAAAGTAAAAAGAAAAAAAAGAACCCTGAAACGTCTCGCATGAGTTTGTACAACGTGTAAAGCACTTTTTTTTTTTTTTGATGGCTTGATCACCGATAACGAATAAGTTCGTTTGATAGTAGGTACGTGTGGTTTGGTGCAGTGCGACGGTCGGACTTGTTCCTTTTATATTCAAGAAGGGGAAAAAAAGGAGAGAGGGAAGCTACGTACTCAAAAAAAAAAAAACAGACCAAACTAAATCCGGCGTTTAATTCGGCGTAGCCAAGAAGTAAGAAAAGTTGTGTTATATTTTAAATGTATAATAATAGTTTTACTCTTTTTCTTTCTTTCTTTCTCTCTTCTTTTTGTTGTATCTTTTGTCTCTTTGTCTTATTGCACGTGACGTAATAACAATTTGTTTGATATTAAAGAACTTTGTTAGAACTTTTTCCGTCTCTCTCTCTCTCCCTTTTTTTTTTTTTTCGTTCCCTCCCTTTCGATTACTTTAACTCTTATTTTTTTTTAAATACCTTGTTTTGGTTTTCTCTCGACACAATGCATCAACACGGACGTACACCATCAGTGTCATCATGGGTTGCACCTCATTCAATATTAAACAATAATGGAGGATCAGTTACTTCGGGTTCACCCATCAATTCACCTCATATATCACCTCATATATCACCTTATGCTTCTCCTTCTGAATCTCCACGAGAACAACTACATAATCAGTTTGCTCGACAAATGTCATTACAACCACCTAATAATAATTCTAGTTCTTTATCTACTACTCAACAACAGTCTTCTACGTCACCTACTTCTTCTTCTTCTTCTTCTACAACAACAACAAAACAAGGTAGTAGTGGAAATACATTTGTACACAAATTATACAAGTAAGTAATCATACTCCTTATAAGATAATATCCCAAAAAAAAGTTAAAAAAGATGGGGGAGAAAGAGTTGGGATATTTCTTTTCTTTAAAAAGAAAGAAAGGGAATTATTCATGTTTTCTCTCTTTTGCTTTTTAGTATGGTGGTTGATAAGCAATATCAACATTTGATTGCATGGACATATACGGGTACATCCTTTATTGTATGTAATATAACTGAATTTTCCCGTGATGTATTACCAAAGCATTTTAAACATAATAATTTTTCTAGTTTTGTTCGACAACTAAATATGTAAGTCTATTTCATGATTTAAAAATAAATATTTCTTAAATATATATATATATATTGGGTTACTCAAAAAAAAGTATAAAAATATGTATATATACACAGGTACGGATTCCATAAAGTGAACAAATCACCACGCGGACATCGAGCATTAGCGGAGAATCAGATATGGGAATTTTCACATCCAAAGTTTTTACGAGGAAGAGGAGATATGTTGGATGAAATTAAACGGAAAGCATTAGAATCAGATGTAGTAAGAAGAGATAATGGTGATATTAGTTCTCATTTAGCAGTAATGCAAGTAGCTCAATCTGATATGATGCAACAATTGGCTCATTTACAAGAAAATTTTACTGAAATTGTAAGAGAATTGACTGATACACGTAGAAGACAATTAACTCAACAACAGTTAATTAAACAAATGTTGGATTATTTGACTCATCAACAAGGTGCTCCATGTAAGTAGTAGCTGATTTGAATGGTCTTTATTTTATTTTTTGGGAGGTGGGGTTAGTGTTGTTATGACTTAGGATGGATCTATACAATGATGTGGAGGGAAAAAAAGGTTTGGTTTTTTTTAATTAATACTTTTTCTTTTTAATAAATTTTGAGTAGTACAAATACCAAGCGAGTTTAATTTCGATGCATACAATAATAATGTTCATAATAATAATAACAGTAATAATAACAATAATAACAATAATATAAATATTAAACCTGATCCTGAACAACAACCTCCACCTATTTATATTACTTCACCTGAAATCTCCCATCAACATCATCAACAACAACAACAACAACAACACATGCAAAACTTGTATTTAGGTGCAGGTCAAGAACATTCACCTTCACCTTCTCCACCTCCACATACACCTCCACAAATACACCATCAACAATTACAACAACTACAACAATTACAGCAACAACAGCAACAATCTCAATTACAACAACAACATCATCATGATCAAATAATTCCATCTCGTCCTTCCGTACCATTAACAGTTCAAACACAAAATCTACAACAGCCTACTAATATTATTACCACGACACAAGTAGGTAATCGAGGATTACAAATTAATATAGACGGTTCACAATCATCTCCTCAACAATTGAGTCCACATCAAATGGCTATTCAAACCCCTTTGCCTCCTAGTCCAAGTCCTTCTGCTTTTTTATCCGATGATGAAGCAGCTAGTTTATATAGTCCACATAGTCCACATACTCCAAGTATTATGTCCCATAGTAATAGTAGTGGTCATTTAGCTGCAGATAATTTTGGATTACAAACATCATCAACTGGTTTAAATGTACAACAATTAGGATATAACAATATGCAAAGTTAACATAAAGAAAAAAAAACACATTATACATGCAAAACAAAATGCATAGGCAGCGATAGAGAGAAAGAGAGAGAGAGAGAGATACCCAGTTTATTATACCAATCCCCGCCAATTCTCTTTTTTTGAGGAAAGGGGGGGAATATTATTTACAGTTTTTTTTGTTCTTTTGGTTTTTTTTTTATTTTTATTTTTCGACTTGTTATATATATATATATAACTACAATATACAATGACTGAAGAATCTCCTACTATTACCACTACTTCTTTACGTCCAATATATGAAGAATCATCACAATATCGTCATTGGCGTTTTAATGCTTCTCAATTATGGGAATCTAGAAACGCAAGTCATGAAGCTGCGGTAAAACGCGTTAGACGTAATTTTCAAGAAGATCAGGTAATATATATATATATATATATATATACAGCCATGAAAATAAAAAATAAAATAAAAGGTATAACTTATATATATACTTATTTTATGTAGGAAGAATCAAAAAGTACAATGTCCAATGAACTTGAATATTTATCGATTGAAGATACTTTAATTTTATGTCGATATTATGAAGAAACGTTACAATCCATTTGTAATCATTTAAAGTTTCCTGATGTTGTCATGGTATACACTCTTTCTAATTATATAGCTTGTTTTCAAGAGAATAAGCTAATAAAAGATATATATTTATATATAGGCAACTGCTGTTATTTATATGAAACGATTCTTCTTATATAATACTGTCATGGATTATCATCCAAGAGATATTGCATTAACATGTCTTTTTCTTGCAACAAAATCAGAAAGTGAACGTATATCCATTGAACAATTTGGACAAAATCTTCGAATTCAATCTACCGATCAAATATTAGCATTAGAATTTGTTGTATCTCAAGGACTTAAATTTGAATATTTAATTCATCATCCTTATCGACCTTGTTATGGATTTTTCTTGGATATACAAACAATATTATTAAATGATGAAGAAGAGAATGAAATGAAAAAGAAAAAGAAAAACAAGAATATTGAATTATTAAAAGAAACATATACTAAGGCTCAAAAAATCATTAAATCTATGCTCTTGACAGATCTTTGTTTAATATATCAAGCTTCTCAATTAGGATTAGCTGCTTTAATGATTGCTGCTAAAGAAAATAATCACTTTGATATTCAAGTAATAAGGTAAATTATTAATATTTTGAAAGGAAAAAGGGGTTAGGATGGAGGGAAACGTTATTAATTTATTTTTATTATTTTTTCCATTTTAGATATATGGAAACACGATTTGGAAATGAACAAAAAGAACAATTATTAAAATTAATTGATAAAATTATGGAAATATTAAATCAATTAGAACCTGTTTCAAGAGATAAAGCAACAGCTATTGACAAACAACTTCGTCTTTGCATGAATCCAGCAAAGAACCCCGACTCGGCATTGTATGTTATTGATCATTGGAAGGAGAGGAGGAAAAAGGGGTAATAAGTTCATTTGAAGATGAAAATTAATTATTTTATATACAAACTATTATACTTATATAGGTACAAGAAACAAAAGAGAGAAGATGAAGAACGAAGGAAACGAAAAGTAGAAGAAATGAATGGGAATGTTAATATTGATGACGATGACGATGACGATGACGATGACGATGATACTACTCCTTCTCCTTCATAATTATAATTATAATAATCTATTTTTTTTGTTTAATCTTGAGTTGTTCTGCACAATTTTTACAATACCATTTGCCTTTTGGTGGTGTACGTAAACCAACACATTCTAAATGAAACCATTCAATTTCACACTATATATGTCAACAAAACAAAAACAGACAGGTTATTGACACTTCTAATCTCTCTATCTTAACTTTCCCCGTATATTTATATATATATTACCTCATCATTATCACAAGCAACCATTTCTCCAAATGAAACTTGTTGACAATAACAATAAAGTGGTTCATTTGGATCAATAGGAAGATTACTTAAAGAAATCGCACTATAGATAAATAAATAAGTATTCTCTTTTTTTTTATACCTTTTCAATTAATATATATAAACTTACGCTTGTGCATGTTGTCGAGAATCTTCAGTAGAAAGATATTCTCCTTGTAGTAATTCTTCTTCTGACATACGTCCTGTCTTTTTTCTTCCACGACTTGTTGATCCTTTTTGATTTCCTTTTCGTTTTTTAGGTCCTAAATTATCTAAATAAATTTACATTTCTTTTATCTTATACATATATATATTATTATTATTATTATTATTACCTTGTTCTAATTTATCTGTTCGATCCGTAGATGTAACAGATGTTGCTCCTGCTGCTGCAGCTGTTGTAGATATTGTAGCCATACCCATTTTTCGTGTAGGTCCAATTAATTGTTCATCTTCATATTTTTGTAAATCTGTATCTAATTTAGTACAATGTCGATCCACCTAAAAATAATTAAGATATTTTTTTTAATAATCATGCAAAAACGAACCTAATAGGACTGGATCCCCCAACGAAGAAGAAAAGATTATAATACCGTATCATAAGTTGATTTTGCTAAAGCAAATTTTTCTTCACCTCGTTTTAATGCTTCATTTAATAACTGGCCAATTTTTGATAAACGTTCTTGACGTTCTTTTGGTGAAAGTACCGTTTTTTCTGTCATTAGTGCTTCTGTATCTTTAGCTACGTTATTCATTAACTCTATCCAATTAATATGTTTTTTTTTTAATTTATTATATAAATCAGGTTAGATAATTAAGTATAGTATATGTCGTGGGTTTTTTTCGTAAGAAAAAATAATAACAATCAAATTATACCTTGTGCACCTTCGTCAAGTTGTCGGATTAAAGTAAAGTTACGATGTAACTCCAAAGGTAAAGCTTCAATGGCTATTGACATGATTTTGTTCATATATATATTATGAATGAATAAACTATAACTCTTAGAAAAGTTCAAGAGTATAAAATAAAAATAAAGAGTAGTTTACTATCAGAATAACCACCAAGATATGAGATGCGATCAAGATCATCGTCCATTGTTGTTGTTGTTGTATTATTCGTTCTGGTTGACATAAGTGTTTATTTAATAAAAGCACACGAAATTAAAAAAAAAAGGTTATTAAAAATTGCTGAGTCGATTAAATTTCAACATAGTGTTATCATAACAACAATAAAATACCAACGTAACTAGATAAACAATAAATATTAAAGTAACATTAAATCTAAATAGTATATTAATATTGTATATTATGTTCACCAAGTTAATAAATAAGAGTCCTATTTTATATGTATTTTGTTTTAATAATAATATATCAATTTTGCTAAGTAATTAATCAAATCTACTACTCGTATTGAACTTTTCTTCTGTCATAATTATTAAAGTACCTCGATTCTATCTCCTGTACTATAATTGGGAATATAACTGAAAACCTATTGAATGGATTTAGCCATACATACAAATCTAAAAGTTTTTCGTAGCACAGTACATAATTTTTTGAAGACTGAATGTAACTTATTATTGAAAAAAAAAGCAGAGTTTCAGTCTATTGAAAGGAATAGAGCAGATAAAATAAATGAGTGGATGTTCGATCATGGGATGAAACAGATATGAACTTTTTGACAAACTGTGTATTCCTTGATAAATCACCACTCCATATATATATATGAAACGTACAAGAGGTTGGTCGCATGCTACTGTAACTATACTAACAACAAGAGCAAAAAAAACCACCACGATCTAGGGAGGCATCTCTGATTCAAGATTAATCAAAGTTGATGTGAGAATACTTGGTCCTAGTAAGAACACAAAGGGTGGTCAATAATCTTTTAATATTGAGCACTGGGACTTGTTACAGTTCACTACATCAGCTTTTTAGAGGAGACATTAGATGAGATGGATAAATATCCACGCATGAAAGGGGATTATTTGATTATAGACAATGCCCCCCGATATACACTCCCAAGAATGTTGCAAAATATATTGACACAGGTGTGCATTTCTTCCTTCATATTCCCCTGAGCTGAAACCCAAAAAAAAAATATGGTCTGCTGCAAAGAGTAAGATTATCGACAAGAATCCGTAAAGCATGTAATAGTGTAAAACCAACGGATTTTATGAGATTCGTTTTGATGTTTGGATAAGTGTCGTAGAAAAGAAGATAGCCTGTAAAGCTTAATAGCAACGACAGATAATAAATAACAGCGCAAGTATAGAAGGTATGGGTTTTTATTTAATTATTCATAGATGAATTATCAAAACTCGTTAAAAAGTAATGGTCAAAATGAACTTTAAAAAGTTTAAATCAACCTTTTAAGAACAGGGGATTCTATACAAAAAAATGGGGTCTGTCTATTTGGACATCCCCTCTCACTGCCCAAATTTTTAAAAACGATATAAATGTTAGTTGTAAAAAAAACCATAAAATAGGCACAATAACTATTAAGAAAAGATGAAGAAGACAAAATGAGTATTTTAAGATAAACTATTTTTTAATCATATTTGGAATGGAGGTAATACAATGTATATAAGTCAAGTTAACGTTTATATATTTATTTGTGTGTGTATTATTTATGAGACGTACTTCCATTAACCAAAAGTTTCACTTACATTGGTAAAGAGAGTTTAAATAAAAGATTATCTATTATTAGTTTTCTGATAAATCAAAGTAACATCAGCTATATATATATATAATCTTATTATTATGAAATCCTTATATCATTTTATCAAGCATCAATAAGTAGTAATTAATACTACTACTCCTAAGACCAGCCACAGTGGTGCTGTTACAAAATTGTTAACACCAAAACTTTTAATAAGTCGTTCCTCTTCATAAAATTATTGATTCTGTTCATTAATACAACAACGATGTCTAAATTCTTCAAAAACCGTAAACAAAAACGTGATCTCAATGAGCAAATGGAGAGAAGTAATATTAATGCACGACAAATTGCTGCTCGTGTCTTACAACATTCCCAAGAAAGAAATCTCATCACGAATTCTACTATCGAAAAACCGAAAAAGAAAGTTATTAAACGTAATCGTGCCCTTTTTAAAAAATAATCATGGAAGATTATTTTGTACCTGTTCCCAGATATGATGCCTCATATTTTCGTCGTCGTTTTCGTATGGGACGTGAATTGTTTTTCTGTATCATGCAAGAACTTGAAACAAAGTATGAGTACTTTCAAGAAAGAACTGATGCTGCGGGAAAGCCTGGGATACATCCGTATGTCAAAGGTACCGCAGCTATGCGTATGATTGCGTATGGTGGTCCTGCTGATGCTGTCGACGAGTATTTAAAGATCAGTGAGACAACAGCGCGAAACTCTTTGAATGAATTCTGCAAAGGGGTTATCGAGTGCTTTGGGAAAAATATCTTCGAGCCCCCAATGAGCAAGACCTCAAACGTCTCTTGGCCCTTGGTGAAGCAGGCGGGTTTCCAGGTATGCTTGGATCCTTGGATTGCATGCATTGACAGTGGAATAGCTGTCCGACTGGTTGGGCCGGTATGTACACTTGTGGTAAAGAAGGTACATCCACTGTCATCCTTGAAGCTGTCGCTTCACATGACTTATGGATATGGCATTCGTTTTTTGATGTTCCTGACTCATGTAATGACATCAACGTCTTACATAAATCCCCTTTGTTTGACGAGGTCATTAATGGCAATGCACCATCTCTGCCCCGTTGTTTGACTTAGGAGCTTGGGGCTTCCATTTAGGCTCTTCTTTCAGTAAGTCCCATACATGCTTCAATCCGAAGTTTTTGCCCTTATTGGCGGGACGGGAGTCGACATACTTTTCGCAGGCCCGTTCATACTATGTCATTGTTAATTGCCTGCTAACTTTAGTTGCTGAAGTTTTTATATAGATGCAAAATTAGCTCACCATTTCATTGTCGTTTTTACCACTATGTGGCTGGGCCATCACTTTCGCGCAATTCGCAGGGAAATATTGACACTTTGATGAAATAGAATTGAATTTTGATTTCAACGAAGTGGTATCTAGGGATTGCGGATCTCCAGTTTTCGTGATGAATGCGGATTTGATTAAAGACCACATGGTTTCATCAGTCATGTCTCCTACTTCTGGCCGGGTGATGACGCCAAGATATGCTTCAACGAGCCCGATGTCGTCAGCTTTGGTAAAGTCTTTACCTTTCTTGCGTTGGTTGTTGGTACCAAAAACAATGGTAGGGGTAGTAGTTGGGGTAGTAGGCATGTGTTTTTTTTCTCTGATGAGGGTGTGGAGGGAAAGTTTTTACAATTTTGCAGTAATTTGAATTCAAACAGCTGTGAAATTTCACAACTTTCAAGAAAAAAGCCAAATCCAACAGCCCGATAACAGCACCGCTGCGCGGGGTAGCTGTTATGTGAGCTGTTAAATTTAACATAACAGCGGGTGTAACAGCACCGCTGCGGCTGGTCTAACAGTAACGAAAGTAACAATATCACATCTACTTATTCTAGCAACAACAGTAGCGATGTTAGTTCTTCAGCTCTAACGCATCTTCTTCGTTAGGCAAACGTTCTCGATCATCCGTAAGTTTGTAAAATAAGCGTAGCTATATATATATATATATATATCCAAAGTAAATAACTCTTCTTTTTTTTCAGAGTGCGAAAACTGACTCTTATGAACTAACTTCAAATATGAAAGAAGAATACAAGCGAACATTTGAGGCCTTGGATGATGATAAGAAATGGTCTTTAGATGATGGTACCAAAGTAGAGGATACAATGTATGCATATGGAGTAATTTGTACTTATGAACAGTAAGGATATATACATTC